>JAVXUP010000564.1:0-416684 GCA_033070095.1 Escallonia herrerae
GGTTGTCAATCGGAACTTCATCACTTGGAAGGAGAACCGTTTTGGATCGAATTAATTAGTCACAGAGGTAACTCATCCAATCTCTAACTTCTTGCAGTAACATTATTTCTCTTCTGTTTTGGCAATTTGTGTTAGGTGTCTATATTTGCTTTCGATCTGCTGCATTGTAAAACCCCATTTTGGTGATGTATCTGCAACTTATGTTGTACCCATTTGAGGCACTATAGGTTGCTTGCAGTAACTCCTTTTTTGAAGTGTTCTGTAGCTTGATCTGAGCTAACCCAGTTGGCCTTCTTTTGACAATGCAAACAGATTTCAACTGGTCAAAATATAACTTAGGATGGAGTTTGTGTCTGTTGTTTTTTTTTTTTTTTTTTTTGGGGGGGGGGGGGGGGGGGGGGCGCTTACGTTAATGGCATTCTCTTACATTAGGTCAAGTTAGACACATGCATATGCTAAACCAGAAAATCGAGAAAGACCGGGCAATGCACAAATTACGTGAATGCAGGTCTAAGGAACGACCTTAAATTAAATTGAGAACTTAAAATGGAATTCACTAAACATTCATCAGGGTAGAGATTCAGTAAAGTAGGGCCGGACCTGGAATTCACAATGGCTGAGAATGAAAATCTCTCTTGTCTTAGTCACGAAATGGACAGCTTCCCAAGAAAGACAGAGACAGTAGTGATAGTCAGTCGAGAAATTTTCTTCAGTATTTTGTTTAGGATCTCTACTATGTTATTAGAAGATTCTTTAATTTTCTTAACCCGGAGTGGATGTATCCAAACTGCCAAAGCCACTTCGTCATCTTAGTGGTAAAGATTTCTGTTCTGCATTGCTGTTCCTGGCTTCATATTGAAGCCCTTCTCTGCAGCTCCAATCTAGGAAGGACTGCAACCATAGCATGCTTTCATTTTCAACATGTTGAGAACAGTTAAAAATTGAATTCGCCATTTTACTCTCTAACGGCATCTAAGTTAACCTATGCTTAATCAGTAATGTGGTAATATTTGGAGCACAAATTTGCATAAATTGCAATATCAAGTAATTAAGCATGTCTCTATGCCCCGTTCCCCACTGTTTCTTTAAGTTGTTGACATGGGTCCTAAAATCCTATTCCAGTGGATTGACTAGATCAAGCTGTGGTGGAAGGTGAATGCAGCTAGTAAGGATGAGAAAGAATTGAGTAGGTGCTCCTTTGGCAACCTTACGTACATTGCTGGGAACTCCTCAGATATTTTGGGATATACGAAGAAGCTTTTCTTTTGAAAGCTTTCCTAAGCTTGTCGCGTCATGGCTAGGGACTCTGTTACGAGAACAGTCATAGTAGGGTAATAATTAAGTAGTCTGTGAAAACCATAACAGCTGGGAGGAAATAATGGTCGGTAGATGATAAGGAGAAAGGGCTTAACATCTCCATGGGCAGATGGGATGGATGAGTCAAAGGTGTCATGCAATGGAGAAAGAGGAGGGGAACACGAATCTCATGTAAGACAACTTTGAGGCTCACAAAGAAGATGGATACTTCAAAAGCATCTAGACGGTCGGTAGGGGCCCAAGCATGATCTGAATAATACATTAATACCATTACATTAGGCTCCACTTATACTTGGTAGAATCTGGCATGTCTTAGCCAAATTCCTGGCATGGGCTCGACGTGCATTTGTATGATCCGGATAAGCTTACTATTGGGAGATTTTGTGTATTAGTTACTACAGCTTATGGATGGCTTCTAACTGATGTCCGGTAGAGGGGTTATGCAGTGAAGACAGAACTTTCCTTGCCCTTTCGATATTACTGTTTTTATGTGGCTTTAAGGATGCTGGAAAATGGCAGAATGTTGACTTTGATCAGGTTGCTTTTATTGGAATAAGGATAGTCCTCACCTGTCTAACTCTTGCAAGTCTTTGTTGGGGTTTAGTCCCCTAGTGTTCTATTTTTCAAAACAGGATCTCTACGACATTTTACCTTCAGAGGTGACTTGTTAAACTTCAGATAGTCTAAAAAGAGCTTGCAAAACAGTAGTATCGTTAAGCTTCTGATCTGTCTTGACAATGTAAGAAGCAAGTGGCTAGTATTTTTTTTTGACATAATTATTTTTATTTTGAGTCTGTGAGGTCAATATGCTATTACTTGTATATCCGTAGCAATTTCATTTTCAGTAGAGGTGAATTTCTTGCTTCTATTGCTTAATATCTCATAACTTGAATCTCCCCGGTGTCCAAGTCGTTTTAACAATCATCCTTCAGTGTCCGTAATAAATTCCAT
This sequence comes from Escallonia herrerae, assembly GCA_033070095.1. Taxonomy (NCBI): domain Eukaryota; kingdom Viridiplantae; phylum Streptophyta; class Magnoliopsida; order Escalloniales; family Escalloniaceae; genus Escallonia; species Escallonia herrerae. Next base: position 2,269 of record JAVXUP010000564.1, read on the forward strand.
AGCATTTCACTATTTATCAAAATGCTAAATACTTGGTAGCTAAGGATGGAGGTGTCCAAAGTTGTGCAGGGTCAAAATTAAAACAACTGAACCATTCTATTGTATCGGCAGTTAGCAGCATCTCTGTCATATTCAAATTTTATTCAAGAGAAGTTGGCGCTGTCATTAGTTGAGGATGCAATGGTTACCAGCACTAATGGAATCTGCTTAACCAAGAAAATTCTTCAGGACCTGTATGGTACAATGTTTTATAGATTGATTTTTGGTTGATTGCGACCTGAATGCCAGTGTTGTTGGTTATAGAAGATGATCCGAATGGAACAGAACCAATTGACAAATATCTCTAATTCTAAAACTTAAAACAAACAGTCTATACTTTTTGAAATGTCATCTGTCTTCTAGTGTTTCTATTTTTCATGGCAAAAAAAATAATCACAATAAATCTTCAAGACAATCTTCACAATTCCATTTAATTGTTGAAATAAGTAATGCTAGAGACTCCTCTCCTTTTGGATGAAGGCTTGTTGCTAGAATTTGGTTTATCCATTAGATTACCTGTTTTTGCAGATGGGACCTATAGAAGAAAGATTAGATGTTGACGACGAGGAAATCCCTTTTAGCTCCTCACAAGCCACGGAAGTCGGAGCTTTGCAATTTGAGTCATCTCATTGCGTACCACATGCAAATATGTCGAATTCATGGTTCTTACGCAAGATCCGGATAAGCCCTTTCAGGAGTATATATGTTGTCTTAATGAAAGCAAAGATTAATGTTTTGCTTCCTTTTGGGCCGCTGGCAATACTGCTGCACTATCTTACCGGGAAGCATGTAAGAAGTACAGCTCTCTAGATTATGTTTCGTCAATCACTTAACTAGGAGAGGAATACACTGAGAAATGATAGATTATGCCTTTGCTCTTTAGCTTTAATCTGTGTGATGGCCACTTTTATGTTTCAGGGATGGGTCTTCTTCTTCAGTTTACTGGGCATTGCACCTTTAGCAGAGCGACTGGGTTATGCAACAGAGTAAGGTTTTGCTTCCCAAATTAGAATCCAACATCCTTTTGGTGTTGTTCATTTCCTATTCTACATATTAACACGCTTGTTCACCTACACTGGTTGCAGGCAGCTTGCATTCTACACCGGACCTACAGGTATATTTACTATTTTACTTTGTGCTTTTCAATGAGCAGCAAAGTTTTGATATCTCATACTCGTGATACTAATCTTTATGAGCATGACATATTTCCTTATAATTGGCCGCTCCTCACTGACACATATTCATTTTAACTCTTACTATACTTATTTGTTTCGAGCTTGTTGCAAATTTACATATCGTAGGTTTTCTTGAAAGTGAAGAAATAAATGTGTCCTTAAACTTGCTTCTGTATACTCAGATGTTTATCCCTGTTAAATAAAGAGGAAAAGGCATACCGGGTGGTGGTGTGGGTATAGCTTATGAAAGCTAATTATTTTCAAGAGACTGACTTTTTTATTGTATGGGGAGTTTTTTTCTTCACCTTGTTAAGCTCTTAAGATGCTAGTCTTTTCCATCACATTTTCGAAAATTTTATGTGTGGGCAGGTTATATTCCAACAGATTAATTACTGGAGGAACTTTATGAAACCGATATTAGTGTGAGGACCCAACTGATGTTACTGCAGTAGTTTAAGGTTTTTAGTTCTAGTAATCTATCATGTGTGTGTAAGTTGTTGTGTATTATATATGCAGGTAAAATATTTTCTGTGCTACCTACCAAAGTGTCTATGCAAGGAATAGACCAATAACAACATGACTTCCTTCTTTTGCTGCCCGCATCTCATTTGAGCCAATGCTCGAAATCAAGGTCTATGTCCCGTGGTTTGGACTAAACCTCACATGTATAAGTTCTCAGAAAATAGGCTAACAAGTGCTAATTCTTCAAAATCTACATCATATAAGCCAGCGTGGCTTGGACTAAACTTTGTATGCTTATCCATGTCAGTATCTGTCACTGTAGGCAAACTTTTGGCCAATACACTTTTTAGTGACAAATGGAGGTGTGCACAAGTATAAGAGGGGGCATGGGTTTAGCAAATCCTGAAAGAAAACATTATTCCTATCAATGCATTTGAATAGCGTACCCCTAAAAATCTATGTAATGTCAGGATGCCTCTTGAGAGATGGAGGAGTATCATATGCTTCTATTTCTGTGAACCTGCTATTCCCAATTCTGAAAGCAGTGTTTGGTTCGGTCTGCAGCTGGGGGCCTTCTTAATGCGACATTTGGCAATGCAACAGAAATGATCATTTCTGTATATGCGTTGAAGAATGGGATGATTAGGGTTGTTCAGCAATCTTTACTGGGTTCCATCTTGTCAAATATGCTATTAGTGCTGGGATGTGCCTTCTTCACTGGTGGGATAGTGCATTACCCCAAAGTTCAGGTTTTCAATAAGGTAGATCACCATGAGCTGATTATGTTTTGCTTCATCAATTGTTCTGTGAATTGACTTCTTTTTCATGTGCATCTTACATATGCAATGCAATTGATGCATGAAAAGGGAGTAGCTAATCTAACATTTTGTCTAGCCAAACAAAATGATGCTCATCATTGTGGAAATGTTTCAGGCAGCTGCTGTGGTGAATTCGGGACTCTTGTTGATGGCTGTTATGGGTATATTGTTTCCAGCTGTGCTTCACTTCACACACACTGAGGTGCACTTTGGGGATTCAGAGTTATCTCTTTCCAGATTTAGCAGCTGCGTAATGCTGGTGGCATATGCAAGCTATCTTTTCTTTCAGCTTAAGAGTCAACCGAATCTTTGTAGTGCTATTGATGATGGTGTAAGTTCTTCAGGCTCAATCTTCTTTGGAGGTTTCTTTTTCCTCTGATTATTAAGTATAAGAAAGTTTGTGTCTCGCATATAGTTTAGTTGTTTAGTTAGTCTATTGCTCATTTGGCTGGTACCTTATAAAGATGCAGGTTACACAATCAGCTGCGTGCTTATTTTTATGATGTTGGAACTTAGTTACTTTTGTAAGAACACTTTATTTTGCCACGAGGAGGCATCTGGTTCTCCTAGTCAATCACTCGTGTTATGTCTACAAGGATGCATCTAGTTGGCCATTAATCATACCTGGCATTTCTTGCAGGCCAGAGAAACTACTGCAGAAGTTTGCGATGAAGAAGAGGCACCTGAAATTACTCATTGGGAAGCAATTGGGTGGCTTGCCATTTTGACATTGTGGGTGTCTATATTATCTGGGTATCTCGTTGATGCCATCCAGGTTAGATTCTGTTGTCTACTGATTCACATGGTCGTGTCGAATTCTATAGTTGAATGACGGGCGTTGCTGGCATCGGCTCTGTGTGCAGCCCCACTGCTGTGCTCTATATCTATTATGTTCTTGACATATTTAATTTCTGAGTATTCCCTGTACCTGTTTGTTAGTAGTCCCAATTTATCCCAAGCTGGCCATATTATGCCATTTTGTTTGATGGTTTTGTTATGTTTTTCGTTTTAGGGAGCGTCAGATTCTTCACATATACCTGTGGCTTTTATCAGCGTTATCCTGCTTCCGATTGTTGGAAATGCTGCCGAACATGCCAGTGCTATCATGTTTGCCATGAAGGACAAGCTTGTGAGTACTTGAAAGTATTAAAGAACATTTGATGCATTTGTCGTTATAGTTTCTTATTTGTTTTTGTTCATAGGACATCACACTTGGAGTTGCAATTGGATCGTCTACTCAGATAGCTATGTTTGTGGTAAGATCTTAGAATCCCCTTGATGACGACGCTAATTCCTGATGTTTGTAGGTTTTTTAGCAACTCTTGAAGGATGAAGATATCAGTTCTTCGTCTTACTATCTTGTTGGGCTGTTTTTATGCAGTCAGATAGACGACTATGTGGTTGAAGATAAGTTTGTTGCAATAGATAGCTGCTTACTTCATTATATTGTTGAATATCTGTGGACTAATGAATTTTGTGTGGTTGACAAATGCAGATTCCGTTCTGTGTAGTTGTTGGTTGGGCCATGGGACAGCGTATGGACTTGAATTTTCAACTCTTTGAGACTGCCACGCTCTTTATTGCAGTGCTAGTGGTGGCATTTATGCTGCAGGTTAGTATTTCGCTCCTCCCTCCCCCCTAGGAGCATATCTTTAGTTATATGTCATGGACAATTTTTTATACTACTAGAATAAGGCTACTTAGTTAAGGTAGCAAAACAATAAACTACCATGAAATGCTAATAATATCAATTGGCTACCAAGGGCACTTTCTAATACTGTTCCTTGTCGTCATGGGGTGCCTACTCTTCAATTAAGGCTCCAGTTATGAGCCAAGAAAGGTTCTATGTTAAATTGCCTGTAGTATACGCATGTAAAGTTCTTTTGTGTAAGGGACCCTTTTATAGCCACTGCTTTTGGTGCTACAGGAAGGAACATCAAATTATTTCAAAGGGTTGATGCTTACTCTATGCTATCTCATTGTTGCTGCAAGTTTCTTTGTACATGTTGACAAGTCAACTGGTTAGTCCTATCTAACTTATCTGTTACTTTTTTAATTCCCTGGAGCTTGATGTTGAATACTTTATTCCTTTGTAACTTTAGTCTGTGTGTAACTGGCTTTACTGAAACAGTCTTTTTAAGCGGGCACTCATAAAGCCAAGATCAAACTTGAATCCCGCCGACCTTGTCTCTCAGGACTCGAAAACTGTTCTCTGGTGCCTGGGCTGCCTTCTCTCAACAAGCAATTGACCCTTCTAGGGTCAAGATTGATACCACATTTAACAAACTAATTTTAGTCTGACCACAATCCCCAAAAATGACCTAGTTATGAACTCTTGAGGACTTAGTCAAGCGTATCTAGGGCGAAGAGGAAGTTCTCTTTGCATTGATATGAGACTCTGGGGTCATAAGACATGCAATCGTTGACATCCTGAAAGGTGATGACTTGGGAATGTACCGCTCCAGCAGAAAAGGGGTGTGGGAGGGGGCTAGTGGGTGGTTTGCCTGTTTGCAGTGTAGTGCTAAGTGTGGGTAAGAGGGACGAAGTTCACTTGTATGATAATTGCAGATGGGACAGAGGGGTGAGGCCAAGAGCCAAGACTAAGGCCTTGTGGCGCAGAGCTCACTAGTTAAAAATTTTGTATGGGGCCGAAGAGAGGTCATGACTTGTCCACCTGGAGTGGATATAGAAGTAAAAAGAAAAATGTAAAATGGAGATCAATTTCTTATCCTCCTGCAGTTTTCATATCAGCCACCAACACCACCACAATCGTTGAAAAGACTGAAAAGTGGCCTCCAAAAAGATGCTGAGGAGGTGCGCCTGTTTTTTTTGGCAGTCTTCCTTTCCTAATATGAGGCTGTAATGGTTTCTAAAATAATATCTTCACTACCAAGAGGGACCTGGTAAGACAAGCTCAACAATGCAGGAAATTTGAATACCTTAGACTTGGAGTAATTGCAAAGACTTGGTAAGCCTTAAGCAGGGATCAAATGACATTCAGACGAGGCATATTCGTCAAATAACTAAGTTTTGAAACTTCTGTGATCAACACAAATAAGAAAGGTAAACTAAAACAGTATATGCAACTTGCAAGCTTCAGTTGCAAGCTAGTAGCTACTAGCTAGTCCACAGCATTTTCTCAGGACTCTCTGTAATGTCTCACAGTGTGGGCTGAGATTCCAGTCTGGAGTCTGTTGTAGAGCAATTATCAAGTTCACATGAATTTATCAAAGCATTGTATGCTCTACTAAAGTGTCCAAGTGAAATGGAGTGTAAAACCTTTGGGTGCATGCTTTGTCTTAAATTACTTACTCTGACAAGCCAAGTAAGCTTTAAAGAATAGGCACCCGAAAAGGAGTTCGTATTATAATGATCAGAGAGTTTCTAGTCCCTTGTTTTTGCACAAATTGCTTCACTTTCAGGATTATGTATCCAGAAACGAGTTCGTAGCCATTGCTTTTTCCTGCTTGAGTTTGGCTTCTATAGGGAGGATGAGATCTAAGAGTGAATGTGTTTATAGATATCGGTAAACAGACTATTGTATCAAGTGAGCATGAGATCCAAACTCATGGGCAGTTATTATTTTGACTTGCTTTTGAAGAGCCAAGGCATTATAATTCTCACAGCACAAGTTTAAAAATGTGACCATGGTATGCGAAAAGCATTTAAGGTTTTGACTTTCTTACGAAACCCTGTAGTACTAAAGAACCCACATTGGCCGTACTTTTTACAGTGAATGCAAAAAACTGGTGCAAGTAAGGATTGTCTTGTAAATGAAGTACCTCACTTTAGATGATGGGACTCATGCTGGCTACTAATCAATTCTTTTTTTAGCAGTTTATCACATATTATGTACGGATTTTACAATAATTTTAAATTACGTCGATCATTGACTCATTACATCCTTTCAGTTTATTTGTGGTCATTCCCTCCAAGATTACAAAGCTGAGATGGCTAATGTTCCATTTGGTTTCTCCTTGACAACAGATGCCCTCTTAACATAACTTGTCCCTTGGCAGGTTGTGCCTCGTAATTGTTTTTGGTTGTCTGGTTCAATATTGTCTAACTGTACCATCAATATATATTCCTTTTGGTTAAAAAGTAGAATTATATTTTCAGAATTAGAGAGAACAATTTAGAATCTAACACTAATAGATGATCTATCCAAGCATAGCCATCCCATTTGGTTTTGCTTGAATTTGGAGCAGCAATATATACTTCTTGGCAGTTATTGCTTCTCAGTATCGACTTTGGTGCAGATGATGATTGAACATTCAGATATGGAGATGGCACAACGCCTTAACAAACACGCAGTCATTACATCAAGCTGTAAAAATTTCAGACGCTGTTGCATCCTGGGTTTACATCACGTAATGAGCAGTCCGTGCTTTTCCCATCAGAAGGCTGAAATTTTGTTTGGTCACTGGCTAATATAAGGGAGGGAAAGTTTTTGCTCGTGTTAAATTCAGAACTGCAGTGGCATGTAATTTTGAAATAGTTTCTTGTGAATTACTCTCCAAGTTTTGAGCTTCTTTTTATCTGTGGGTTGTAAGCCTCTCAAGGTAATGCAGGCGCATGATCTTGTGTTTGGTGTGGATAAAAGAAGTATTTGGTGACTGGAATCACACTCAGAACTTGCATCTGGTATATGCTACTCCATAACACATCCCCCCCCCCCCCCCCCCCCCCACCACACACACACAACTTGTTATTGTTTTTAGAGGTCTCCATGTTGCTCACCAAAACTATTGTGGCAGATGAGATGACTTATTAAACACTGTTTCTTTAACCTGTATCTTATATCATACTTAACCTAATCTTACCTAATTGACTGAGCAAATAACAGGGCTAAGAAATGCATTATAGTTTGAATTTAAATGAGGATTTTTTTTTATGTATTTTTTCCCTGATAAGGGTCGGCTGAGGGTTTTATTTACAGTCATGTACCTTATACATAATGAAAGGCAATTACCATTGACTTGAACTCTTCTAGGTGTGGGTGACCTGTTCATTCATTTCCAGTCAATTTGAGTGTTTTACCAGAAGGTTACAATTTTTCTTCCGGTTGAATGCCTCCGGGTAGACCAGAAATGTTTACTAGCCTTAACGACCAGGGAAAGTGAGAGACTATCAGTTCAAGGACGACATGGTTGTATTTCCGATCGTTTTGAAAGCGTCTGAGTATTTCTTATGTTAGTGATGCTTTGGAAACGGCATGCGACTTTGATCTACGACTGTCAAATATATGTGCAATTCAAGCCATGATGCCTACTGCCTATTGCAGGGTCACCAATCAGTTTGAGTGGATAATATGAGTGGATTGATCAATGGAAGAGATCGCTGCATCTGGAAGTAATACTGAGTATCACACGCGCGCGCACTCACACGATAGTTGTGCACGGGAAAATTATAAGCCAGGTCCTGGGACCAAACCTAGACTCTTGGGTAGATATTGATCGCTAAGCAAATGGCAATCTTGAGCATGGTTCTTTCATGAATCACCTAAACTCTCTTTTAACTTTCTACGAGGTCTAATTGTGCAGAAACAAAACTGATCTGACTTTCAACCTAAAGGGTGTGCCCTTAGTAATTAATTGCAGCTTCTGAGGTAATTTCCTTCACATAAGAACTGGCAGATTTAACTCCCCAGGTACAGAAAAGTTCGTGTAATCATCCTCTATTTCTTGAAGGTCAACGGATCATAATAACCAATATAATATGTAGTGCAGAGAAGACTAGTAAGAAGAAAAAGATTAATAAAGGTAATAATAATTGTACAATAAAGAAGCCACATACAACATGACATGTGCATAGTGCCCCACATTACACAATGTCAGCTCTATTACAACACACCTATCATCTTTATTAGAAATTGCACCACCACACCGGATCTTATTGTCTATGGAGGTCATGATCCATTCAAAGAGTCTTTCCTCACCATCCAATTTGGACATTCTTTTTGTTTGTGAGACAATCACTACCAAGCTCTCCATCCCAGAATCAGAATTAAATCTTCCAATTGTAATCACAGTCTACGATCAACAGTTAAAGGCTCGCGTACACAGAAAGAATTCTTTTGACAGACATAATTATAGTCTATACAATTACAAAACCCGTAACAGCACTCAGTCGGATGTCAGTTCATGAGTGCAACGCTTAAAAAGGCCGTATCAAAACTCACATAAGTGACACCCACCTAAGCATCATTATATTGCTAGTGGGTATTATCCCCAGTAAAGATCATCATATTACACAAGAGTAATTATTATCTGTGCATAAGATCAACTTGTAATGATACCCAAGTCATGCCTATTATTGTATTTGGGTATCAAGCCAAAGCAGTTTGAGTAGGAAGCGACCAAGAGAGGCTCTCTCTCTCTCCACTATAAAAATGAAAAGAGAGGTTCCTCTCTCTCTCTCTCTCTCTCTCTCTCTCCCGCCCACCCACGTATATTTCACGCTTTCACTATATATATATATAGTATATATATATATATATATATATAAGAATATAAGATAGTGTGTGTGTGTTGGTGGGTGTGTGTGTGTGTGTGTGTGTTGCTCTCTTTATAGAAGATGATATAAACAACAGAAAGTCCACCAGCTTAGCCGCCCGCCCCAAAAGTAAACGCTTTATGGGAATTCAGACCTCACCTTTAAAATTTGCTCCTTGTCAACATCGCCCACTCCCTCTCTCTCTCCCTCTCTCTCCGCATTTTCATTTCCTGGGCTGGAGTAAACTCTGCACTAACTCTGGGGTGAAAAGTTGAAAACACAGCCGCATGATTGATTGAATGAGGGCGAGAGTATCTTTGGCATCCCCCAAACTGTCTTCTTCCTCTTTTGTACTCCGTAATATGATCCAAGATAATAAAGAGATCTGCCGGCAATCTGGTCTGACACATCACCACCTTACAACAGCCATGCTGTTGCTGATACCACCCTGCCAATCCCATTCTTCTCCTCCTTCAAACCACCAAGAGGTCCACCGCCACCACCACCACCACCACCACACCCTCCTTAAGAACCCCTTTGGCTGCTTCTATCAAGATGTCTTCTTCCTACTTATAATTCTGTTCCTTTCTTGCTTTTTTCCGACCCCCTCTCATGCTGCTTGCAACCCACTTGACCGGGACTCTCTTTTGTCTTTCTCCCTTAACTTTTCTTCAGCCTCTTTGAATTGGTCTCCTTCTCTGGACTGCTGCCAATGGAAGGGCATTGGTTGTGATGCTCAAGACCGGGTCAACCGTTTATGGCTGCCGTCTTCTGGCCTCAGTGGAGGCATATCTCCCTCCATTCTAAATCTCACCCGTCTAGCTCAACTTAATCTGTCACACAATTGGCTTTCTGATCCTCTACCAGATGGTTTTTTCACGTCCCTGAATCTCCTGCAGATCGTTGACTTGAGCTTTAACCGTCTATCCGGTCCGCCACTGCCGTCAGGCAGCTTACCAGTTACAGTCCAGACATTGAATTTATCCAGCAACCACTTTGTGGGGACAATTCAGTCTAGCTTTCTCCAGCAGGCACTGAATTTGGTGAGTTTCAATATCAGTAACAACAGTTTCACTGGACAGATACCTTCCTCCATCTGCAGGAATTCCCCTTCCTTAGTGCTTCTTGATTTCTCCTTCAATGAATTTGACAGCCAGCTTCCACAAGGATTTGGGGACTGTTCCAAATTGGAGCATCTGCGTGCAGGTTTCAATAATCTATCAGGACCCCTTCCGGATGACATTTATAGTGCAGGGTCATTGCAAGAAATCTCAATGCCTGGCAATAAGCTTTATGGCCCGATTGGTGAAGGCGTTGTGAACCTCACCAGCCTCAGGATTCTTGAACTTCAGGGTAATGAATTCAATAGCACACTCCCTGAAGATATTGGGAAGCTTTCCAACTTGGAACAGTTGCTCCTTCACATTAACAGTTTCACCGGAACTCTGCCACCATCTCTGATGAACTGCACCAGCCTCAAGAAACTGATTCTAAGGGTCAACTCATTGGTAGGAGAACTCTCCACTCTTGATTTCTCCAACCTCCAACAACTTGGCACAATTGACCTAGGAAACAACCTTTTCAATGGCAGCTTGCCACGAAGCCTTTTCTTGTGCAAATCGCTGACTGCAATGCGACTTGCAGGTAACCAGCTGAAAGGAGAGATTTCGCCGGACATACTTGCATTAGACTCTTTGTCCTTCCTATCACTTTCCAACAATAGCTTAACTAATGTCACAGGAGCAATAAATATCCTCATGGGGTTTAAGAACCTCAGCACCATCATCCTCTCCAAAAATTTCTTTAATGAAACACTGCCAAGTACTGGCAGCATAGTTCATCCTGATGGGTTTCAAAACCTCCAAATTCTTGGTCTAGGTGGTTGCAATTTCACCGGTGACATTCCCACTTGGCTTTCTAAGCTGGAGAAGCTAAAAGCTCTTGACCTGTCTTTCAATCGATTCGCGGGCTCAATTCCAGGTTGGTTTGGGAATCTTCCAAGTCTCTTTTATCTAGACTTGTCCATAAACTTCTTTGATGGGGACTTCCCAAGTCAACTTATCGGGCTGCAAAGTTTGGTATCACAGCAGGGTGCAAACATGGTAAACAGTAGTTATTTAGAGTTGCCCGTCTTTGTTCAGCCAAATGATGCTTCCAATCTGCAATACAATCAGCTCTCCAATCTGCCACCGGCAATATACCTAAATAACAACAGCCTCAGTGGTAATATTCCTGTTGAGATTGGCAAACTGAAGTTTATTCATGTCTTGGATCTCAGTAACAATAATTTCTCTGGCAGTATACCTGACCAAATATCTAGTCTTACCAACTTGGAAAAATTGAACCTTTCTGGAAACCAACTTTCCGGTGAAATCCCTGTGTCACTCAAGAATCTTCATTTTTTGTCTTCCTTTAGTGTTGCAAACAACAATCTTCAAGGTCCAATACCAGTAGGAGGACAGTTTGATACCTTTTCCAACGCGAGCTATCTTGGAAATCCAGGTTTGTGTGGTGCAATTCTGCAACACCTTTGCCCTGGTCAGTTGCCGGCTACACCACCAGTTCCTGGAAAACGGCCAAATAAGAAAACTATTGTCGGACTCATCCTTGGGATTTGTTTTGGTGCTGGCTTGTTACTCACTGTGCTAGCAGTGTGGATATTGTCCAAGAGGAGGATCCTTCCAAGAGGCGACCCTGACAAAAAAGATTTGGATACAATATCCTTCAACTCCAATTCAGGAATATCTACAACCGAAGTTGGCAAGGATACAAGTCTGGTCTTCTTATTTCCGAACAACACAAACGAAATCAAAGATCTGACAATTTCTGAGATATTGAAAGCCACTGACAACTTTAATCAAGCAAATATCATTGGTTGTGGGGGTTTTGGTTTGGTTTATAAAGCAACTTTAGCAAATGGGACCAAGGTGGCGGTCAAGAAACTTTCAGGAGATATGGGTCTTATGGAAAGGGAATTCGAAGCTGAAGTAAAAGCTCTGTCCACGGCTCAACATAGGAATCTGGTTTCCTTGCAAGGTTACTGCGTGCATGATGGCTTTCGATTACTTATATATTCCTACATGGAGAATGGAAGCCTGGACTACTGGTTACATGAGAAGACTGACGGAGCATGCCAACTAAACTGGCCAACTCGGCTGAAGATTCTACAGGGGGCAAGTTGTGGGCTAGCTTACATGCACCAGATATGCGAACCACATATTGTGCATCGCGACATAAAATCCAGCAACATCCTCCTTGATGATAAGTTTGAAGCCCATGTAGCAGATTTCGGATTGGCCCGACTGATCCTGCCTTATCAAACTCATGTCACCACAGAACTGGTTGGTACTCTGGGCTACATCCCCCCAGAGTATGGTCAAGCATGGATAGCCACCTTGAGAGGGGATATGTACAGTTTTGGAGTTGTCATGCTTGAACTGCTTACTGGGAAGAGGCCTGTGGAGGTATTCAAGCCAAAAATGTCAAGGGAACTGGTTGTGTGGGTGCAGCTACTTAGAAGTGAAGGCAGGCAAAATGAAGTTTTTGATCCTCTTCTGAAGGACAAGGGCTACGAAGAAGAGATGCTACAGGTGCTTGACGTGGCCTGCATGTGTGTTAACAGAAACCCTTTCAAGAGGCCAACAATTAAAGAGGTAGTTGACTGGCTTAGGAATATAGGATCCAGCCGACAGACACCAAAGTAAGGTAACAGCAAACTTACATTCTCTAGGTTTGTTGTTAGTACAGCTTCTGATGCCATATACCTGTACAACTAATCACCTTTGCAGGCGATTTTTTTTTTTCATTTTTGTTCTTGTAATTTACAAACAAAATTTACCAATGAGAATGCGTGAATGTACAGAGAGAAACATTCCAACCAAGTGCAATTCTGGACACTTGCAAGTGTGATGACAAATTAGACACTTTACCTTCCATAAATCAATAATTAAAATCTTGAAGTGTCTACCATACAAACTTCTATTAATCGGTACCCATGTTGCAAGTTTAACATCACTCAGAAGATTTCTTGTACACTATGACGTAGAACTTACTGAGAAACTCTGCAACCAAAAGATAAGAGCGTGTAACTATGGGAAGAGAAATATGAATGGTTGAAGACTAAGATATCTACTCTCACTTAATGCCTTTGTGTACAACACATAGTTGCAGGATTCTCAGAGGTAGGCCACTAATCTCCCTAAGAACCTCAAATTTGCTCTCCCAACTTGGGAGCTCGTTGGGAGTGCGATCCCAGGTGGGTTGGGATCGCAAACTTAAGTACCTCAGATTCTTCCCTCTCACTGGCACAAGTTAACTTATGGGTCATTGTTACTGTAGGTTTAGGGTATTTAGAGAGAAAGAGATAGACAAAGCTGACCGGGCGTTGGGCTAGGAAAAAGCCAATATGTTCTTGGTTCTGATATTTACCAGGGCTGGTCACTTCGCTGGGATGCAAAGAGCACGTGGGAGTAGGTCTTTCGCAGTCCTTTGTAAAAGGATGCATGGCTGGGGGTGGCCATGTCAGGCTCTTACGTGACTTGTCTATTTGTCAAAAAGCTGTGCAAATACTTCATCATAGTATGAAAACATAGAGCAGCTGGGTACGATAATATAAGATACAACAATACATATGTGCATGTGTGGACACGTATACATTGAGGAAAACGAATTGTTAATTGCACAGAGATATATCATATTCAATTAGTAAAGCCGCTCCGAACTCGGATTCATCTAGGTGCTTATGCTCCTGCTCCATGCAACTAAGGTACAGTATATGATCATTTTTATGGTTAAGTACCTTTTGTTCAGTAGTAGAAACTGATCGAATGTTTTACCCTGTCATTTGAAGATTCCCACCAATCTCAGATGTAAACCGCACTAAATATGATAGAAGCATTGTAAAATGCGAATATAAGAGGTGACTTTACTAGGCAGCTTCACTTGATAGTAAAAGATTCAAAAGTACATAAAAATAGGATTTGGTAGCTAAACTTTTCATGCATTTGAGAGTCCAAGGATGTTTTTGTCCTAAACTTTTATATTGCTTCCTCACATTAATAATGTTGCGGTAGATATTTTAGATACTTAAAGAATCAACTGCAGAACCATATAAGCAGTGTCAGTAGTAAATTAATCCATTGAGTCATGGTAATAAGAAGCAATCAAGTATAAAACTGTTTGCCAATGCTCATTGCCTTTAATAGAAGATTATTATCAGACTTGATGGTTATAAGGCGTAATCAAGTGCGACTGACTGCCACTCTCAAAGGCCTTTCTGAAGCAAAAGATGACCAGACTTGATAATTTATGAGCCTTAACGGAGTAGCTTTCTGAGCACTTTGTTCAGATTTCCAAAGTTTTTCCTTCATAAAATCTTTGGTTTACAAAAGCCTGCAACAAACCAAGATTCAGAGATTCGAAATGTTGGTTCTGTAATAGATTTGCCCTTTTGTCTTCATCAGTTAGGTCCTGCGTTCTTTTGGCCTGCAATTTGGAATCAGAACCCTAGTAATAATTGCAATTGCAAGTGCACAATCCTCTGGTTCTTCAACAAAAGATCATGTTCACTCATGCTTACACATATAAATGTAGACAAATAAACACCAGGTTTCCAGGTGGCAGTTTCTGCATATAACAATGCATAAACTAGCTCAAAAATTCACAAAGAGATTCATAGAGTTCAATGCGTAAGGACTCGTGGAGGTAATAATTTCTGGTGAAAGAATAAACATGCAAAGAATATATGCTTTAATCGCACTGTTTGAGAATAAATCCTTCAGTCTAGTAAGCTCCAAAAAATCAATAGACACAAAAGAAGTGATAATCTAATATCACGAAATCAAGAAAGGTTAAAAGAATCCTTAGCTGGCTTGTGGTTTCAAACAATAACCAGTCTTCTTTGTCGACAGATAATAGTGCCCAAAAAATGTCACTATATTCAGAAGTGGCTTGTGTGGCTAATGGCGACATATAGGCTTGTGACATAGACTTCAAATCACTTTCTGTGTCTGCAAATGGGGTTGATCAGAATGGTGTGAATCAGTGTCGGGAGGTGTTGGTTGCAGGGGTAACCTTGATCGAGCTGGGTTGCTTACTGCTGTACAAGTTTAAACGCGCTTCGTTTTTAACTATGGACTTCTTACTCTGCTGGTTCACATATACTCGGCACATTTATTGCGTCGTGGGTGAGACGTCGCCTTCATTGGAGGATGTTATATTGTGCTTCAACTTCTAATGTTAAGGGATCGAAATCCTGAAAATATCGAGTTCGTCTTACTCTGTGTCGAGTGTGATTCAAAGGCAAATAGTAAGTTGCACGCCATGCTTTTAAAGAACTTTGATCCCAATTATCAAGCTGGATATTTTCAAGACTCCGGGTCAAGCATTGGTGGTTGAAGTAGAGTAACAACATCTTCAATGAACGCGACATCTCACTTCACTATATCCTCCAATGTGCAGGTGGATGTGCACCAACAGAGTAATAGGTCTCTAAGCCCTTGGGCTTCTATACTACAACATGGTGCATTGAAAACCTAAATAGCCGTAAGCACCCGGACTTTATCAAGGTTGCCGTCACCATTATTTTCAGAACTGATCCGAACCGCTCTAACTAACTATTTGGCGACCCAGAATAAGACCTCAACTACATGTCACAAGTCTGTATGTCGCCATCATAAACCTAGCCATGCAACTTGCTTGTGGGTTTTGTTAAAACATGCAGACAGTTTTCTGACCACCATTCCACCTTCCGCTTCAACAGCAACTCTCATTGTTCAATTCCAGAGATGACGTTGTTGCAGCCCATGCAAGAATGAATAGAAACACAGCAAATGCAAAGATGATTTCTTCACTAGGGAAAATTGGGGGGCTTTGACATACCTTTACAGTAACACTAAGACACCTGCGGGGACATAACGAAAAACGGGGAAGTAAATGTGCACTCCGTACACCTTACCAGAATCAGTGCGACATTTTGACAAACAGGTGGTATGCACAACACTCGTACAGGCGAAGAAAAAACCTTAAGCACTGCAACACATCGACATTGACTGAAATCAGGTGACAATTAATAAAACTGGTTTGTGCCTTCGAGATTTTGGCGACAGGTTGTTTGAATTGAGTGAACTTACAAAACTCCCCTCAGACTATGATTCTCACTGGGCTGCAGCATTTGTGATTGGGTTGCAGTTCTTCTTCTACTCGATTATACGATCTGTATGAACTCTTTATGATATAACGCAAATCTTCTAATTAAACCAAAAAAGAGACTATGGTTTCTGATTGGATTACTTTCCCTTTGATGTTGCAAAATGTCAAAAACATATCTTTCAGAATAATTCTCAACAAACCTTAGAAGTTCGAGGGGGTTTTTGCAGATTCACCTTTGGTTTAATCATCAAGACTACCCTCAAACTACGGTATGACTTCAAAATCTGCCCCTTAAACTAAATTAATGCCACCGCAATAAAGTTACAACTCTTCATATAACGAGGAGGAATGAGTGATCTTCGCAAATAAGTACTCGTTTTTTAATTTTTTTAGTTTCGGGCTAATTTTTTTCCTACCCTTGGTTTAGATTAAAACTGCAAATGTTCCTCCCAAAATATAAAGATGCTATTGTGCTTGAAAGATTTTTTTTTGGTACATAATTGTGCTTTAAAGATTGTTAGGCTTTCCCATCCTGTCAATCGCCTCCCCTTCTTCCCTACTAGGTGGTTTTCTTCTTCTCCCGTAAAATTGGCGTTGCTCCCTTTTGTTAGTCTAGTAGTTGTTTGGTGGATCGTGGACCTAGGATAGACGTTTTGGTTGGGACTGAGTTGTCTTTGTCGGGATTGATGTATTTAACGGTGGTGGTGGTGGTGACGGTGGTGGTGGTGGTAGTGGTTGTTTGATTGCCTTTGAACATGTTGGAGAAGAAGGTTTGATGGTTTTGAGTCCTTCTGCGACGTGGATCTCCTGTGATTTAGTGGTAATCACGGTTGTTAATTGGCACTTTATTGACATGGAGGACTTCTGCTGCATCCAATCAAGTTAATGCAATGACAAAGCGCATGCTGGGGGGTGAAAATGGATGATGTAAGGATTTGATACCTAACCAAATGGGTGTTGGGCCTTCGGGTTGATTAACAGTAGGTCTAAGATGTGAGCCATGAGGGCAGGGGATTGAGCAAGGAAGCCGACTTATGTATGGTTCAATTTTCAAACTGCTGTCAAGGTAAATCTTGGTGTTATGTTTTGTCATTTGGATCCACCAATTTTCCCATATAATTTGTAATCTTTCGGGTTTCGTCAAGTTATTATACATTAGACTACAGTGTATGATATGTTCCGCTTTAACTTGATTGTAATTTGTCTAGGACCTATTAAGTAGTTGTTTGCTAATTTGACCTCTGTAATTATGTTCATGTGTTATAATTTTATCTATCACATAGAGTTACGCTTAATTATATCATGACGTACTATCTGTATGTGATAGCCCAAGACAACTAGAATTAACTCTGTGACCTTTTTATTAGTGTCGTTCTCTTCTTTACTCGAACGAGTTAATACGACATTTCTGTCACGGTCTGAAATCATTTTTCCAAAACCTTTTTCATGTTACTCTTTTCCATTAGAATTTTTAGTTTGGCTTGTAAGTATTGAACTAAACTCAAACAATGGTTTTTAAAAAGCACAATGGCCTAGCCTGATAGTCAATGATGTTTCGCCTTTCTTTTACTTCTTAGTAGGGGTGAGCACGGTTTAGTTGGTTCGGTTTGTAGGCTGAATACCAAACCGAACTGACTAACCTCGGTTTGGAGAAAAAAAAATCGAACCGTGATTGAACGGTTCGATTTCAACGGTTCGGTTTCTGCAGATTGGGCAGATGGAACGGTTCGGTTTGGGCCAAACTCAATTTTGACAAGTTTAACCCCAAAAATTAATAACTTATACATACTAATAAGTTCCAAAAAACTAATTTTTTTTTATCATAATTATCAACACTTAGTAAAATGTAGGCGACGAATGAAAAATGCGTATTACGTTAAGAGATTTAGGATTTATCCCATTTTATATGAGTGATTATATAACTAGTGTTGGTAAAAAAAAATTAGAATTAGGTAAATATATATATATATATATATATATTAAATTATTATTATTATATATACGGTTAGTTCGGTTTATGCGGTTTCAAAAAAATTCAAACCGAACAAACCGAACAGAATGTATGGTTTGGGGAAAAAAAAACCAATTGATTTTTAGATCAGTTTGGAAATAGACGGATTGATTGATTAAGTTTTTACGGTTGGATCGGTTTCAACGGTTTAAATGCTCACCCCTACTTCTTAAGTTCTAAATTCGGAGTCATTCATTAAATAATGTATATCTCTCAAAACAACATGCTAATTTAAGGGTGTGTTTTACGATCGTCTAGTGCAGAGACTTATAGAGAATTTGATAATGCAATTAAATACTTAAAACTTAGAATTTTTTCCTAATTAATATATGTTTAAAACTTAATTACCAATTTGCTCATTTTTTAAACTTATTACTCGCATACCACACTTTTGAAAATCGCTATTTGAAACCACGATTTCAAACAACGATTTTCAAAAGTATAGTATGAGGGTAAATAAGTTTCAAAATGAAGTATATTGGTAATTAAGTTTTAAAACAGCATTAATTAAGAAAAACTCTAAAGCTTAGAACCTTTAATGATTTTCAACTAATTGCAGTTATAAATCTTAACCCTGTATCACTTAAAAAGCAAATCTTGAAAAGAAAAATAGATCAAAGTTTTAAATCATAGTGGACTTTCTTACAAGGAGTTTTCATTTGATTTTAGAATAGTCAAAAAATTCAGATTTAATCAAATTTAAAGTGTTTGGCAAGAAAGGTAAAATTAATATATCTGCTCCAATAAAATGCTCAAAACTGATTAAATTCAGATTCCTCATCTCTTTAGACTCCGATTTAATCAATTTAATTTTATGGAGTCATGTTTGACCTAAAGAATTATCAAAATACTCTCACATACAAACAAACATTGGACGAACTCTTTAAATCTAACACGGAATATGGTCATTTTTTACACACTAAAAGGACTTTCATCTAGTTTTATCTAAACCCTTCAACAACTTTTATTTTGTAATACATAAAATAAGTTGAAACTGAATTTAATAACTAATTATAACTTAATCAATATTTAATTTGAGAATTACCACCATGATACATTCACAATCAATTTGCTAGAAACACTACCTCCGCCTCACTAGATCTACCTCCCTTTTGTCACCATCACTACCACAATTACCAAGACTTATTCACGGCAACTGCCACCATCACACCACCAACACCATTATCACCACCAAGACAGTGTCACCCTCATCTCAGTCAAAATCATCTCCAAATCTACAACATTACAACTCCACCATGATCGCCATTATTTATTACTTGACATCACAATTACTAACACCACATCTTCACAAACCAGAACCATCACCATCATCCACGGCTCTTTGCCATCACCAACAAACATTAACCAACATGGTTCTCACAATAAAATAAAATAAAATTGATACATACATGCATAATTATGATAAAATAGAATAATTTTTAGATATGTGCGCTTAGCCTAGAGAACAATGAGTAATGTGTACAGAATCCATCATTAACATTTAAAAAAAAATAGGTCAAACCAACGTTCTAACACCTATTTTATAGGCACCAAAAGATTTTTATGAGCTGAACTCGCTATCAATTGTACGATTTCGTACTAAAAATACTTGCTACGATGCAGTCTAATCCAGTCAACAGATTCGGTGAATCCAACGTTGAACTGGAAGCAAACAGTGAAAGAAGAAAGAAGCGGCGGCGCAGGAGAGAAGATGTGGAACCTGACGGTGTTTTTGTGCGTGGTGTGGGCTGTAAGCCTGCTCTATGGCGAGATGTTCGCTTTTTGGGTTCCCTCGCTATGGTCCTGCTCCTGGCCCCATCATCATCGCGGCCCATCATCACCACCTTCTCTCCGATCTTCCACCGTAAGCCTATTACTAAACTAATATGCGGATTTGTATCCTGCTTAGTTTGCTACCCAATAGAATGCTTAGTGACTGATTGCGGTTAGCACTTCGACAATCAAGTCGAAGTTGGGCAATAGCTAAATGATGGTGTGCAATATCGGTCAATTTGAAGGATTTTGTAGGTTCATTGATCGGGGTTCGTGTCTAGCTCTTTATGAACTTGGTCCCAATTTTGCGGGCAAGTTGTGGGAGGATTATTCCTTTGCGTAATAATGGAAAATCAACACAACTATTGATTATTTTAGCGCCTTCGACTGAAAGTTGACCTTCCCATGGGTTTTGATCATAAATCGATTGCAGATATGCATCAATATCTGTACCTATTGATACTCCTTGAAATTGCTATTGGCACTCTGTGTACTGGTTTTTCCCACATGACTTCCACATGGATACGATCATGGAAAAGGGTGCGGGGAGTGCTGTTAGCTGGCGTAGGGAGTGGCAAAAGGGCTAGTCTTTTGTTACTGCACATTATGGTTAGAGACCAACTCGACTCCTAAGCTTTAGTGGCTAATGACAGGGGGAGGGAGGGAGGGGGCTAGTCTTTTGTTACTGCACATTATGGTTAAGCTTTAGTGGCTAATGACAGAGGGAGGGATGAAGGGAGGGAGCCTTGAGTATTAAATGCTTCTGCTGCTAGTGCAGATTTCTGCTGAACATATGTATGTGATTGGCTTCAAGCACCCTCAATAGTGGACATATTTACTATGGACCACCGTATCCTCGTTAATTTTGTTTGCTGAAAATTGGTGAATGTAATTGTCAACATTAGTTTTCGCACTTTTCAACAAGAGCTTGTGATGTTTGTGACTGTGTGTAGGAGTAGAAATAGCACTTACACTGTGCAATTCATTATCTTAATTTTGTCACTCTGTTGACCAAAGAGCTATTTTATCTTCTTTTTTTTTTCTTTTCATCTCTCTCCCCCCCCCCCCCTCCCTCTTAACATTAGCTGGTCCATTAGATGTGAATCTTTAAGGTGTACTAGAGTTGGTTAAGAGTCCTAGTAGGGGACAAGGGAGGGGATAAGGGCATTATATAAGTCATGGTGCAGATTTCTAAGGGTATTTAGGTCTTTTGAGTAATTTAAGGCAGATTAGAAGATTTATTTTTTAAAGTCATCTTGTTATTAGGTACAGTCTTTGGTAGGTACTATATTTTCGGATAGGATCCTCTGCCGTACAGCGGAGGTGCTATACCAAAAAAATGCCACTTAATATTTTTTAGCGACAAAAAATTGTCATATAAATTTCAGTAATAGCAGCAAAACACTTTCAGTAACAATCCTTTGTCGCTAAATGCTGTACAACAGAGGATCTTGATCCTATATTTTCATATTGCTTTTGTCATTAGGTTGAGCCTTTAGTAACTAATTTGGTAGCTTCTAGAATATAGGAATCCTTTACATCGTAGGAAATGCTCTTTTGTTTTCTCTATATAAATAAGCATTGTAAGAGCTGTTGGGACAACTTGAGCTATAGAATTACAACAGTTTATCTTTCTTTCAGTGGTGAGACTCCATTGAACCTCTTTTAGGTGAGACTCCTTGAAGGCCCTAGCAAGACTCTAAGGTTTTGTTATCATCTGTTATCCTTTCCTTCTTTGAAAATATAAACACCAAAACACTGTTCTTGGCTATTCGGGTACTGTTCACAACACCCTAAAATAGCCCCAAAGATATATCCCTTTAAATCATAAACCCTAACTCTTAATTTCTTAATCACAAACCCTACAAGACTAAGCCTTAAATTCCAGCTTGTAGAACAACCTTATATACCCTTAGTGAGACAATTTTGTACCAGAGTTGGAAGTTCCTGGTACGAAGCTGTATGCAGTTAAGGAGCAATAATATTTACAGTATTATGGGCTCCAAACACAATTCTAGCAATCACGTTGCAAGTTCTTCGATAGAGGTAATTTCTGCTATTGAAAGCTCATTACAGAGGCTTAAGAAGAGTTTGCAAATATAATCATCGATTTGAGGACATAATAAAGGTATTGGAAAGAGGTCAAGGTAGAAGAATATCAAGGCTGAATCTGATGATGACGACGATGCACGCTCCACCATAGGCCATGAAGAAACAATCGCCAAGTCGAGGCATATAACGGGAAATCAAGTGGTTTGGCGTGAAAACATTGAGATGCCTGATGATGTGACCAAGAAGTTACATCTTGAAGTTGTTGAGTTTTATGGAAATCTCAAGTCGACGTCCTTCCTTGACTGGCTTACGTGGAAGATTACTCTATGCCTGGAAACAAGAATGTCCAGTTTGTGAAGGCAATATTGAATCGTGCAACCCACTTGTGGTGGCATAGCATTGAGGATCTGCTATCTAAAACTGATCAACCACCTAGATACGTGGGTTATCATGAAGCTAAAGATGAAAGAACACTTTCTTCTGCCAATTACGAGCAAGCTTTGTACTCAAAGATGTTTTCTCTTAAGCAGGGTAATAGAGCGGTTGAAGAATTCATGTAGGAGTTTCATGAGCTGCCAATTCCGAATGGCGTGAAGGAAATTTTCGGTCAACTTGCTGCTCGTTACAAATCAGGCCTGCAAACACCAATACAACTTGAAATGGCAGCCACACATTGTATTAACTTGGATGATGTGTATAGCTTGCTCTCAAAATTGGTGAAGCCCCTTAAAACTCAATTATCAAGGCGAATAATGCGACCTCTCCTTCTACTAGTCGAGGTTTGAGGAACCTTGCTCAAGGAAATATTACTAAACCCTCTAACCAACCTCTTGGAAGGAGCAGCAACCAGCGTGTTTTGAGTCCTATCAATGGTAATACAGATAAAGAAGAGGATTCCAAGTAGTTTAAAACAAGACAACATTGTTAAACTATGCTACAAATGTGGTGGTCGTGACTTGTTCAGTTGTTTGTCCAACGAAGGGCTTGCAATTTTGTATGGAATAGCAACAAGCTGAAGCTAAAATTACGGCAAACAAGATGCAAACTATAATGAAGCACAAAGCCCTGAAGGTGTTGGCTATTGTGACGGAATTACAGAAGACTTTGGTCTTGTTATGGAACCAACCAGAGAAGAGGATTGGCGTCGCAATAGTAACTTTCACACCCAAGTCTCTTGTCAAAGAAGACTATGCACTCTTATTATTGGTGGAGGCAGCAATTCGAATGTAGCTTCACAAGAGCTTGTTGACAAGGTTGGTGTGAAGATTGAAAAGCATCCTAATCCTAATAGGGTTGCTTGGGTGAATAATACTTCAACCCAGATAAATTTTCGTTGTTGGGTTTTATCAAGCTTTAAAACTCAACCGAGTCGAGGTCTTTTAAGGTGGAGGGAATTGACGGTGCAGATTTTTGAGCAAAGGGTATTTATGTTTTTGAGTAATTTAAGGCAGATTAGAAGTTGCTTTATTTCGAAGTCCTTTTATTACAAGGTCCAGTCTTCAAGTTCTTGGCACATTTTCCTAGGTGGCTCTTTGTATATCTCTTGGTCTGAGGACAACCCTAGCCTGTGTACTGCAATCTTAGGGTCCAATTCCTGGTATCTGCAACACTGTTCTCTGGTACTGTTCACAGCACCCTAAAACAGCCCCGAAAATATGCCCCTTTAAATCCTAAACCCAGATCTAGCTTCTTAATTACAAAGCCTACAAATCTAAGCCCTAGCCCACCATACCAGCTTGTAGGACAGCCTTATATACCCTTATATAGGTCCGTCCTACATCAATAAGTCTTGTCCAGCTCTTCACATTTACTGTATACATTTGTTATTATCCCTTTATTTTAGTATCACCGTGCTTTACATTTAATCTGGATTGAATTTAGCAAAAGCCTCTGTGACTATCAATATACTAATATCCTTTTTTTTAACCCATTTTTTTGGTTTTAATGTAAAGCTGTCATGGATATGTTTTTGCTTCTTCGCATACGTACTCGTTAACATATTGGAACCCCTTTTCTACTTATTTTTATTTCGTCTCACTTGGGCTGCAGAAATATCTGACACAAAGTTTTCATGTACTTGGGGAAATGATGTATATGCGTGTCCGTGTGTAGATGTATAAACCAATCCATAGTGAATTTAAGGAGAGTGGCATGCATGCCTATTAACACTACTTCTATATATGAGTTCAGATGAATGGAGGTGAATTTGAGACGGGTGATTATGTGAAAGTCGCTGTTCTTGCTGATCCTCAGGTAAAAGGGATCAAAATTAGGATTCTTTTAATTTGACATCCTTCGTTGGTATTTAGGCTTTTCTCTTAATACAGGCTTCTTACTCTTGACAGCTCATGGATAGGACTTCACTGCGTCTTTCCCCAAAATCACTTATTCTGGAGATTGCACAATTCTATACAGATTTGTTCATGCGCAGAGCATTCCTGGCATCTGTCTCACCTTTCAAACCTGATGTGATATTGTTTCTTGGTGATTATTTCGATGGAGGTCCTAGTCTGTCTGACGAAGAGTAAGGCGAGGAATTTTTGACTAGTACTTTAAAGTTATTTAGCCATTTACAAACTTATTTCAGTCACTGCTATGCTGGATTTTCCGTTTCACTGTTCGGAAGATTGATATCTTGGTTGGACATGGAGACAGCACCATTAGTATTGTTCATAAATTTATCGGATGTGCGTGCTCATAGTATGTCAAGTACAGTACACTCCTTTATTTTTATGTAACTTATCATACCCAGATTGTGTTACCATCCATATTAAGGCTTTCTTTGGATGCACGTTCAACTTAAAAATGTTGGCACTAGCTAAGGTTTGGTATTAGAATTTTGGTGACGACGACATATAACCTTTATACAAATCAAAAATTTCCTGTTCCTATTGATTTGCTTCCTTTTGGCTTCTTTTTCTCCGGTTCCATTATTAATCTGAAGCTACCACCTCCAGTGTCACTGTGTAGTTCTCTCCCCTTGGGCTTGTAATCTGATTTCAGAGTGGTGGATCTTATATTTGACTTCGTGAGCACTTTTTTTGTAACTTCTGACATGGAACCTCTTGATATTTGGGTATTAGATGGCAAGAATCCTGGAGCCGTTTCAGACATATATTCGACCTTAAGACCATATACACTAGAGAGAACTGCAAAAGTTCCACTATTCTACATTCCTGGAAATCATGACATTGGCTATTCAGCTGTTCACTCTCGTGTGCCAGAGGTATGTTTAGTGTAACTCATCCTTATATATGGCCTCCTATCAATAGGTGAAACTATCTTGGCACTGTCTGTTTGCTTGTATATTTATAGGATAAGCTGCTTTAGGCATGAAGCACATCATTCTTGGACTGGTTTGTTCAGAAGCAGTTTCTCTAGGATTACCTCGCTTCAACTAAGATTGGAAAATCTTGCAGGACATCTTTGTTTTAATCTAATTGATGGGAGTAGAAAGGAAGCTTTTGTAGGGCCGGACTTAGTGACTGATATAATATAATTACTCAGTAATACTGGCTCTTGTGGGGACATAGGAAGGCAGGGACCAGTGTTTAGACTACAGTGGGTGGGACAGAGGTCAGCATAATTGCCATTTTTCTGGAAATAATTAATCTATCTATCAACCCAAAAGCAAAATTTCTTTTAGGTAAAATAGAAACCTCTTTACATTTGTGATACTACAAGATAATCTCGGACCAAATTTTACTTGGTGGTAAAGGTTGCGAGTTTTAGTATTGCACACCTCGATTTCTAGGGAACATCTTTTGTTCAATACCAAATGCAGAGACAAGTTTTAAAAAAGAAGGCATTTTGAGGGTACTAAAGTAATCATTGGCTAGTGCCTACACTAATCTTGTTAGTATCCCAAACTTGACCACCTTTCTAAACCTGTACTTGGCTCCTCTCTCAATCTACCCCCTGCCAAAGGAGTCATATACACTTGACAGAGCATGGATTCCTGAGCTTACTATCTCCGTCTATCTCCATTTAGCTTTTGAGGTCTCCTACAAACTGGTGTAAAGCCTGAAAATGCGGAAGCTTCTAGAATGTTTGCTATAGAATGGGAAATGGTATAGATTATATTGAGCTGTTATCTGAACCTTCTTCTTGGAATGAAATTATATGTGTTGTCGGAACATATAAGAGTTACAGAAGGAAGGTGGTTGGGCTGTCAAGCTTGGATATACAGTTTCGAGCTTGAGAGCACTGACCTTACTCAGTCTACTGCTTCCAGAACCTTTTATTAGCAATAATGCAATTGGTAATGGTCTTATGGCCTTATCTTTTTTATTTTTCCCCTGGGGTAGAAATATGCAGTTATCCTAAGATCTTTCAGTCTGAGTTGGTTATGCCATTAGACATCTTATCAAAGAAAATTCTAAGTTCAAGTTTTATGCAAGGCACCTGCAATTTTTGCATGGAAATATAATCCCAGTTCACATTCAATTTAGTCTTTGTATACACAAGCAGTAGCGGTTATATGTTCTGAAATTTTCTGCTATTTGTTTTCTTTTACCTTTTACAGGTTATCAGACGCTATGAAAAAGTGTTCGGCGAAAGGAATTATTTGTCTAAAGTCGGAAAAGTGGATTTTATCGCTGTTGATGCGCAAACACTGGATGGTAAAGACGACAATAGCTGAATTTTGTCCTTTTACCCCTTGTGTTCTTGTCTGTTTTTCCGTTCCGATATTGATACAAAATTTTGAGTTGTTTGATAGCTTTGTGGTAAGATTTTGCGAAAAACAGCTAAAGAAAAAGTTTATGGATGTGGCTATTCGTGTTTGTATTTTAGCTCCAAACTATATCTGCTTTTAGCCCTAGCAAACACAAGGGCAAACTCACAGTTCAATCAATGCTGCCCCCTGTTTGTTGTCATAAAATGTTTTTAACCTCCTCTTTTTCTTTCCTTTTGGGTTATGCTGATCTACCGGCACTTTTACATATGGGAGACCGATAATGGATAAGTTCCTATTGTATGTTGTTGAGCAATCCTTTCTTTGAGAAGACTGCAAAATATATATCTACTCTGGGGACATAATAAGACATAAATGATCCTACTTACTTTTGGGGAGGCGTGAAAAAAAAGGCCAACGGGAAGTTCAGTGAGAGTGGCCTCCTCACACTTGGGGTGCCTAGCATTGATATTGTTTCATTCTAATAACAAATGCGTGCCTGTGGATGTCTTATCTACAGGGCATCCGCAGGCAAATCTGACTGCTGCTACTTGGAATCATGTCAGAAAACTCTCCTGGGGTATATAATCTCTTGTACTGACTACTAATACCGTACATTGTGGAGTTTTGCACTTGCCACATTGTAATTAGAATTAATGTTCTTTTGCTTTCTTCTAGGTCCTAGTTCACCACCAAGGATTTTATTGACTCATATTCCGTTGTATCGGCCGGACTGGACTTTATGTGGTCCACATCGTTCCTCCGCAATTATCAACCAGGTATATATCAAAAGTGGATCTATTTGCATTTGCTTCTGTCATAGTTGAACTTACATTTATCCTTGTTTCCATGTTCAGAGGGTTTCTCGTGCTGCTCATGATCAAGAAATACTGTAACTTCTTGTCTCATTTTCATATAGTGGTTACGTTGGAATTTCTGTTTGTTATTTATTACTGAGGATGCACTTTGATGGTTGATGTACTGGTACAGGTATCAAAATTATATAACCGAAGAAAAAACAAAAGACTTACTGGATACTATCAGACCCGTATGTTCTCTATTCCTCATTGAAGCATGACTGAAGACGATATTATGGAAATATATGCAATAGTAAATTAAACAAGGGGATCTGTTTTTACACACTAATTTGTAGGTTTTATAGGTACTCGTATGTCTGCTCATGATCATGATCAGTGTACAGTTACTCACACATCTAAACATGGGCCTGTAAAAGAGGTAAGCACCTAATCTTTGGGGCTAATATTGGTATTCTGACGTCATAATGTTTGACATAGTTGTTTCCACTTCCCAGCATACTCTAGGGACCATAAGTTGGCAGCAGGGGAACTTGTATCCATCGTTCATTCTATTGTCTGCCACTAACCTGACGTCTCCTAATGCATCCAATGTGGAAGAAGCCATATTATCACAGCTGTGCTTTCTTCCTGTACAGACGTACATCTATGTTTGGTAATTACCATGTTCATCAGTAATGGCATCCCTTTGTTGGTGTTGTTGGCTATTAGTCTGAATCTCCTTTGTGGGAAAATGCCAGGTATCTTTGTCTGTTTCTTCTGAGCCTCCTCGCTATCCTCCTCTGGCCTACAAGCGGGGTGGGAGTTTTTCCTCTCATTGGGGACTTCATAGGGTGCATTAGAGGTGCATTTAATATCGACATTTTCAGAAGTGCTGTAAAAGAGAAAATTGAAGATGAAAACTTTGTTTACGAGGAGGTCTGGGATGCAGAAGGATCGATGCACCTCATAAAGAAAACCTTAATGGCCCCGATAATAAATTCAAGTGAGAGTGGTTCAGTTGAAAAGTAAGTTCCATTTAGAATGATTTTTGACATCACCTGCTTGTCTCTGATTTTCCATGCTATGTTGGTTTTCAATTTGAAAAAGTGGTTTGCATTTTTACTAGGTATTTTGTGTGTCCTTAGATGGTTATTTTCTGCCACTGTTACAGTGACGAAGGTAAACGGAATGAACACATTCCATTTCGCCTGGATCCAATTACACTTCAGAGTTCAACATTAGTTGTATATATTTGCCATCCGATGATTAGGAATCACCTTGGAGTTCCACCCTGACTTTTTTCCACTCTGAGTTACAGTTAACTTTTCAAATTTCAGTACTTCCTCTATTATACTTGTATATTACTGAACTTATACAATTTTGTACTCGCATTTGAAATTTAGGAGGATAAGATTTTGGTATGTTCTCTTATCATCATTTTGTATCCCATTTACTATTCATAGTAAATTACTTTTGGCAATGCTTTTATTGCTTAAGCAACGAATAAGCATAAATGGTTTTTGCACATACACGAATAAACATTGTGTAACCTTGGACCCTGGGTTCAGTTCCCGTTAAGTTATAACATACTATCCATATCCTGTTTCAGGGGCAATGCTGTAATGCGGTCAACAGCTAAAAAACCAGTATCGCAGGGAACAGAATTCTCGATACCTTTGGAAGTGAATGTTCTTGGGATCTTGGACGCAGGGACAAAGGCGGCACCAGCACGTAGATCAAATAAATCTACAACAAGAGTGGTAATCCAAAGAGTGCTGCGGACATTCAGAGTCCTTACAGTCGTCGCTGCAGTGAACATACCTCTCTATATGATGTTGCTCTTCAAGGATTGGATTGACAAATGACCAAAGGAGTGAACATGAATATAACCATTATCAATGGTTTGGTGCCGCCCATATGAAGCTAACCGTGCCATTTCATCCCAATCACCACTTCACGAGTACGTACTTTTAACCAGCATTTTATGCAACTCAGGAATTTTCCTTGTAACAGCCGGAAAGAGTTAAAAAAGTATTATTTGTAACTATTACCATAAAGGAAACGCAACCCAATTTTTTTCATTTCATCTTAATACAGCTCTCTGAATCTTTTCTGTTTTCTCAGCCCTTTTCTTTCTTTGTTATTTCTGATGAAGAGGCGATTATCTTTACTAATATTAATGAGGTACATCTCTTAGTTTTAGGAGAAAGTGCAGAACAAATGATGGTGCCTCGGCTCTCCAATAAAATCCATTCTCAATTGACAATGCATTACGCGCCAACATGTGGGCTACGGGATTTGATGTCATCTGTGAAATATCTCCTCGAGCTCTCATGCGTACCGCTTCGTCAGCAGCAATATGACCACCTACGGGTCAGTTCATTCCTGAAAGCTGTTATTGCCATGTCAAACCTCCTTCCAAGCGGATCTTAGAGCAAGTTGAGTTGCCAGTTTTCGAGCCTTTACAGGCTGCCACTGCCTCGGCGGTTAGGACACAGCCATCTTTTGCATCTTCTTCGACAATGTAGCACTGCGCACCTCGCCCCGCCCCATAGCTGCCTCTTCCGATGATGCAGCCCCATCGAAATTAAGTTTAAGCCTAGCCTTAGGTGGTTGCCACTCGCCACTGATGGGGGAGTATTGAATGCTGAATACTCACTCCTCTTCCGAAGAGATTATTTAGGGGTGTTAAAATGGTTGGGTGGGTTGGGCATATGTGTAAATTAATTGGATTGTGTACAAATGAGTGACCGATCCATTTCAACCTATTTAGTTATATGTTAAGTAAGTCATTTCTTAAATAGGTTGGTTTACTCGGTTACTCAACAATGAACCACGTACATCATTCTAAGTTTTTCTCTCTCATCCTTGTACCTAGTGCCGTCTTTGCCACCACGGCACCTGTCACTGCCATCGCTACCATTTTACCTGCTGCCTCTACTGCCTACCTCTGCCGCTGCCACGCCGTTACTCCACCTCCACCGCCGTAACAACCGAACTGCCTCAATAGTCAATACCCACAACCACCAATTGACATGCCACAATCACCACCACACTCGCAACGAAAACAACCACCGCTGTGCAACAACACCACAACTGCCATCATACCCATAACAACCATCACGGGTCCAAAAATCACAATTCTGTTCCAAATATGAGGATCTAGAACGCCATCACTGCCGCGTCGCCTTGCCACAATTGCTGGGATGTTGCCCAGTCACCATTGCCGCGTTGTTGCCTCTTGGTGCTTATGGAGTGCTGAGTGGTGCTTGGTCGTGGGTTGGGTAGTGGTTCTTGTAGTGGCAACGGTGATGAAAGGGTGTCTGCGATGATGGCAAGTGGTGGTGGAGGCGATGGCGACGGCGATGATAGTGGTTGCGAGTCATCAGGAGTATAGCTGGCTGAGGAAAAATGTAGGTGATTAATTTTATGGTTAGACGGGCACCAATTTAAACTTGTGGATTACTGGATTCTACAGTTAGTAGCCCATTTAGATCCAAGTATTTCATGGTTGGGTTTGGGTCATTTGTAAGTGGGCGGGTATGGACGAGCAGATGAGTTTGTGCTGTGATTGCCATCTATTTTCTCCGACTCCAAGCTCATGAACAATCCATCATTTCTATTTTTCCACAAGAACCAACAATCATCATTTCCATTTTGTATTGTCCGCCGCACATATCGGGAAAAAATAATTACCAAAAATTGTATTGTTTTGGATGCTAATTTTTACCTATCTCACAATTTAATTATCGGCTAATTCCTCCCTTTCTTGGCTTTCTAAGCAACCGTTAGTGAACTTGCTGTGCATATGGTCTATAATCTTTTTCCTATATTATCTGAATTTCAGCATATTATCTAACTAATTCTTGGTCTCCCATTAAGACAACATCCTATGAACAGAATCGTCTTAACAGCTGCTAAGCAAAAGATTTCCTTCATTTGTGATTTTTGGCCCTACTATTCTACGAACAGATTGTGTATTGTAGATGCTGATGAGGGTGGCTTCGGAATCCACATATGTACAGAAGGTCAGCTGACTGGGCTCCTCTTTTTCCATCTGAGGCTTGTCTCCCTAAATAGACTAGCAAATCTAAATGTACAATAGGGAGAGGGAGAGGGGGAGAGGGAATCAATCCTTTGACCCCAAATCTACATTTGGTTGCTAAAGCACTTTTAGCAACGAAAAAGGTTTCACGTAATAGAACATGTACATATACATAACATTTTCTGTTTGTCTTTCATCAACATGACATTATATGAACAGAATCGATCAGCTAGGTAGCTAACAGCTTCTAAACAGAAATATTCATTGCACAAGTAGGATTACAGAAGAACAGATAGATATGGAAACCCTTTTATTCGTGGCATCTGATCTCGTGCCAATTAGATTAATCCATACCCTT
This sequence comes from Escallonia herrerae, assembly GCA_033070095.1. Lineage (NCBI taxonomy): Eukaryota > Viridiplantae > Streptophyta > Magnoliopsida > Escalloniales > Escalloniaceae > Escallonia > Escallonia herrerae. The sequence goes on from JAVXUP010000564.1 coordinate 34,118, forward strand.
TATTTGGGATTTTATTAAGGGTAGAGCATTTGCCTCCGTGATAGACTCGAAACAAAAGGAGTTCATGCATGTACTCATGATCGATATACATAGATAACCGTACTCGGCGCCACAAATTGACTTCTACGCAGAGGTGAAGTGCAAAGATCCCTCCTTGTCAGCCTCATCGTGTTCATCAAGATGTCCGGTTTGCGAAAAAGAATGCTGCCAGATCGAAATCTCTCATATGCCCACAAACCCAATGGTTATTCACCACTTGGGTCAAAAAAGGAGGACGGCACATGAAAAAAGGGAGCTGTGGAGAGGCCACATAGCAGGTAAGACCAAACCGGACCAGCCACATGGACAAAGCCAACAAAAGGAAAAGATAGCGGCCAAGGAGATGCGTGGGGAGATGCCCTCCAAGACAACCTCGTTTTGGAAACAAGGCAAACGGTGGCTATTTGTTATCCCCTAGAGATTATATCACTTTTCAGGTGAAAAAAGAAACGGAAAAGTAGAGGAGAAAGATCTTGAGAGAGAGAAAGAGGGAACGGAGGTTTTAGGCTAACTGAAGTAGTGATAACTCATAACTAATCTTCTCCTTGAATGTACCAGCAGAGAAGCATGGTGGCGCAGCGGCGAAGGATGTAGATTCGGGCTCTTTGCTCTTTAACCAAGGAAGCGCATTTCCCAGTGAAGCCATGGCGACCACCCTTCTTCTTCGAAGGAATACCAGTGTAGACTCCACTCTTGTAAAACTGTTGCTTGAGCTCAGCCATAGTATGTATGTAAATGAACAAGATTCAGCTGAAAGGAAGGTAGCTAGCTAAGAGGGAAACTGGGAAAAAAGCTCACCAGAAGTGGAGCTGGACCCTGAGAGCTAAGGGCAGTGGGAACCATGTATTTATACCAGAGAAAAACTGGGGTTGACCCAGTTTTGAAAGGAGGGGGGGACTGAACATGGTCACCTTGAAATTAGAGGGAGATTTTGCATGGGAAAATGTAGCTCATCAACGTATCTTTTTTAAACAAAAAAGGTTAGGGGGGTGAACGTGGGCATGGATGTTTTTGTGTAAAATATATGCAAGTGAAGTGGGAAAGAAGGGATGATTGTTTTTTGCTTCATGTATTTGAGTGCAAGTAGATTAGAGAAGTGGTAAAGTTTGCATGAGAAGAGGAGGGTTGCATGAGTAGGACAAGGCAAAGGGATGGGATTTGGGAACACATTGTCGGCTAATCAATCCCGATTGGGGGCAGTTTTTGTTACTCTTTAGGTTAACTGGCTCGGGATCCCAAGCTTCAAACTTGGAATCATAATCTCTTTCCAGGAACCAAATATCACATGTATATATATGTGTTATGTACAACTTATGTTTTTCAAGTTGGTTTTAATCATTAAGGTGCAGTGTTTGATTCTTCCCTTCCCACATTTTCTAATCAAAAAGGAAAAGAATAAAAAGCTTTGAATCGAGATAGTGTGCAACATCGGTCGACCATAGACTCCCAGTTTATCCGCGAGTGTCGTAATTGGAATAGTTTTATTACTTGAAATTTCATTTGTATTTTATATAGGCTAACAATAACATCTTTGGCCGATTTGATTCGTTGTCACATCGAGGTACTACAGAAGAAAAACTTGCAAAATCATCCGATCCAAATGAATATTTGTGAACAATGTGGATATCATTTGGGAGGTACCAAATAAGTGAGTACTCGAATCGGGCCCAGAAGGGTTAGAATGGCCGTTCATGCTCGACCTTTAAACTGTAATATCAAAATCTTTATTCAAGCGTAAATTAGGTAGTGACTTTGTTAGGTGGCTCTTTGAACCTTTCAAAATCTTGTCATCCATTTTTGTTTGTTTGGCCTATTTCATTCTATCTTATTCTGTTTTTGTAATACATCACTCTTTAAGACGAAGATATGGTTAGTCAAAGCACGTTTGATATCATACTGTTTACTTTCTCTGTTTTTTTCCGATCTTGGGTTCTCTCTGCAACAATTTGACCCAGTACAAGCTGCAGACACGAATAGCAAATGTAGACTCGGCAATCTTTGGATGTTGAACACAATCTTTGAATTTAAGATTTGTACGAGGGAGATATGCGGCATGTTCTGAGATTTGGCACGCCTTGTTTAATGAATCCATCTCTCAGTTTTTAGGGTGGTCGTTAGGGAACCTCAATCTTCATAGATATCAGTTGCTCAACTCTCAATAACAACATAAACAAAGGCATTATTCCAGTAAAGATCTCGTCAGTCGTCACAATGTTTATGGTGCTTATAACAGCTGGAACACTGGCAGCAATCATCACTTGAACATTTTTATATTGTCCCTGCCAGCTTTTATACACCATGCATTCACAACATTTTCATTGCGTGTGATCCTCTTTGCTGGGAATGTAGGGTGACTGTTACTGCTCCCGAACTCTAAGCAACCAAGACTTTGTATGCTTTAATAGCTTGTTTATGAGTCATGGGCGAAAGAAGGGAAGAGGAAAAAAGGGAGGAGAGATGACTTGGCCTTTATCTACCCGTGTGTGTGAATTTTACGGCGGAAGAGAAAAATAGTTCCTTTGGTATTACCTACGAGTGCAAAGATAAGAGGCGAAGAGGAAATTTTAGTTGTCGTTTACTGAAATGTCCCTATATTTTGGAATTCTGTTAGATTTTGTAGGTAGATACACGGGTAACGTTGGTGTTCTTAAAATTTCATTAAACATCTTTTCTTTTCTCTCCGTTTCTTCTCAACTTTGAGAAGAAAGATTTGGAGAGTAACGGAAACTAAATCTTCTTTCCTTTCTTCTTCTATCTCCTCAGAAAAGCTCACAAATTAAGAAAATGTAGAGAAATGAGTTTTTCCTTCCATTTCCTTTCTTTTCTCTCCAAATTAAAACTCGCGGGTGTAAATATTTACAAAAGAAGCCTCAATTATCAAATGAAGTACCCAATTCTAGTGACCTTTGTTTTAAGTTTCCGAGGTCCCTTAAAACCATGTGCCTAACTAAACCGTCACAGTTACTGTGCCCCATATATATATATATATATATATATATATATATATATATATATATATATATATATATATATATATATATATATTCCCTTCTCATCACCTTCGAAAAGGTATCTGTTCCGTTTTGAATACTGGGGTTTTGCTAATCAGCCGCTCTTTTCTTCAGCAGTAAGATTGTTTCTGTAACATGAAGGTCACGGGTTGAAGAAGCAAAACAAGGGTAATATCAACCTGTAGGTAGGTGAAGCTTGCATGGATTAAAGGTCTCAGATGGTACGGTTGTGGGAACGTTTTTTGGTTTCATGAAATCTCGAGAAGCCGAGCAGTTTTGTTTCCCGGTAATTTATGCAGGACACATCAAGGGCACAGATTGAAAGATTTCAAATTTATATCGAGCTCTCAATGTTTAGGTACAAATCACCTATAGCACATAATCTGAACTATATATATCATACTTCTACAACACTGAGTGAAGTACTGAGCATAGATGTTTCCCAGTGAGAAGATTCACCTTTAAAGAATCTGTAACAGTTATAAATGGAGTTGTTTTTAGAACTTTATCCACTTTCCAAGAGCTTGCCATTTCCTTCAGTTCCCTAAGTTGTTGTCGATATGCCTTTGGGGTTCATCCACTTCCAACCATCACTGAGTTTTGCCCGCCAAAACTTGCTTCTGTCTTGATTTGCTACTTCTATGCAATGCTTGCCTCAGCCGGCACTTCTTGCCTCCGGGCAGCAAGCAACTCATAATCCTGCATAAATTAATGGGGAAAAAGAAGCAGTTCAGCCTGACAGCAGATAGGCTACCCTTATGTTGTTATGCTGTTTCTTCTCTATATCCACTATCACTTGTGTAACAGAGCAATCAATATAGTAGTGCCAATCCCAGAATCAGACACAAACAATATGCCAAGAAGTATCAACATAATCTCAAGAATTCAAAGGAGATGCCAGAAATTCGAAGAGGGGTTTATATATGCACTTCAAGATTGTCCAATTGGACACCACATATTGCACATGAATAATGGACATGACTGAGTGCGCTGCTCAAATGTGGAGTCCACACCACATATCTAGGTTCCGGTCCAAAAGTCAAGCTAATGGTTGAGATTTATACCCTCTGAAGATAGCTGAAGACGCACTAAAATAAATTTCAAGTTCTGCTAAAAAAAATTCACCTGAACGATAGCTTGCGCGCAAAACTTTCCTGAGAGAACAGCACCCTCCATTGAAGCCAGATACTTTTGTTTTGTGTAATCACCAGCTAAATAAAAGCCCTCCAAAGGAGATCTTTGCAAGGGGCGGCAAGGTTCACAGCCTGGCACAGTTTTATAAACAGACCTGAAACGTAGAAAGCAGTCAGGTTAAACCAAAAAATTGAATGTGTTAAAACATGCAAAATCTACTAATTCACCTCAGAGAGGGGGGTTTGGGGGGGGGGGGGGGGGTGTTTAATATAATGATATATTAGATAAAACATCATGCTACTGTTGGTAGTCCTCAAGTTATATCTGACCTAGGTGTTTTTACAACATGGTACTTCAATATTTTCGCTTTGCTCTGATCTGCAGAAATTTCATCAGGAAATAGTCTTGCAAGTTCGTTCATTGTAGCATCGATAATATCTGAGTCACTCCGGGAAATCCATTCTTCTGCAGGGGCAAAAACCAGTTCCAACATTGACTTATTTGGGTCGTAATATTCCTGCATAAGAGAAGCAATATGCCTAGATAAGAAAAACATACGAGGATAAACTGAGGGGCCACATCAAAGCATTTCACCAGCACTGGTTGTTTTGAAGTACAACTTTTCAAGTATAAATGTCAATCAAACAAAAAGAGGGTCCCCACATTATACGGGTGCTTGCTCGACACTAGTGTAAATGTCAATCCAAACAAAAAGAGGGTCCCCACGTTATACGGGTACTTCTAGTGACCTGTTCAAATGAAAACATGAAAACTAGGAAATATGATGCTTAATCTACCATATCCATAACTTAGGGTACATGTTAAATTCTCTAAAAACTTGAGGATTGCCATGAACACTACAGCCATGTGTGGCGGTATACCAGGGTTTAGGACAACTACCTATGTAAGAATGAGAAAATAGCTTCTGAAAGGCCGATTAATGGACTTGTGCTCCTTTGTCAGATCCCTAAGAATCTACTAGTGGCTGCAGCTTCTTTTGTTTCCCTTTTAATGAAGCTACAGTTCTCAAAATAATCTCTTCTTCAGGAACTTAGTTAAGTTAAATCCCTCGTAGACAACCCTTTCATTTCATACACTCGTGTCCTTTTGTGGCGTTTCTTATTTATTGCAACCACATTCCTCCATCAATATCTTGCAGAGACAAGCAAGTGATACGCACCTGACCCGCACCCTTCATAGGTCAAGTACATTGGTGCACCTCCTTTTGTGGCGTTTCTTATTTACTAAAACTACGTACCTCCAGCATTTTCTTGCAAAAACAAGCAAGTGAATTCAAAGTACAATATAAATAACTCGTGTATAGAGTCCTGTAAAGATACAAGTACAGAACTCTCAATGAAACACTCAGGGATGCATGCATTATGATTACATGCTGGTGCTGAAGTTCTTAGAAAATGCAGGATGTAAAAGAAGTTGGTTGTTGAAGTGTTATGGTTATGAGATAATACCTTACATGTTACAGACATGTCAGCATAAACGCTGAGGAGGTTGCTTCTGCATGAAAATAACTGAATGTTAAACATAGAACTCACTACAGATTTCTAAGGACCGTTAGCAATACCTCAACGAATAAATTGCGGGAAAAGAGAAGAAAATAAGCATTGTCTGCAGCCCTGGAAAGGCCCCTGATACCAATGCCTACTTGAATCTTGTGTTCTAGGTCCTTCATCACTTTTGCACAATATTATATTAACACCCCCACCCCCCCAAAAGGAAAAAAGAAAAAGAGGAAGGAAAACCGTACAATAGCCCTGTCAGCGCCTACACGATCTTCACTAGAATAAGGTTTGTGACATTTGACTGTCAAAAACAACTAGTAAATATGAAAGCTGGCAATTAACGGAACTCTGAGATAGACAGATGTTTTGAGAACAATGAAATTGAACAAAATAAAGTTTTATGAGAAACGAATCAAACCTGCTGAAAAGTAGATGATCATATGTGTTCTTCAATTTCCTATCAAACCTGAAATTGATGTTAATTGAAGTCAATCACCTGATAGGCTAACATATGAACTACAAGTCATAAAGTCGACGCCATCACAGATTTCAAGTACTACCACTTCACCACTACATAGTGATTGTATTAGTCTAAATGAATGGGAAAATAAAGGCAGTTGCATGGCAAGAAGCACAGTGAAGTACATCTCCAATCTGCTTCAGTTGAACATACATTTGTTTTCCACATGTCCCCCACAAACACATTACTTGTCGATCATGGGAATATAAGGCCAAATGATGTAAATTTAACTTGATGACGCAAGTGCCAAACAATTATCAAAGGACAAATTGCACTTCATATACACTAATAACACCAAAAGAGTTCCATAACTAACCAGATGTGAACATTTATAACTGGAACTCCAACTAATTTATCCAATTTCCTGAAGTAAGGAATCTCTTTCCACTCTTGGGGCAAAAGAAGCTTCAAAATATCAACTGAGAAGAAAAATCTAGATGAGAACAATTGAAGAAGCCAAAATTTAGGATTAAGTTTCAAGCTCACATAATTTAGAGAAAACTACTAATGTACCTGGAGTGGCGATCACATAAGCATCTCCTTTAATTACAGTCCCATTACTTAGTAAAAAGCTCTTGACAGTACCATCTTTATTCAGCTCGATCTTTTGTATTCGTGAATTAAGCCTGACTTCACCACCCAGTGACTCAATGTGATCAACAATCGGCATGCAAAGTCTCTCTGGAGGGCTACCGTCCAAGAAAGCCATCTTGGAACCATGCTTCTCCTGTGAAATTATCTCTACATGTTATGACCCACTACAATCAAGAAAAAAGATGTTGCATAGTGCTTATTAAACAGTAAAGAGACTCGGAGAAAAAATAAATCCCCGGGTGGACTAAAAAATTAGTTTCTCCTCAGTAGATTGTATTGACACCAAAATCTTTCGTTCACTTTCATTGGGTCTTAAATGGCAATGCAGCCACATCGACATGATTACTCGGCTGAACAATGACTGGATACATTTGTTGCTTAGGAAGATATTTCTGTCTCTCTCTCGTTGATATGATAATAACTCCCATTATATGTATAAGCACTATTTCTCTTTGAATACGAGATAGGAAGGACGACAAAGAAGCAAGGCAAGAAAAGACACAAACCTAAGTGTAATGACGTTGCATGCATGATAAGGCGATGAATGCCGAGAATAGTGTTAAGTAACGTCCTTTGAAGACGAAAGGTCACATGACATTTTAATGTAGCATGATACACGCCTCTAGATCTCAATTTATTGATCTCAATACAACCAGTAACTTTTTCCCTCAGAGGAACAAGGTGAAGGAACTTCATTTGAACTCTAAAGGTTACATGACATTTCACGTGTAGCATCATACACTCCTCGAGACCTAAATTTGTTGACCTCGATACATTGTCTTGAATAACGTAACAAATGAGAATATTCTCAACAGAAACTTTTTACCTTATAGGAACAATGCTAATACCTGAAGAAAACGGTTGAGAGCAATCAAAATACACTGCATAGAAAGTTCATCTGGGTTAATAAAGTTCAATGCTTTTGACATAGCAATGAACACCTCAGTAGTAACTCGATCTGGTACGCCCTGTAGTGGGAAATAAGGGGAAATGAAAATGTTGACCAACTTTTAAAGGAGCAAACACATGGATTGCTGATCTATGTAAAGCAAGCCAGCAAAAGAGCATGAAAAACATGACCACATACTTGCTTTCTCATCCAGTCTTTGACACTCAATCCGTCCTGAGCCTCAACATATGCCTGTCCACCAAGCATTGCTGGCAAGAGTCCAATCGCAAACTTGACTTTCTCTGGCCATGTAAGCATTTCATTGTTCTTTAAGATGGCCCAAATCCCTGCCCACACGTTTACAAGTGAAACACATTCAAAGAACATAAACTACACAGGAAAAAGGGCAGTAAATACAGGATTGTCAGCCTCTAATGTGCAAGGAAAGGATTCCTCCTCTGACAAATGTTTTTATCTGGGAGACCTAGGCCAGTGTAGTAGCACCATCTGAAGCATCAACAGACATACGTGGCAGGTACATCACAAAATAAACACATTGAAAACATCTAATTGTGGGTTACGGATGCGTCGAGGACACAGCAATGTGTATCGCCGGGTGTGGCTTCCTAAATCAAGTAACACTTGATATATAAATTGCAGTCGGATAATAACACCTGTAAAAAGCGTTCACAGGAATTAAGCCTACCCTAGCTTCCATATTGAGTATAACATCTAACAATTGACAATGTGCAATATTTGTACTGACAGAATACGATGAATGGGATTGGGAAGCGTCTGAATATCTTCGAGAGAAAAAAGAAAAGGAAATAAATACCAAATAATAAGACAAAAACAATAGAAGATAAATTTTCAGAAAGATTGTAAGATGGCAACACATATCTCCAGTATTTTTCTCTATGGATTTCCTATCTCCCACGAAGATTCTAAGCCAGTCCGTGAAGAATGCAATACCCTAGGTTTCGCTATGCAAATTATTGAATCTCTAAATTCATCGTTAGCCTAACAGATAACAGTTCTTACCCACACTAAGGCAACATAAAGTGTAAGTTGCTTTAATGAGGAGAACTATGAACTACACGAAAGCACCAGAAGCATCTTCAAACGAGCAGCGATTAAATACAGCTCACTACCAGAATACAATGGGGACAGGTATATGTTAAGGTTCGTGAACTATGAACATCATGTGCTTAAACGCTGCGGTGAGTTAGTAGTTGTGCAAGCAAATCCAAAATCTGGAATTAGCTTACAAAGATGCACATGGATATTTATCATGGCCTGTGAGATAAACGACTCACCGTTTAATGGTGCAGGTAGGACATCAGGAAAATCAAATCGGCTGAACTCTCCTGGCTTGTCTGGCATTGCGAATATCATAGAGTGTTCCTTCCACTGCAATCTATCATTGATGCCTAGTTCTCCAAAAAGGTTCTGCACATTTGGGTAAGCCCCAACTTTAAGAAAAGGAAGCCAGCTTCAGATGTTTAATTATAAATTTTAGGACAATAGAAATCACGATGCATTGGTATAGATATAAAACAACAGTAGACAGCAGATGGACAAAAGAACACCAATTTATAATTTTTCAGGGACTATTTCTGAATGACAACAGCCAGAAAACATAGAGGGTACAAAGAATATCATGGCAATAATGGAGAAAATAATCACATGATAGCATTCGAGCAGCAGCTCTATAGTAATGTTGATTAAGAACAACACCGAACATCCAAAAAACTCGAACTCACACAGTTTAAAGACTGAACTACTTAGCACTTACAGAATATGTGCAAGCCAGTCTCGTACCAGTCTCCATCATCATCTTTCCAAGCAGCTACCTACATGCAGAAAGAATAATCATACCTCCACTTGCCACCAAAAAGAAAGGTAGTTTATCTAAAATAATTTCTTGTACATTAGAAAAGGTTTCAGTTCGGAGTAAACAACTCTCGCCCAGAAATGCTGAAAGTTAAAATACTAACTCGAAAATAGAACTAAGAGAAAAAAGTCATTCAAAGTACAAAGATTTTATTTAGGAACTGACAAGATGTCTCACAAACCTTTCCTCCTAGAACATCTCTTGCTTCCAACAATATGGGTTTGTGACCTGCATCAGCCAAATATTTTGCAGTAGATAAACCAGCCAAACCTGCAACGGTGCGGAAAGTGTAAATTAGACATCACAGCCCAACAAAGCTGGTACAAGATGAATGAATCTACTTATGCAAAATTTGCAGTATTTCATCCCCCATTTTATGATTCTCAATCTCACGTGCCTAAATCAGTTTATAAAAATTAGCATGAAAGAATAGATAAGTGAAACATCATTCGAAAGCCATATTTTTTCCAGTACTTGGAATAGGATTATCTGCAGGCTTTTATCAGAAATCCTATGGTGAAGACAATATCTGATTTTGGTATTAGCAAACCTTTGAATACAGGGCTAAAGCCACTAGAGTTGATGGAGAAATCCAGCATCTATCCTCATCCAATAGAGTAATCTCATATCTCCATCACTCCTTTGGCACCAGTATACTTGTATATACACATCCCATTGTAGTAGATAGACTATACCAGTTAGAAGTGAAAAGATGTGTGTATAAGTGCACCCACAAACAAAGTGATTGAAACGATTCTGATAAAAGCTAGTAGCAGCAAGCAGCTCGTAATCAGGTTTGATGAGAAAAGGAGTGCACACAAATTGAGAACAGACTAAAGAGTGGCTGTAACGTGAATTAAATGGCTATAACGTGAGTTAAATACAAAAACATGACACTAGTCAAGCATAAAGCAGGTCAATCATTTTGTTGAAAGAGCACTGGCTTTGCTATCAAAATGTAAGTTCTATTTTGTTGCAGAACAGAAAGGAAATTAATTTTAGGATAGCATGAGATCCTTGTACCTGCACCAGCAATTACGACTTCTAACGGTTTAGTTGGACGGGAAGAGCTACGGAAGGACGAAGATAAGTAAGCAGCTTCTAAAAAATTCACGGTATTCTCAAGCTCTGGTCTTGGATAGTCAATACAAACCACCTGTGTAACAAAACATATATCTTGATCGGATTCCCTACATTAACAGAATTCTCTTCAAAATCCAATAACCCTCTAAAGTTAATAAGAAAGCACACCTGCAAAGGGCACACGTCCTTCCTTGGTCTTGATATAACAACATTTGTCATTGGAACTCTAACCTTTTGTCCCATAGAATCACTACCTCCAAATGATAGAGCATTTACTTGCCCTGAAGCAACACATCTCCAAGTAGAGCCTGAGTTCCAAAACTTTATTGCCTGATTGTGCCCACTCAAATTAACAGCAGAGACATGCCCAAATTGAGACATTTGAGCAGACACTGTAACCAAATGAGATTGCAACAGGAACCTTTAAGAGTCAAATTCAACCAAGTCCAAGAATCTTTAGCCCTGCCATTACATCGTAAGTCGGGAAAATTACCAATCATTAAACTGAAAGTATAATCTTTTAACAGACTACAAGAAAGATAGGTGAGCTAACAAAACAATACGTTTTTGTCAATTAAATCTTGTTCAACTCATAATACTATCATGTCTTTCCATAGTACAGCCATACATATTACAGTAAGTGCACCCTTACTTCTTCGGGGATGCATCAAATGGGCAAAAGAGGAAAACACACACGCAGAGAGACAGCTCTGTAAAATTACCCATGTTGTAAAACAACCCAAATTCAACTCTAGTGAAGTAAAAGAAGCCAAATTGTAAAGCAACCCAATATCACACCACAGTGATGCAACTTTATTGCGACGAAACGAAGATCTCCTAGAGCTATTCAAGCTGATAGCACAAAATCATCGAAAAAGACTCATACAACAACTGAACAGAGGAAAAGAACTTGAAGCTAGCTTTACCTGGGGGAAATCAAGAAGGGGGCCTAACAACTCAGCTTGGTTTCCCTCGAACTGAAAGAAGTATCTCCAGTACAAGATAATAGAGAATCTTGCGAACAAGGAGGACATTTGGGAGATTTTATGGTGGTGGGTCAGTGGTTTTGGCTCTTACACGAAAGAATATGGTTTGGGTTGGAGGAAATTGTATTTTTTTTGTTACGGTGGTTTGGCATTTTTCGTTGTTGCAACTGTGTTTCTATGGTTGGAATATTCTATCCACATTTCACCGGCCGACTCATTTGTGACCTATGAAGCTTTTTGATTGTCACTAAAAAGATGCAATTGTTGCAAAGGAGCATAGCGGATATGAATCTTCAGTGACGAAAAGAAGAGGATCTTTATTCAAGCACGAAGCTTTGACTTTTTTTACTTTATAATAACAAATGATTAAGTAAAAATATAATAAAATATAAGATAAATTATGATCCAGACAACTAATATAAAAGCGTATTAAAAACAAAAAATGATCGACAACTTCATAATCATATATACTAGATAAAAGGAGATGACTTCAAAAGGAGAACTCAACGATGACATTAAGGCTTTCGCTCATTTCCGACCATACTCAACTCCTCAAGCTTTTTGGATTAATGGAGTTGAGTTAGGTATAAGTCCAATATTATTACCAATCAGGACAGATAATATAAGGATGAATCTAGCTCGGGCTTCTACTCAAGTACCCTGGTAAAGGTAGAAATCGCATTGATCATATTCATAAGTAAAAGTCCAGCCCAATATTTTTATGGGCCATTGAAATCCAGCCCAAGAAGTCGGATATTGAGCTCTCAACACAATTTTGAAATTTGGGGGCTTTTAACTTTGGGCCAATTCCGCGAGTAATTCCTCATATAAATAAACTGGGCCAATTCCGCGAGTAATTCCTAATCCCACAAAATTCTCTCTTTAATCTTTTCTATCTTGGCTCTGTGTCTTCGTAAATTTTTCTCTCGGATTACGTGAATCATCTCCATATCTAGGGTCGCAGAAGGTACGCATTTCTCACTGTAAATCTGTTCCGACAGTGTATATTAGTTGTGCTTGATAGATATACAGACAGTATCACTTCCTTTTTTTCCTTTTGCCCCCAATTTTCTGCTGCTTGGCGCATGAATTGTTTTTTAATATTCAGATTTGGCTTTGATTTCTGTCTATTTTTTGGTTATTTTGATCGCTGAATTCAGGATGGCAGTTTCTAGTTTCTGAGAATATTATGTCTATGCTCCAATTATTCGTGAATTAAAATGGATTTGGTGGTGGTAATCATTGACTCCCAACATTGAAGAATATATTTTTGAAGCTCACTTGAAAGGAAAAAAACGTAGCACCAAAATCATAAATGCGCAATTCTGTCCATAAAATTTAGGTGTGTGGGTATGGTACAAGAAGTGCCTCTAAAGGTTAATATGCCGGCAATCCCTGTAACTTTCAATGAAGGATACCTATAGTGCCTATAATGGCATGTGTTTATTTTTAGAAGCTTTTGATGCTAGTGGCGGCAAATTGCTGCCAAACTTTTCCTCGACTGAAAACATTGGTGTGTGGCCAGAGGTTACTGGTGTTCAAAAGGATGATCATGCTTTGGACTCTATACTCCATTAGCACTATATCACTCCCAAAGCTATTAAGCTCTCTCTAACATCCCTAGTTGATGCAAGACCTTCAACGTAAAGTATAGAGGGTGAATCTAGACATGTTCTTGAAGAAACCATTGCTAATGATGCAAACAGGGGGTCTAAAGATCAACTGTGTAGCACAAGAAATTACATTTCCCAAATTTCTTAATGAATTCTATCAGAGCCCTCGTTAAGTTTCGCCCACCTTTCTTCTGGTCGAATGGTGGGATTCTTTCATGAAATGAGCACTCCCCCGCTCCATTGCCTCTCCTCACTAACAGGTTGACTGTCTTGGGCACGAATTAATTTAAAGAAAATAGATGAATAACACGTAACTTTTCCCTCCACCCCGTTGTCATCTCTATTGCAGTAAATGACACTTGCAGACGTTAGTATTAGTATGAGTTTCATGTAAATGAATATATGAAACCCTGTGGCTGAATTGCTTGACTCAAACCCAAATCCAAACTTGAAGAGGGAGAGGATCTAGGGAAAAGGCTACTCAAGAGAAAATGGTGAAATCACCGGTATGGGGATATGTCAGGATCACCACAGGCACCATTCTAGGAGGCACTGTTGGCTTCTACGTCGTATACCGCCTCGAAATCAGCTTAAAGTTCCGAGTTCCCATTCTGAACATCCCAAATTCTCTTTCTTACATATTTGCTGCTATAATAGTAGTTCACTGGTTGTGGTGTTCTAACATAACATATATACCGGAGAAACGGAATGAGAAGAATCATGAGGAAGAACCGAACAAGAAGAAGCACAAGTCTAATGAGCTTCAAGAGACTTTTTGTAGTGCTTTATTACAGTCAGCCAAACGGTTTTTGCCTGTTTTATTTCATTTACCTCTCGGTCTTTTCTGTTTTTGAAACATTTAGTGCTTAATCAAGGGTTTTCATGTTCATCTCTTTTTTTGGTACTGGAATTTTCAACTCACATGTGAAGTACTAGACATGTTATGGCGTATCTTCCAAATTTTATTTGATGCTTGATGGGTTTTAATGCCTTGAAGCTGATAGCTGTGATGGTCTTATCTGGTGCTAACACCAATCTCAAAAACTCTGTTTCTCTAATCAACGCTGATTCTACCAGGGGCCGAAAGGGACCGACAACTGTGCTGACAAACACTCTTCAGGTCCCTCTTCTTTTGAATCTTCAGAAATGGCAGTGTGCAAAACAAGCATCCTGAAGTCTGGAGCTATCTCTGAAGGCTACAATTTTGCTTCTACTTGGGAACAGAATGCTCCATTGACAAAGCAACAACAAGCAGCAATAGTAGCATTGTCTCGTGCAGTTGGACTCGAGCATACCTGTGGACAGGATATAGGTTTATCCATATCAAGAAAGCACAGCACTTCAGAAGAATGTGGAGCCACAGAAACTATAATGGCCAGTAGACGTGATAAGAATCAGTTCTACAAATGGTTTACAGATCTTGAAGCAGCAACGAAATCAGAGACAGAACAGAAGTATCAGCAGTATGTTATTGCTTTAACAGAGCGCTTACAGTCATGTGATGGCATACTTCAGCAGGTGGACGAAACCATTGAGTTACTGAATCAATTACAGCTGCAGCATCAAGCAGTAGCAAGGAAGACCACAATTTTCTGTGATGCATGTGACCAGTTGCTTATGGAGAAGCAAAGGTTGATTGAGTTTTTAGAATCACCACGGAGCAAGCTCAAATATGTGGAGAAATCTGAGAATGTAACTGTTACAAAATCGATTAATTGGCTGGATAATCTCTTTATGGGCTTCAGAAGCCTAAGATGAAGATTTATGGATCTGGCTGCAACTTGGAAGCCATTTTGGGTGCAGTACAGTCTACAATAGTTTTCTGAGTTATTAAGCTGTAGTACACGGTCTTCGCGGGAAATGCTATGTGATCTATATATTCTTAGCATTTTTGTTCCAAGTGCCAACTGATCTGGTGTAATTAATGTAGACTGGCAATTCTCTCTCTGTCAGTTCTTGATTGAAGAAAATGGAATTTTGATGATTTTTTTCTGTTACAAGGTGAAGTGCATTAAAATGTAAAGTGAACTATCGCAGTCCTCAGTTGGTCTGCCCACCTGCGGTAAACTTTCAAGAATGCTGGCGGAATTCAGCCCCGTTTCAATTTGAGAAGCATAAATCGCTACAATAAAAATTCACCAAAAAAAATCGATTGTGTCCATTGAAGGCCCCTTCCAAGAGATGGCTAGAAATCTCCGAGACCATTACTAACAAACAAGGCTTCTGTCGACCTAATATTAAGAGATCGTTAACGAACAGAGTTAAAGTTTGATGTTCAATTCAAAAATATGCTTAAGAAGAATAAAAGTTCATAATGTATAAGAACTAATTACGATCTCTCTATATAGTCGATATCATACTTCAATATCCGTTCTCATGCAAAACTGGAACAACAAGGTAATCTCAAAAATCAAGACGAATAAAATGAATTTAAATAAAATATGAGAAAAATGAAAATGAGTAAAACATGACGTTCAATATTCAAGGTGGCAAGAGGGAGAAAGAGGAAAAGTCCTCCATTACAACTATAAGTAAAATAAGACACACCGTCCAATCCAATCGTAGTATTTTGAAACCTACGAGACATCCGATCTCGCCCACTCGTTTAGATAGATGCCGCGTGTCCCAGTTTTCCTATTTCATAACAACCCGCGGCGGGAGATAAATTGGTTGACCGTTAGGTTTGAAGGAGTTGGTTTTGAAATATAGTTCCACACCCGCCCGTCTTCATCTCCGTTTCCTTCATTTCTATTCAATTCTTTGCCCAGTCTTTGTTTTCAACCTCATAAATTCGCCAAAATGGGGCTGCCTAGTTGCAATGATCTGTTCAGATTCGGATCTCATTTGTTAGCTCGACGTGAATCACCAACCGATGGTCAACTACCCAACTTTGTAGTTCCACTACTACTGCTACTTCCTTTTATAGACGCTTTGTGTCACTGCTACTGCCTTGTACTAGTAAGCCCTCGACATTCACGATTTCTTGAATCTGGCAACAGGAGCCTCCGTGTTCCTGTTTTTTGCACTAAACTTGGAACCCATCTCCCAGTTCAGTCAGGTAGGTGAAATTGGATCTGCATACAAATGTTGCAATGCCATACCCCTCGTTGTGATTGTGGTCCTTACTGATTGGAGTAAGTCAAAAGGAAGGTTTATGTATTTGACATGAACTATGTATTTTGTTTGGCTGATGAAATTTTGAGGATATCAAAATGAATGTGATGAAATTTTAGAAGTGTTTTCAAGTCGAAGCTAGGCTAAGTTAGGGTAAGCATTGAATTCTGATGTTGTTCAGTTTTACTGAATCAAAGCACAATTGTTGTTGTGGACAAAATACTTCAGTGCAAGAAGACTGAAGTTTTACTTTAAATTGTTACTGTTAGTTGTCTTTCCTTCAGAGAGTCAGTAAATTGATTTTTCATGATAGAGCTGCCTTTAGGTGTTTGGAGTAAGGCTATGTGTAGTTTCAATTGGCATCAGTTTCCAGCCAATGTTCTGTAACATGTATAAATCGCGCTGGGATGATTGTAACTATAACTTATAGTCATTAAGATCCTAGGGAAGTGTTCAGGATTTCACAAGTTTACTTTTCATGGTTGATGAGAGCATGCAGTTGAGCGAGCCAAGTAGACTTTTTTATTTGAGTTAAGAAGAGCTTGTTTACATTGCTAAAACATATTCATAATGGTGCTATGGTTGTACTGAGAAGAATAAACTTAAGGTTTAACATAAACTTAATGGGCCCAGAAAAAAAAAACGATTTCCTTCAAATGGTATAAAACCATATGGCCAGCAGACTTTCCAACAAATAAACACAAAATGCACCAGTGCACCTCTTAGCCTCTCTTTCTTGGTGGCTCTTGGCAAGATCGTTGCAGTTGGGGTCTTTAGTGGTACACTAGATGGAGCATAGGCTCCAGATGGACTACAGTTTCTAACGGATAGAAAGCTTTGGTTCTGCAAGCGAGAAGGCTTATTTGGCTTGTTGAAGAGTGAAAGGTCTACAATCGACTAGGTGTTATAATTGATTTATGTAGGAGGCATACATGAAGGCAAGTTTGTTAAAGTAGCACGCTATCCATTAGAAACATGTGTAAACTTAAAGAGATGATATACACTCTCAACCTCAAGACCTAATGGTTTAAGGTTTTGGGTCAAGGTCAGGTTCCAAACTGGCTGCCAATTCTGACATATTGCATTCCCATCTCCATAATAGATTCGATTAGATCTGAAAAACGAACATTCATAGGATTGGTTTGACGTGCGCTTCAATGTTACTCGTGTCTATAACATCACATGGTTTTATGTGTTTCTGCTTGTTGCTCTTGAAAGACATTTATATGTTTCTTACAACCAGGTTTGGAGGAAACATGGCTGAAGACCTTGAGAAACCATTGTTAGGCCCTGAGAATTTCCATAGAGATGGGATTGATCTGGTAAGATGTGAAGCATTTAAAGATCTCCAATTCTCATGTGTAGCAATTTCCATGGGCTGGTAGTTACATTTCAACCTCTGTGGTTCCAACAGGAACGCTTACCATTAGAAGAAGTTTTTGAGCAACTCAGAACATCAGGAGCAGGGCTTTCATCTGAAGATGCAGAGGCCCGACTGAAGATATTTGGTCCAAACAAGCTTGAAGAGAAGCCGGTAAGCTCCTCATCGCAAAATGCCAAAATCTATTATTTGCAGCAGTATATACAGCAAAAGAAATTGATCAACTGGATAGTCAAAACCTCATCTTGGTGCAAAATAGTTCTTGACCATAGCTGCCAAATAGTGTAACAAGAATTGATCTGGCCAGAAAATATGAAAACCAACCAAATGTTTGTGGGAAGTACGTGCAAATATGTTTGTTGAGGATAAAGGGTAACTTCTTATGGTACTGAATTTCTTAAGCTATAAATTGATCTGGAAAGTTTGGGAATTTCATCTTCTTGGCCAAAGAAAGCTTGAGCCTGTTCTAACACCCGCTTAAAATGCCTTACTAATTCGATTGAGCTTGTTGTGTGTGGGTTTGGGGGTTTCCTCTTTTCATCCTACTAGCAAGCGGTAGTCCCCTTGTCCAACATATATAGGGAGTTCATGGGAGAAAGGTTATTAGTTACATTCATGAACCTTCCCGGACCCTCAGGGTGTGCATGAGGGAGGGAGGGAGGGAGGGAGGGAGGGGGAGAGAGAGAGAGAGAGAGTCAAACATTTGAGAATTGCATGTAGCAGAAAGGATCCAGTTTATAAATTTAAATACGAGTTCCATGCTGTCATTCGATGATTAAACCAGATCCACTAAAACCTTCTGGGGCTAGTCCAGGGTGGGGGGACTGAGGGAAGAGGTAAGACGCTGATTCTTTTCATAAACTTAACCAAACTGGTAGTATGGTTCTTCTCTTCCTTTAAGTACTTAAATGTTTTTTTTTTCTCTTTCTTGCTATGCAGGAGAACAAGTTTTTAAAATTTCTTAGTTTCATGTGGAACCCTTTGTCATGGGTAATGGAAGCCGCGGCATTGATGGCAATTATTCTCGCTAATGGTGGAGTAAGTGTATTGAACCTTGGGATACGTTATCATATTATTATGTCCTGCAAACATTTGTTTTCGTTCCCCTTCCTCCCCTTTGCGCTACAAATCTTTCTCTTTTATGTATATAACCATCTTTTGTTTTTGGTATTTCAGGGGCAGGGTCCTGACTGGCAAGACTTTGTAGGGATCATTTGCCTGTTAATAATAAATTCAACCATTAGTTTTATAGAAGAAAATAATGCTGGGAATGCTGCAGCTGCCCTTATGGCACATCTAGCTCCAAAAACAAAGGTTTGTTGTTTTAACTCGTACCTCGACTCACTGGGGGGGGGGAGATCTTTAGAAAAGTACTTTCGAAGTATTACAATAATTCTTTCCTTTCTTCGCTTTATAAAGGACTGCTTCTCTGAGCAAGTCCTTTTACTGTGCTGCTCGTATTGTGCTAACTTCCACGTAAGGCCTTATTGCCAAAACACCAAATATTTACCCTCCCTCTGCTCACAAAAGAATCCATCGCTGAAAGATTGTAAGAGCACCAAAAACTATTTAAATTGAACTAAAGAGTAGAGATCGATCTGGATCATATTTTTGAAACTGAGGTTTGAGGAGCTTCTAGGGACAATATGGCTGCACTATTGCCTTTTTGCTTCTGGCCTACATAAATATTGCTTTAAATGTTCTTTTGTGATGTAAAATCTTATTACCTTGCCTTAAAATCTTGTGCTGCTTATCTCCAAGCTCCCCACCTTGAGTAGGGCCTCTTTCCTTCCCCCCACCCAGGCCCCAGCTCCTCTCCTTTGTCACAGATAATTTGGATCTAACGCATAAACCTCAATATGATTCTTTGGAACATTAAACTCGTCATACTCTAAAATTGTCATGTTCCTAGGAGTGTACTGATGCGATGTTGTATTGTTGTGGAAATAGAAAATACCTTTTGTCTAGTATTATATCTTCAGGAACTAGAAGAACTTTGTAAGCCTTGACTGTTGATATTAAGGCCTGTAACAAGCCTTAGCTAGTTGTAGAAGAATTGGCAGCTCACTAGCCATGATGGGATGACTAACTTAGAAGAGTCTAAACTTGAAATGTGGGTCTAATCGGGAGACCACTAGCTATTGTTTTTGAAAGAAATTACTAGTTGATTCTTTGAGTTTTTGTTCTTATACTGGCTTATGGCATCTAAATCCCTTTTTACTTTGGGTCAAGAAGGGGGTGAAGAGCTGTAAATTGGGATGTCTCGCGAAACGTAATAAACCCTATATGGAAGTGCACAATCCACACCTAATTTTCTTAGCTGGAGAGGGTTGCGTATCACCTGCCAGCGAGGGCCGACCTTTAAGATATCTTGACATTGTCTTCCACGTTATTATCTGATCAATGCACAAAATTCATTAACTGACCATTTCGTTCTGCAGGTCCTTAGAGATGGGCAGTGGCAAGAACAGGATGCAGCTGTTCTAGTACCAGGAGATATAGTCAGCATAAAGCTCGGGGATATCATCCCTGCAGATGCTCGCCTGCTTGAGGGTGACCCCTTAAAAATTGACCAGGTAAAGACATTCCTTAAACTTAGGAATGTGCCAAGTAGTGTCTTTGGAGGTTTTATGTATCTGATTGGGACTTTTTCTGCAGTCAGCACTTACTGGAGAATCTATGCCTGTCACCAAGAAGACAGGCGATGAAGTTTATTCTGGTTCCACATGCAAACATGGAGAGATAGAGGCTGTAGTAATTGCAACTGGGCTTCACTCTTTCTTTGGAAAAGCTGCCCATTTGGTTGACTCCACAGAAGTTACTGGTCATTTCCAGAAGGTGATATTTACTTTTAAAATTCAGTACCTTCTGTGCCTTATATCTTGCTCGTCAAAACTTAATACGAAGCTCTTTCCTACCACCAGGGAAAAGTTATAGATTAGAACTTTAGAAACTTAAAATCCCACATTTACTTCGTGTAAGATTCTTGTGAGTATCGATATCTGGTAGTTAGCAAAGTCGAACTAGAGTTCCAAAGTGCTTTGAACATCTACACAGCTCAAGAAATTTTGAACCTGCTTAGGCTGAATGCATGAACTGGTTGCTAAGTATTGCTTGTATATCAAATTAGTTTAGAGTATTTCAACAGCAGTCCTATCATGTTCACGATATCTTTTTCTCTGCAGGTTCTTACGTCCATTGGGAACTTCTGTATTTGCTCCATAGCTGTGGGAATTATTCTAGAAATCATCGTCATGTTCCCTATTCAGCATCGTTCATATAGAACTGGCATCAACAACCTTCTTGTGCTTCTAATTGGAGGAATACCCATTGCTATGCCGACAGTATTATCTGTGACACTTGCTATTGGTTCTCATCGCCTCTCCCAACAAGTACAACTCTAAATCAGCAATGAAATTTTCATACAGTAAAGCTATCATGGAGATTTTTAGTTCATAACTATTTACTACCCTATAGATTTACAACTCCTCCAATGATTTCAACGGACACAGAATATACTACCTTTTGGATAATTGACCAAATATTTCAGAAATAAACCAAGCAAAAAAATTGTTTTTTTTTCCTGCTATATATTAATGAAAGCATTCTATTTCTCTTACTCTTGTTTTTGTTTCTTAAGGGTGCCATTACAAAGAGGATGACAGCAATTGAAGAAATGGCTGGAATGGATGTCCTCTGCAGTGATAAAACTGGAACTCTTACCCTAAATCGCCTCACTGTTGATCGAAACCTTATTGAGGTAATAATGGGGACTGTGAGAGAGCCTTTTATTCCAAGTAGTGTCAGGGAAACCAATTATCTGCGTATCCTTTTGATAAGCTGTTGTTCTCTATCTGCATATAGCTGTAGTCCTCCAGCTATGTTGTGAGATCGAAGTTTAGGCAAATAGTCAGAGAGAGGAGTTGATGTATTAAACATGACTCAAAGTTCCCCCCTGAGCGTTTTCAGGATAAATGTGATATGCTGAGGCACCCCAGGCATCACTGCTCCCTTAGCAAGTGGTTTCTCCTCACTTATTTGAGTACAAGCACTTATAACCAGAATCTTATTGAGTTTTGTTATGAGAAGAAGTTGCTAAATATTTAATGTAATTCTGAAGGTTCTATATTGTTTGTGTAGATTTCCAAGTCCTAGAGGGAGTACAATAATGGAATTTATTCACTGTACTGCTTAATACCATTGGAGGGAGATGTTTTGGTTGTGAAATTGGGTGATTGTAATTATTTTGTGATCTCCATCTTGTCAGTTGTGGTTCGAAACATCAATCTCAGTTAGAACTGAAAATCTCACACCGCTGATTCAGTACTTAAACTCCTACAAAAACTTCGCTTCTGTAGGTCTTCCCTCAAGGTATGGACAAAGACATGGTTGTCTTGCTTGCTGCCAGAGCAGCAAGACTGGAGAATCAAGATGCTATCGATGCAGCTATCATTAACATGCTTGCTGATCCAAAGGAGGTAAATGATCTTATATTTTGTCAGCTCTTAAGTTTCTTGGTGTTTTTCTTTCACTGAGTAATAGGTTGTACAAGTAGTGAATTAAAACGAAAAAGAAAAAAATTATTACAAAGAATGAACTAAAGATCCATTTTGTCTGTAGGCACGTGCAAATATCGTAGAAGTTCATTTCCTCCCCTTCAACCCTGTGGACAAGCGTACTGCAATTACATACATTGACCCTGACGGTAAATGGTATCGGGCCAGCAAAGGAGCTCCAGAACAGGTAACCGTACTTTCAATGACTGGCACTTTGTGCATTTGTTGTTATGAGTTCGTGTTGCATCTTCTAGTCTTGTTGAAGGGCTATGCCAATGACATATGAATCAGCTGACCACTTTTTACTAGTTAACTTCAACTTTATGGCTACATCAGATACAGAAGTTTCTTCAAAGCCCTGCTATTGTATAAAGGATACGAGTATCAATGGGTCTGTAAAACTTGTGAATTAAAAGATACTGGATCTCACCTGATAATTTGATCAATTTGGTGGGAAGCTATGGACTTATGACATTGTGAGCTCATCATTTTTTTTTCTATTTGTGCACCTGAAACTCAGATTCTGGAACTGTGCCAAGAGAAACAGGAGATAGCTGGAAAAGTACACAGCATGATTGAAAAGTTCGCTGAAAGGGGCTTACGGTCCCTTGGGGTGGCCATTCAGGTACTATGCTTTGGGTCTATGTCTTTCCAGTCCTGTTGGTCGCTTCTGGCAGTATAATATTGGATCATTAGTCACTCAGAGAGCCTTAGGTTCTTGATAAGTGAGTGCCACAATAATTGGTTGTCTCATCTTTGCTGGCAACTTACTGTGACAATTTTAAGGAACTAAATCAATGGGAGCAATGCTCTGTATAATACATGAGGAACTTTTGATTAGACAAGTACAATGTATGTCAGCAAGCTTAGAATGTTTATAGTTTACATTTACATTGGCAGTTGTCAGTAAATTAATCTTTGAGAAGTGTCTTGCATGCAATACATATTGACTTAAATAACACTTACTCATTTTTTTCCAGGAAGTTCCTGAAAAAGTAAAGTCGAGTCCTGGAGGGCCTTGGACATTTTGTGGGTTGCTGCCCTTGTTTGATCCTCCAAGACATGATAGTGCTGAGACCATCCGTAGAGCACTTCATCTTGGGGTTTCTGTAAAGATGATTACAGGTAGAATTTTCTTCCCTTACTGCTTTTTGTAAGAGTTAGTATTCAGCCATTTCCAGTCATATCTAATGATCATTTGCAAATGTAAATTACTGTTTGCATTGTTAGAAAGTACTTTCCTAATGATTTGTATATGTCAATATTATCGAGCTCATATATTGGCACTCTGAACAACTGCTTCAAGGCTATGTTTAACTTAAACAAGAACGTGCTTAAATCAAATACGGCATTTCAAAAAAGATTCTGGATCCATCATATAGTTGTACAGATAATGGGCTCTCGGTTCGTCCTTTTTTTGGTGTGTTCTGTCCCAGTAGTTTAGATGGAGGGGATCATATTATGTGGCTGAAAACAGATGAATTCAAACCAAATCTTTGGTTCAGATATATGGACTTCATTTGACACTCTAAAAATTCCCTAGATTGTAGCCGTTGTTACAGACAAAACTTAGCTTGCTCTAGTAGTTTCAGATTGATGTCGTAAATCACATTGTGACATATTATTGAGAGGTCGGTCCAGTGTACATGGCTATCCGCTTCAGATTGAATTCCAACCACATCTATGCTTCATTATTCAAACTGCAAATCACAGGAGAGAGAGAACTGATGAAACTTAACTACTGTTTGCTTGTGCTATAGGTGATCAATTGGCAATTGCAAAGGAGACAGGTCGACGACTTGGCATGGGAACAAATATGTACCCATCTTCGTCATTGTTAGGCCGTCACAAGGATGAATATGAAGTTCTTCCAGTGGATGAACTCATTGAGAAAGCAGATGGTTTTGCTGGAGTATTTCCTGGTAATGGATATGTTTTTATTTTTTTTTAAAGCCTTGAGATTATGTGCACAAGTACATTATCTCTGTTTATCATTTCTTCACCTTCATTCTTATGGTATTGACAACCACTGTTCATTGCTACATCTCCGGTTTTCTAAATCTAAATGTCTTACCTTGCAACTTTCAGAACATAAGTACGAAATTGTAAAGATTCTACAAGAAAAGAAGCACGTATGCGGAATGACTGGAGATGGTGTGAATGATGCACCTGCTTTGAAGAAAGCAGATATTGGAATAGCAGTTGCAGATGCCACAGATGCTGCTAGGGGTGCCGCTGATATTGTCTTAACAGAACCTGGCTTGAGCGTGATTATCAGTGCTGTTCTAACTAGCCGGGCTATCTTCCAGAGAATGAAGAACTATACAGTTGAGTATTTCTTTCGTTTCTTGTTGTTTCCACAGCCAAAATCAAAGGAAAATTGCTACATTAGGTATATATGCATCTAGAATCTAGAGAGCAGTGGACGGTGGCCAAAGACGTCAGCGCACACAGTTAAAATCAAAGGAAAATTGTCGCATTAGGTTTATATGCGTCTAGAATCTAGAGGTCAGTGAATGATGGCCAAAGAAGTGAGCAGATGCACCAAAATAGCATTCACATATAGCTTACAGCATTCTATTCGGATGTAGTTACAGCCTATGAGCTAATCTGGTGCATCTTGGTATGACATGTGAGGCTTTGAATAAGTCCAGAGCTTGGCTTCCTGCCCTAGATTATTTTTTGGAGGGAGATGCATTAGATGCACTCAATCTCTGTCGCCTTCTTTTTTTTTCAGGAATGCATCAACAGCTGATCAGATGCTCAGATGTTTTGCACATTTATATGAAAACATATGTATTACATAGTAACTTTTAGCGCTTTACTTTTGCACTTTTGCTTCTTCAAGTTTGTCGTCTATAAAATTTATTATTTGTGGAAATGCAGATCTATGCTGTTTCCATAACTATTCGAATTGTGGTAAGTTTCTCGTCTCCATGTCAAGTTTTAATTATAACAAATCCAGTTTAACCTTATAACCTTAGTATCTAATATAAAGAAGTATCTGTTGTTTCTCTTTTGCAGCTTGGTTTCGCATTACTGACATTGATATGGGAATATGACTTCCCTCCTTTCATGGTTCTGATAATAGCGATTCTGAATGACGGTAAATATTTTAACCTCCAAACTCTCTCTTTTCCTGACAAAGAAAGAACGGAAAATAACGTATGAGAAGGTTTAGGGGGTATGCCATAAAATTACTTTTTTGTGCTGAATCTAGGGCAACAAATTTCTTCCAGTTCAATGAAGAAAGAGCGTAATTGTGCCCCTAACTGAAACAAAAAAGGAAAAAGAAAAGAAGGTAACAGTGGAAGACGAGAAACTTGAATCTGTAGTCGTGGTTCTCTTTTTCACAACTTGAGTTTTCTCCGGCTGGTCCTTCAGACAATACATAAAAATTCTTCCTTTCCTCCCTATATTTGTCTTCTGTATTGTGATTTACTTAAAATTTCATCTATGTTATGTTCCTTCTTTCCTATTTATGTTTCTTTGTATTCCCAGTCATCTACAATGTAGATCCTCGAGCACTCCTTAAGGTAAATGCAACCCAATTTTCTTAAATTGTACTTGCCTACAAAGAGGTTCAACTCAAGAGGGCGACATAGATATGTCCTTGTGACTAAGAGCTCCGAGGAAAAGTTTCTTCAATATAAACTTGTACGCCAATCCTAAAAAGTTTCTTGAAACCTGGCATATTTATAGAACGATAATTGCGCGAGTGTGGCTCTTGAAAGACAAAGAGAATGGGATGTACTGTCCAAATATTGATGCTTAGCCATCTAAGATAAAGTACCTTCACAAAATAACTGCTCTCTAAAAGATTTTACATGTTTCTTTAAACAGGTACCATCATGACAATTTCGCAGGACAGGGTCAAACCATCTCCAAGACCTGACAGTTGGAAGCTTAATGAGATATTTGCCACCGGCATTGTGATCGGCACTTATCTTGCTTTAGTTACTGTCCTATTTTACTGGGTTGCAGAGGGCACCACCTTTTTTGAGGTTCAGCGCGTTGCAATCCCTTACTATATTTCCTTAGAAGTTCCCGACTTTCTCTCAATAATTATTTAACTTACTAATTGTGGCTCCAGACCCACTTCCACGTGAGGTCCTTGTCTGGCAATACCGAGGAAATCTCGTCTGCTATATACCTGCAAGTCAGCATTATAAGTCAGGCTCTTATCTTTGTTACCCGTAGCCAAAGTTGGTCATTTCTTGAGAGGCCTGGGGCTCTCTTGATGTGTGCATTTGTGGTGGCTCAATTGGTAAGGCTATGCAAAAAATAGAAGCTCCGCATTTGGTTTCTTAAAAAATAATTTCCGTTTTGGTATGACATTCAGAAAAGTGGATTGACTGTCTTACTGAACGTACTTCATCCAGAGAAATGATTTGTAATTACGTTATCTTTTTCTTGGCACCTAGGTTGCCACCGTGATTGCAGTTTATGCACATATTAGCTTTGCTTCAATAAGTGGCATTGGATGGGGCTGGGCAGGTGTTATATGGTTATACAGTCTGGTCTTCTATGTTCCGCTGGATATCATCAAGTTTGCAGTTCGATATGCTTTGAGTGGAGAAGCCTGGAATTTACTATTTGACAGAAAGGTTTGTGAACTCACAGGCTCATATCTACTTGGTTTATTTACGTGTGTTGTTTGGATAACCGTTAGCTTGGAATCACTTGTTATGCTTGTACACATTTCTGGTTTCAACAGACGGCTTTTACTTCAAAGAAGGATTATGGAAAGGAGGATAGGGAGGCCAAGTGGGTACTTTCTCAGAGAACTCTGCAAGGGTTGTCGTCACCAGAGTGGGAGATTCAAGGGAGGAGGTCTTCTTTGATTGCTGAACAGGCCAGAAGGCGTGCCGAAATAGCCAGGTAATGCCCACTTTCGCTTACTAAACTGCCTTGTTAGCGTCTCCTTTTTCTACTCTCTTTCATCTCATTTTTCCCATTTGCAGGTTGGGAGAGTTGCACACTTTGAGAGGACATGTAGAATCCGTAGTGAGGCTTAAGAATTTGGATTTAGGTTACATTCAATCAGCTCATACGGTCTGAAACAGGCGATGGCCGGGAAGATCATTCACAGAAATCTTTAGAATGCTAAACTTACTCAGTTCCTGGCATGAGATTATCATGTATCACCTGTAAGAGTTACAGGATATTCTTTTTTCCTTCTTGGGTTTTCCTGCCGCAAGGGTTTCATATGGCGGCATTTTTGGTATCTCATGCCTTTCTCCCTTCAGGGTTGTACTAATTTTTTTTTTGGCAAGGCATTATTTATTGGCTGCACCGTCAGAAGAGTAATAAATCAAACAGATTTCAGTGTCACGCAGCATTAATCATGACCATAATGCAATCATTGTAGCAAACCAGGATAAAATTTACTCAGACAATATAATGACAATTTTATTAGATTCAAAATCCTTGATGGAAAACTACAGGAGAGAAGCAACTCCAGAGTGCAGCTGAACACTTCTACCCTTGTGAGGTTCAAGTATTAACCTCGTAAGTTGCTCAAATAATCTTATAAGATGCTCAAATCAGAATCCGGAATTACAGTGTGAGCAACCTCATAAGATGCTAAACTTTTACCTGCAAGAGCAGCCTTTCACAACGAGGACATCTGAATGGTCCTCTCCCTTCCAAGCCTAACAGAATTTACGTAATCCGTAGGGCTGTGTGCAGAAAGACCAGGAATTGTTACTCCTACAATCCTGAGTAGTATGGATTCCCAGCTCTCCTTGTACTCTGGTCCATGCATGTACCCCATAGCAAAACTTCTGATCAACTCCCAAGCAGCATTAAGATAATCCGGAATCAGGAATAATATCCCAAAGTAATTTCTGTTTGGTTCCTCGTTTACTTTCTTCAAGTAAGCAAACCAAAGATAAGCAAACAACACTGCGTTAGTAATACAATCCAATTTAATTTGGTTTTTTGAAAGCCAAGACTATGATTGAATGAAGACGACACAAGTTCTTTAAGTTGAAGATGATTATGTCAGTGGAATTGGAGTCCTACCTGCCAGTGACGTTGAACCTTTGTAATGTAGCAATATATCAAAGTTCTTAGTCAAGAAACAAGAATTAAGAAAACAGCAAACGCCAACATGTAAATTGTGGAAAAACAAACCTGCAAAACAGGAAAAAACTTACTTGCTTAATGTACAAGCTGTTGAAGTAAAGGCACGTCCCAAAATGCTTATACAAGAAGGTTTTGTCGTCGTAAGGTAACCGTGGAACGAGGTCGTTACAGTACACTACCCTCAGGTACTTGGGGACCGGATGAACTAGATGCGGTTCCATGAAACGCCCCAATTGCCTATTCCCAACTCTTGGCTGGCCGAATGTGTGAACCCCCAACAACCTCCGCATCATCTCCTCCTCCTCATGCAACACTAGCACTGTCGGGAACAATATAGCGAGCGCCCCTCCTAAGCTGTGCCCAGTGACCATAAATTTCGCATTCTTGTGCTCCTCAAGTAAGCTCTTGAGTTTAGTTTTAACAGCAAAGTATGCGGTCATCTCCGCCATCTCTGGCATAAGCTGCTTCTCCTCACGAATGCCTTCGCGTTGTTTTTCCTCAGAGGAGGCGGAGGTTGATAGTGATTGAGAACCTTCTGAATGGCCTGCACTTCCCCGAACACTGTTTGATGAGGTGAACCATGTATTCTTTACTTGAAGTTGTTCTTGGAAGGTGGAGGTCTTAGCCCTGTTGCCCAAACCTAAGGCTTCCAAAAATCCCATGTGAACCTTTCCCAGTTTGGGGATCTCATACCAAGAGTAGTCAAAATCGGTACTCCAATCATCCGCATCAAATGGCTCTGTGCCTCTGAAGCTAATCAATATCAAATTTGCATCCTTTGGCTTGTCACATAGGATGAAAACTTGGGTCGACCTCTCCTGTTGGTAATCTATCGATACATAACAAGTGTCCAAAAGAAAAAAAAAATGTTAGGGCATTGGCAGAATAAAAAGAAAAAGAGAAGCAACACGTAGACCAAGTACTGTGAAATCAACTAGATATAAGGGAAGAATGTTATTGACCAAGTATCAAGATTAACATCTTACCGTTCCAACAGTTGTAGAAGTCAACAAAATGCAACTGTTCACATGCCAACAAGTGAAACAATAACAATTTTCAGCAATAGAACATATTAACAAACAGATGACATGAAAAAGCGTATAGACAATTCTAGAGAGAAAAACAGCAGGAGAATTAGAAACAAAAAATCGTGCCTTCCAGTGTAGATTTATGATATTTCTAACAACATTGGCATTCTCGTATGCTAATTTTGAGGCCATCATGCACAGGTCCATAAGCGCCTGATTTCCGATATCCAACTGTATGCCTCTAGTTGCAGGAGCAGGTTCCCCATTTTCTTCCACGAAGACCTCATTCTTAAAGAGGTCTATACGCTCGTCAAGGTGCCCAATTGCACTAATGAATGTCTCAGAGTCTCTCTGTGGTATGACCACCTTCCCTGCTTACACCATGCATTAACAAATAGCATTATTTCACCATAACAAAGTGCCACAATTGTTTCAATAAGTCATGTCACAAGATGCCAGACTTCAAATTTAGATACATGAGCACAGAGAACAGACATCATGATCGGCATATCTATAGTTCAAGACTGAAAATTGGTAATAGATGTAATGTAACGTACTTTATAAATATCTGGCATGCGATGAAGAGTTTTGCTCCAATCCTGACTCATTACGAGATGATCATAATAAATTTCAAAGGACAACGTAATACTGGGAAAATACAATCATAAATTCGACTAATAATGTAGTCTAGTTTACCACCTAATGTAGAATCGAAGTGCACTCAGGTTCATAACTTGGCAAGGTTTCATATCTTACTTATGATAAGTCAAAGCAGATATTCAAAAAGCTAAATGAGTACTTCTAAGTGCTACATGGTAATGATAAACAAGACGGCTCTATGAAAATCATTCTGAGACTTAATCACAAATAACATCACATTTACTAGCATACAACCGCGGGAATTAAGCAAGTAACTGTTAAGAAAACATAACCAACATTCTTGGTCTGTAGTTCCAAAGTAACAAAGATGCCAAAATAAGTTCACAGCCTACGAACCTAAATGTAGGGATAGATATCAAGTGGGTGAACTGTCACTGATTTTATGTTGTACATTGTGCATTGCACGTTGTACCTATGTACAAGAACAGAACAATCAATAACGAACTATACACGTCTAATGAATACAAACACCAATTGGGCAACAGAATAGTCTCAAAAACATATCTAAGAACTTTCTTCTTACGTATACTATGCAAATGAGTGAAATGACACATGCTCGTCAAGTCATATAAATTTCAAGTTAATCTTAGAAAATGTACGTTCATATTTACGATATAATTATGACCTAGTTCATAGTTGTGTATGAAAATCCTAAACGACGCAAAGGCAGTTGCTTGACGCGCTTCGTGGCTATTCCTCGACCACTATGTTCGTCGCTAAAACTTGTCAAAAGCAGAAGCAAATCCAAGTGAAATGCCAAGACTGTTCGAGGGAATTACCTCGGAAAAGGTTTTGGAGCAAACCAAGGAGGTTTCCATTGAGAGACAGCAGGTTGAGAAGGAACTCGACAAAGTAACCGACCCACTCCATCGGTTTACCCAAAACCGATATGATCTTCCTCACTATAATCGATACAAAGATCACCCACCTGTGGTCAGGCGTCACCCCTCCTCCTCCTCCTCCTCCTCCACCACCGCCACCGCCGCCGCCCAACAACTCCGCTTCATCAGTATCAAAACCTTCATGGGAGCACTCAAGAAACTTAGAACCGGCTGCTTTGTCGGCGGAGACCAAGAACCGGAAAAGGTCCCGAACTCCACCGTTCTCCGGCCGGACTATCAGATACCGTGAACCGTCCCATACGGTGCCACCGTCTTCATCCTCCATAGCCATCAATGAGTATTACCACCCGTAGACAAAGTAACCCGGCTTTTTGACTCTGCTATGTTGTCTCGAAATGGGGAAGAGCATTCATTGACAAGGGGACAAAGATGCACACAACGTTGATTTATAGTATATTGGGACGAGATAGTAGCATTTTACGAGGGGGTAAGGTCACGTGTAGGAAGAAGTAAAGATTACGAGGATTTATAACAGATTACTGTTAGCGGTTGTAGCAGCCCCCATACATGCCCACGGCCATGTTCGTCACTGTCCATTTTGACTCCTCTCTCTGCTTTTCTTCTGCTCTGAGCTGAGCTTGACCTTATTCACACTTTGATTTGTCACCTACAACGGCGGGGGTGGGGGCGGGAGTGCGTGATCCACATCGCAATTTCTTGGACAGCCAGGCAAATGTGGGCCAGTGGATGCATGAACAACACTAAAGGGGGGAATTTTTTTGGGCCAGGGTCGTACGCAATGCCCATGCATTATCCGAAGCAGACGCAAAGGCAAAGGTTATTCAAGTGGAAAGTATACGGGTGCATTCGAGATTAATCGGCTTTTCCCCGAATACGTTAACATTCCCGATTTCACTACCAAGCCATCTTGAAAGTGAATTCTAGAAAGTACTTAATTTCTTAGTGTCAAAGCTATACGTTATGTATTATCAACAATTTGGACAAAACAAATAGGTCGATGGGGAAAACAAGACTCCCAATTCAAATTGAACGGACTCAAAATGATGTTACGCCATGGATCGGGATTGAAAATAAAAATGGATAGGTGCAGAGACTCAATGGAAGCTGTTCTAACAAATGGAGCTGAATGTGTTGAGTTGGTAATAGATCAATGGGGTTTGCTGTTTGTTCAAAGTAGCACGATCTAATTCAAAAAATTTCGTCTATCTGGATATTCCTCAATGACCCCCCTATTCACGGAACGTGCTAAGCATTAAGATACGAAGGCTTCATATTCCAAAACAATGAAATCTGCTCGAGGAGGGGCTTGCGTCTGATTGATTTCTTATGTTTGTGCAAACATGATCATACTTCGAAGTTCGACCTTGTCACCTGACAGTGAAAGAACGGAATCAGGGTACATACTAATACCAATTACTAGTGATTGTGAGGCCCTAATTCTTGCCTGGAGGGGACACCAAAGGCCTTTGCCAGGAAGGTTGGCTAGAGATTTCTCATAAAAACACTAGCTATGTTCAGTTCATATTGATAATATGTCGACATTTTTCACAAATTTTACGAACAGAAGCCCTTAGCGCTTTTATAAGATATCCGCGATTCCTCTTATCGAACACAATATAATCATTGTTGCTTCTTGTCCCACAACCTGCTCTGGTTTTGATTCCAAACTCATCGATGCAGTAGAGCAAGATCCGTGCATATTTTTATTTCACCAAATACGCAGTATTTTGTCACCCCATATGAGACACCGGTAGCTTATATCCAGACTTTGACGAGTTTTACTCTTTACTTTATGAAATTTGAGTTAGTACTCCGTATTTGATAGGTAAAACAAGTTAGAACAAGGTGTGTAGGTGGTTGTGCTATATAAAAGTTTGTTATTGCGGGACTCTACAGTTCGCATTAAAACATGTAATGGCTATCAATTCACTAAAATCATTAATATGGCATTTTCATATAAGTGAGCCGTTTTGGGAGCAGACCATCGAAGATCTTTGTATATCATGGGAACATAATATTTTGTTTCCGTACACGGAGTAGAAGTTACTACCTTTAAAGAGACATTCTAGTAAAGATGATCGTTATATCGTCACCGTGCCTCCCCTTTCCTTCTCCTTTACCCTTTTCCCCTAAACTCTGGCCGATGAAAAGATGGTACCATCACCACAACTACGCGAAGGTACAACGAGTACAGGAGAAATGCCGAGTTAGTTGGGGCCGGTGGGTGGGGGGAACGAAATTGAAAGCGTAAAGCCTGAACACTGCTGCAGCTGCTGTCTCCTTTTAACTTGGGCCAGGCTAACGGTATACGGCCCTTGCCATTAGCACCAGCGGCTGAACCGAACCGAACCTACCCCAGCCCGCCGACTGTTTATTGCTTTACTTACTTTGAGCCACTTTTCCAAGTTCAAACCTTTTGGGCATCAGTTACTCCTTTATGCATGCGTGCTTTGCATGTCTCTCTCTGCCCAATGTGCTTATCAAGTCACGGGGACGTGTTTGTTTGAGAGAGCTTTTCTGCAAAAGTTGGATGGATAAATTTGTCAGACTTGGCAGAAAGTTGTCACTAAATGTTGCACGAGAAGTAGACCCTTTGCTGATAGACGGTTTGTTGTTGATAATGTATGTTCTATCCATCATAATTTTTTATTTTTTGTAATCGTATGAGCCCAAAATCTCATGCCCCTGACTTTCTCTTATAGAACCGATATGACAACTTTACATAAGACAGAGTTTGGTTAGGCAAGGAACTTAATTTTGATGGACGAAAGGAAAATAGATGGGAGCATCCAGCATTGGCATTCAGAACCATTGGTTGGAGCTTTACTTTTGCTTTTCTTTCGCCACTTTAATTGCCTAAAGACGCTTGACTTTTGAAAAATTCTCTTGTTGTAAAAGTTCCTTGGAAAGCCCTGAAAGAAGATGGGCTGTTGCATCCTCTGTTGGTGCCTCCTCAAGCCAAATTTCAGTACTTGATGTACATTCGCATATCTCGCTAGCTTGGGAGCACCTCACTCCCTGTCTGCTTGGGCTATTGAATCTCAAATTTTTGAAATTCTAAACGCATCTTTTGCATCATCTGCATCATCCTCAAGGACTCCAAAAGTAAATAAATTCTTCTCAGTGAGATCACGTTTTTTAAGGAATGCTATAGACCCTATAATTTTTTAACACGTTGCAACCGACCCAAAAACAATTTTACTGTTTAAGCAAAAAATATAAAAGAAAAGATTATAGACGTGTTCTCTATGTGATGGACCTTGGAAATGAAGATCGGACATGGGGGATTAGCACTTCTTCCAATCGTTAAAAGGCCTGTATCATAATGTTCTTTATTGGGATAAACTTGTATGAGGTCATAGGCACATAGGTTCAATGACCACTATTTGGGCCACTATCACTGTGAATATCATTGGTCCAAAAAAGAAAGACCAAGTATTCTTCACAGCGCTTTTATTTACATTTTAATGACAAAAATGAGACGTAAACAAGCATATAATTATCCGAAAGCAAACGCTCATTCCAATCAATAGATAAACTTTGAGAAATTGCCAAAAAAAATGCTAATAAATTCCGAGATTCAAGTAATTAGTATTTAACCTTCTTTTCTTTATATATAATATAATAGCCTAAAGAGCGACGGGGGATAGACATATACACGAAAACAAAAACGAAGACTTTCATCAGTTCTTTAATTAACATTGGACCGTTATTAATTGCCAAACAATGCAAACGTGGAACCAATAAAGAATGGCATAAGGACAACGTTTTTCAAAATAAAGCAACCAAATTCTTAAAGAAATCATACAAGTAGCTAACACTTGATGTCCTTCGGGACAGCTTTAAGGTGAAGCCGTTTCATGATTTAATTGGTCGCCCATATTGCTGCACAGCTGCCCATAATGTCATTATCTAACCTCGTCTCATTACCAATAACACAAAGATTTTATATGCTAATGCCGCGCTCTACAAAAGAAATGGAAAGCAGTAGGTAAGACAATGAACTGTTCTTGCTTAATCTAATTATTAGAAACTTTAGGGGAGTTCAAGTGGTTTGAGAAACTTGGCCTGAATCCGGTTCCATTTACTAACAAAGTGTTGCATGCATTTGAATCCGGTTCCAGTTTAGGAATAGGTGGAGTTAATATACCGGTTTCAAGTTGAACTTATTTGACGGAATTACAATCATGTCGACGGAAAGAAAATGAGATAATCACAAATCTCAGAAGTTTCACGCGTTTGGTAACGTGTAGTACCCTAAATAGAACATTTTACAGTTTAGGCACTTTTTTAATGGCTCATAGCAATGAAATTTGTTATTTATCTTTGTGTAGAGGTGGGATGTTCACATTCTATAGACTTGAAAAACAATGAATCTTTTTTTTTTCTCTTCGTGTTCTTATTATTGTAAGATTGAGAAAGAGTTAATTTATGAACAGTAAATGATCTAAATCCCGCATGCGAATATTCGCAATGCAATCAAATACATCTAGGAGACCATTTAAAGATCACATATTCCATAAGTCAACACAAACATTCAAAGCTCACATGTTCTAAAAAAAATTTGTCTATTAATAATTCGAAGTTGGTTACAAGTTGCAGATGAACAGTTCAAACAATAGAGATACTTAACAAGAAACGTTGACAAATGAAAAACTTTTCTCCGATGAAACAACCAACAATTTTCTTCAGATGGTGTTCAAAAATCACATCCGATACCATCTTGATTTTGTTAAAAATGAAAAAGAAAAAATCTTTTGTTAATTAAGGGTTTTTCGGCCATTAATATGTTAGTTAAGATTACTTGCTCTACCCCACCTCCCAACCGCCCCCATCAACGAAAAGTTAGAAAAGAAAACCAAAATGTGGGTGTTCATCAGCTATGGGCTCTAGCTTAAGCATTACGGTGCCGTTTTGGCTAGGTGGCAAACAGACAGGAAAG
Source organism: Escallonia herrerae (assembly GCA_033070095.1). Taxonomy (NCBI): domain Eukaryota; kingdom Viridiplantae; phylum Streptophyta; class Magnoliopsida; order Escalloniales; family Escalloniaceae; genus Escallonia; species Escallonia herrerae. Next base: position 70,035 of record JAVXUP010000564.1, read on the forward strand.
AGTGCGGCCTTATCCCGTGACTCATTCCGTCTCTTTCGGCTTTCTATTTTCTCTTCTGACGTCACTCAAAAGTAAATTTTTTCTTTTTTTCTCGACTATAAACTTATGAATTCTACTAATAAGGAGTAGATTTTTAATAGAATTATGTCTCTCATCTTTAAACCTCAACGGTGACTGTGCATTACATAACTTTACGTATCCTGAAATAAAAAATGAGTCAAATGACAAAGAGATCCGCTGCTGAAGAGAATAAAAATAACATCTGAGACAATGTCCAAGTAATTCTATCCCAACTTTAACAAAAGCCAAATTTTTTTTTATTAATACTGACGATTTACAACATCGCTTGACAGAATCTATAAACAGAACTTACGTACAATTTGACCGACTACAAACAAGAAAGAAAGTCATGGAATATAGTACGATAAATATTGAAAAAATAAATCTAAAAAGAAACGGTAAATTTAAAGGAAGCAGCATGATTGCCGACCCAAGTAAAAAGAAAGTATAAAATAAAATCTCAACTGTGCAATCATGCCGATGAAAGCGACTACTTGGTCCAAATTTTCTATGCTTCAGTAATGGTTGCAAACCAAAACAGTCTATTGCCAGAAGGGCACCTTAATCAAGTCTAAACCGTGTGTTTCTCCTTTAATCATGTACATGGAAAATATTTTTCTTCTTTTGGCTAATAAGGAAAAGATTTTCAAGGTAAATTGAAACAATTATTACTCGAGCATAATATAAGAACATAGATTTAATCATACGTAATCATACTTGAACTGTATTTTTTATCCTTCAAACTCAACTTTGTGTCACTAAATGTCTTATTATATGTATGTAATATGTTGTTAAAAGCCAAAAACGAGGCTTAAATTACTAAAAATAAAGCACCTAATCTAAGGGTATGAATAAAAGAAAATAAAGGGGTATTATGTGGCTTTGGATTCTTCTTGGCAGATCGTGCCTTCCTGCCAGCTTTTTCTTAGGAAGAATTTGGGTAACACAAAAATATGAAGACTGTTGAGCACGAAAAAGAGTACCACACCCAGATTTAAAATACCTATAAACAAAACCCAGAAGAGAAACTTACTGATAGAGGCATAAAGAAGATAGAGTCTTTGTTTTCTCTGTTCAGACAAGATTTTGGGCAGAGGAGAGGAGAGATGGGAGAGGAGGTGGTGGCGGTGGTACTACCACTACTCATCGGCATTCTTGTGTTTTGCCCGAGCTCTATTAACGGCGATACAGATCCATCTGACGGTCAGCTCTCCCCTACCTCTTTTCGTGCTATTAGTTGTACAGAGATTATGTGTCTGTATGTCTTTTGGTGTCCGTTGTATTGCTTTTTGGTGACAAATGGGGACTAAAGATTGATTTTTAGGCATGGTTTATTATTGGGTTTTGGTTGTTTTGACTGTACAAGCTTGGAGTGGGTTATTAAAGATTGATGTGCATTGCTTGAGTTGAGGATGATAGTACTGGTATTCAGTAATAGATAGTATGTTGCCGTAGGATTCTAATTGAACTGATGGTTCAATGAAAGATGGGAATTTACACTGATTAGAAGCTTTAATTAAGGATGTCATAGCAATTACTGCACGCGCAAGTTTCTTACACCTAAATACCGTGGTGAATTGAAGGTCAATGGTCAAAGTTTGCGACTTTGAGTACATTTACCAATCTCTATGCTGCTAGAAGCAGATGTTGCTGTGGATTAGCAAATCCTGCATGTTGTGCATTCAAAGCCTAAGCATTGATTGAGTCTACTCGAGGAAGGCAAACTTACTGTAGTTCTCTTAGAAACGAAAAGAGCAAGCAGGCACGTCCCGATTCTTAGCGTAACCTTCCCCGAGGTTTGGTCCAGTTACATACCATTTATCTTGTATCTGCAATTATACTGGCCTCCTTGTCAATATGGTAATTGATTGGTTTTCCACTGTTACCTCCTTGCCACAACTCACTCCACACCCCTCTATCAAGTTAAGCCAGATACCATGCCTTTGCAAAGCACATTACACCACGACCAAATTCGAATCAACTGTGAGGACAACGGTGACAGAATGAGTGATACCACAAAAAAAGAAAAAGAAATGGGGACTTTGTTATGCATGGGAATTCTGTGAGGTTTTGCTGGCGAGTATGCTGACAGTATGTAACGGGGGTTTCTGTAGAGCTTACATATGCGGCTCTAGGACAATGATTGAAATCTTTGGACACTGTGCAAGGTTGGAAATTACAGTTGGCCATGCAGGGACCGTGATGTTATGATGCGCACCATTACTCATTTGAATCCCTCTAACAGTGCAAAAGCCGAACATGATAATAGGGTGGTAAAGATCAAGAAACTGTTTGGCAGTGCCAACCATATTGCTTGATTTGATATCGGATTCAGGTGGGTAATGGTTTAGTTGTCCTTTCCAAGAATACAGTTAGAAATTCTGAAGTACTGGGTAGAAGAGATTGGGATTTATGGTAATATTTGTATAGTCCACATGCTATTACCTTGTTAGATGTTGAACAGTTGAACTATATCTGGTCAAACATAATCTGAAACCGAACACATATGTGCAAGTAGCAATTGCAATTATTACCAAAGTTTCTCCTTGTCATGTCATCCATTTGAAAGCCTGAGGCATTGAAGACCGGAACTGAGATGTAGACTAGTTTAAAACTACTAATTCAGATAAATATATAATGAAATCAAACTAATCCTCCAAAGTATGAGGAAAATTAAACAGTATACTTATGACAGTGTATGTGTACAGCCTCTGTACTCAGGAGCATGTATAGCAGTTTGAATTCACCAGGGCAGCTAACCAAATGGAGCTCAAGTGGTGGTGACCCTTGTGGAGATTCCTGGAAAGGCATTACCTGCTCAGGCTCGAGAGTTACAGAAATGTGAATTTCCATTCACACCTTCATCTAACTATTCACATTTATATATGCTGCTGATATCTAATTTTGCTCTTTGCAATTTTTTCCTTCAGCAAAATATCAGGGCTGGGTCTCTATGGGACGTATGGGTTCCAGCTTGGAAGTTTGACATCTTTAACTAACTTGTAAGATCAGTGGATGTTCGTTGTGGTTGATTTCTATATTTTTTCCTTTGGTTTTTTCTGTTAATTTGGTGGCTTTATGAGATTACAGTGACATTAGCAATAACAATCTTGGAGGCTCGATACCTTACGCCCTTCCAGCAAGCTTGCAGCGCTTGTATGCCTCAGATCTACATACTTTCATACTCTCTCTTTTTTGTTCTCCTTTTTTTTTCTTGATCGTTTTCCCTATACTTTTGATATAATGCAGAGATCTTTCTGCATGTGGCTTCACCGGTAGCAGTATCATCCCCTATTCCATAAATCAACTGACATCTCTTAAATACCTGTGAGTCAAATGTTGTCTTTAAGTATCCTTTTTTTCCAACTTCGTTTGAAGGTTCAAGCATAATGACCGTCTTCTATGTTCTTTTTGTGACTGCAGAAATCTCAGTCACAATCAGATTCAGGGCTCACTGAACGACATGTTTGGACCTCTTTCAGCTCTCTCCACTTTGTAAGATATACCCCCTTCCTTCCATTTTTTATAATGTTGTGCCGGTTACTCCAGCGTATGTCTTCAGATATTTGAACTTTATCATAAAGTGCTTCATATATCTCATTTTCTCACCACGTTTCTGGTTATTAAGATGCTATTGTTCTATTTATTTTACTTTTTGCTAACAGAAAACTGATAAACCAGAGTGCAATATTTCTTCTGAGTAAGATCCATCCAGAGTTGGAAATAGATAAAATATGTGAAGAATATGATCACCATGTTCTGCTTTGTTAGTACTTAATAGGCCAATTATATCTTAATTGCATCATGCCTCAGGGATCTTTCTTTCAATAGCATCACCGGTGGCCTTCCTGAAAGTTTCAGCTCGCTTTCAAGTATGACCAATATGTAAGCACAAGCTCTACTGTCGTACTAATAGTTACTGATTGCTGTTATCCTCCTTAGTTAACATTTTCTGAACCTGCAGGTACTTGGAAAACAACATGTTTACAGGCACTATTGATGTACTTGCCAATCTTCCCCTTAAAAATCTGTGAGTCCTCTCTCTCTCCCCCTTTCTCTCCCTCCCTCCCTCCCTCCCTCCCTCTCCCTCCCCCCTCTCTCTCTCCCCCTCTCTCCCTCCCTCCCTCCTCTCTCCCTCCCCTATCTCCCCCCTTCCCTCACAACACACACACATCAACACACGTACACATTTGGGTAAAGGTATATGTATAAATATATGTGTGCATCTATAGGTTATATGTTATCTAAGAACTCACCAATAGACATCTTTTAGATATCCTGGTAAATGTACTTGACATGGCAATTAACACCTAATCATGCTTATGTTTGCAGGGATATTGCAAATAATCAATTTAATGGTTGGATTCCGGAGCAGTTGAAAAACATAAATTTGCAGTAAGCAGTTCATTCGGCATTATTAATTACGTTTATTCTATGAGGGGGAGTTCGTTTTAATCTGTCTTGTAATGCTTATAACAGGAGGGACGGCAACTCGTTCAGCTCAGGCCCTGCACCTCCCCCTCCACCTGGCACGCCTCCAGCTAGCAGGCCCAACCGAAATCACAATTCTGGGGGCAATAACAACCCATCAGATGGTGGTGGTAAGAAGTCAGGTATAGGAGGTGGTGGTGTAGCAGGAATTGTGATAGCCATTGTAGTTGTTGGAGCAATAGTAGCGTTCTTTATTTTGAAGAGAAGAGCCAAAAAGCCATCCATGGATATAGAGAAGGTCGATAATCAGCCCTTCGCCCCTTTTGCTTCTCAGGAAGCTCATGGTACCAATCCTTCTTGCTTGGTCAAGCAATAGTCGAGTTTGGCCCTTCTCTTTGCTTTTTTTGCTTACATAATCTCCTGTTATAATCTGTTTGACTTATCTGCCCTAAAAGATCAGAGCTTATCTTTGTGCTGCAAACAATTGTAAAACTTATGTTAAGATCGGTTCTTTCACAGAGTTGAAGTCCATCCAAACTTCCTCCACAGCCAACACAAAAATATTCGAAAATCCAGCTTCAACAATCCTTAGACCTCCGCCTATTGATCGTCTCAAGTCATTTGATGAAGAGGAATATTCAAGGAAACCCATCGTCACTAAGAAAGTGAACCGAGCTCCAATAAATGCTACATCATATTCAATAGCAGACCTGCAAATTGCTACGGCTAGCTTTAGCATTGATAATCTTATTGGCGAGGGCACCATTGGACGCGTTTATCGAGCTCAATTTGCCGATGGGAAGGTAATCTTTATTCTTTCGTGTAATCAATTCATATTCCAGGATGAAATATGTAAATTAGGCCATTCACATTCAAAAAAAATTTCAATCTGTGTTCCTATTCTGGTTGGAGTTTCCCATATCAGGAATGTATTGATGAATGAGGTATTTCACCCTCCATACTACGTGGAATTGTGAACTGGGAAGAGGTGGTTGTAGGGATTCTTCATATCTATGTCTCTGTTTCAACGAGTGCTACCTATTTAAAGTGAATCCCATCCTGGAATAACTTCAACCTTCATCTGCTTTCATCTGCTTCAACATCAACTTGATAAACTTTCATGATTGGTTTCAAGATTGGGCAAATTGCTTCATTGATCTCGACCTTTTTACATCTTTTGGTAATTTGTAGGTTTTTGCTGTGAAGAAAATAAATTCATCTGCTCTTCCCAATCATCTTTCCGGAGATTTTATGGATATTGTTTCAGACATATCTGGTTTACGTCATCCGAATATCACAGAACTTGTGGGCTATTGTTCAGAGCATGGACAGCACCTGCTAGTTTATGAGTTCCTTAAAAATGGTTCCTTGAATGACTTCCTGCATCTCTCAGATGAATACAGCAAGCCATTAATATGGAACAGCCGCGTCAAGATAGCTTTGGGGGCGGCACGTGCATTAGAGTAAGTCAACCAGTTTGACGTGACTTATTATTAAAACATGAAACTATGGAAACATTGTTTTATCTTCTTTTCCTTGTATTGTTTTGTTCTACTTTTTAAATTTGAACCAATTTCGAATGATCCATCGGTTTGCAATCACACGAGTGTATCCATGTGGTTGCCCTCTTTGTCAAGCATCTTGGCTTCCAAGGGTACTTCTTGGCAAATGCTTATAAAAAAGCTTCAATTTTCTTTTTCTAGCTTCAGCCAAGCCAGAGAACTTGTTTCACTAATTTTGAGGCTGGGAAATGATTCATATTTCAGGCACCCTTTAACTAAGGAGTTTCAGTTATAGTCCTTTTTTTCTTAAACAGATTTATGCTCATAACCAGATGAGCAGGGAATACTTTATTAATGCAAATGAATAAACAAGGTGGTCCATACCCAACCGATACATGTGTTACATCAATATGTCCAGTTACTCCTTTGAAATTTACGCTTCTCAAGCCTGGTGCTCAGCTAAGCAATTATTTTTTTCAGGTATCTACATGAAGTGTGCTCACCATCTGTAGTTCATAAAAATTTCAAATCAGCTAACATTTTATTAGACACGGAGCTTAATCCTCACCTTTCGGACTGTGGATTAGCGAACCTTGTCTCCAGTGCGGATCAGGTATTACTTTGGACCCCTTGGTGTTTTGCTGCAAACTGTCTAGACATGAAAAACTACAAATTCATCAGCTTTTTTACTCTGGGATGATGTTTTTAGTTGTCCTTTTGTGATAAAAAGTATAGCATATTTTGTTTCACGTTAGTGCCAAGTGTTTCTTTGACTTCTGTTGTGTCATATGCTGGTTGGATACTGTCATCTTTCGTTTTTGTTTCCTTGGGGGACTTTGGGATGGAAGGGCCGGGGGTGGGAGGATGCTTGTTTATGCAAATCATTCTTGTGTTTTTACCTTTTAGGGTGCCATAGTGAGCAAAAAAGCTCCCTGTACTTGTACTCTTGCTCCTTCTATCCTACTGAGTAATGACAGATTGCAATTCCTGGAATGAACTTCACATCAATTTTAGATTTGTTGGAAGTTAAAGGACCTTCTTTCTAGAGGGTCTAGGTGGCACTTTTCTATTCCATTACCATTGAACAAGTAATGAGGTCAAACCAAGAATAGACTCCACTAATCTGAGGCCTGAGGTGGTCAGGAGAGGGTCACATTTTATTTGAAGACAATTTTCTATGGAGCAAATTGCGTAGATAATGATACGGCTTCCAAATTTGCTAGCAAGATGTTTTGCCGTCATTATGGGCCAAGAAATTGCGACGTAGGGAATCCCACTCTCGTATGGATTGAGCGGGAAATATGGGAGGCACTCTTGCTGGTATCAAACTTAAGAATTCTTACGTAATTCTGAACTTCTGCAGGCACTTGACCACAATGCTGGGTCTGGATACGGTGCACCTGAGGTTGCTATGTCTGGTCAATATACCATAAAGAGCGATGTCTATAGTTTTGGCGTGGTCATGTTGGAACTTCTCAGCGGACGGAAACCATTTGACGGGTAAAGGCGTTGTACTGTCAGTTTTGTTATGGCGAATATAGGAGAATATCAAAGAGATTCAGATAAATCACTTTTCTGTCATTATAATGCGACTAATTTCTGACAGCTCAAGGGCAAGATCTGAGCAATCTTTGGTTCGATGGGCTACACCTCAGCTCCATGACATTGATGCTCTGGCGAAGATGGTTGATCCAGCACTGGAAGGGCTTTATCCGGTTAAATCTCTCTCCCGGTTTGCTGATGTAATTGCTCTCTGTGTCCAGGTAACATTTTGTCGGACTACAGTGAAATTTTGAGTTACGTGTCATCGTTATAAAGAATGTCTGCGTCATTTTCTGCTGTATCGTAATTTGATCTTTCTCATACAAATCCGTGTGCAGCCCGAGCCCGAATTTCGACCACCTATGTCAGAAGTAGTCGAAGCATTGGTTAGGCTTGTGCAGCGAGCAAACATGAGCAAGAGAACCGTTGGAAACGAGCAGGGTGCATCTCTGCGGGCTGACAACGCAGGCACTAATGACTACGAACTTTAGATTGGAACAGAACAGTTTTTCATTTTGGGTGGACTGGCCATGGAATAGTCGATTCTCTTTCCCTCTTCTACCTATAAACGGCAATCAAGCAATAGTAAGTAATGTACCGATTTTACGCCTGTGATTCTATCCTCTCTTCGTGAGATCACCTGTTGCTGAAGTATTCTCTCCTTGGGGTTGAAGTTTGGTATCATTTATACATAAAAGGTTTCTGTCAGTGTTCTTCATTGTTTCCAGGAGTTACTTCATTAGGTCTTCCAAATAGAATTAACTGGAAAGGGAGACTGCCAAACAGTGGATCTTATTTAACACAAGAAAATCCAATTTAATGAATTGTTGGTGAAAGAAATGCACGAAATCAAACGTACAAATGTTGCTTTGGTATCGGTTAAAAGGACATTTGCACGTGATTTTATAAAAAAACTCGACTTATAATCGCACAGGGAAGACATATGGCTCATTGTGAGTAGCATTTATCGGAGATTTTGCAGATGCTAAAACACTGTATCCTTGTGTCACTAATGTCCCTTCCTTGTGTGTCACTAATGTCCCTTCTAGCAAAAAAAGGCTTGTTCGATCAATTCAGAGATTCTGCAGATGTCTAAAGCACCATAGCATTGGAGGATGCCACACCCAAACAAGGCGTAAATTTAACACCACCCAACGAATATACCAAGTGATGGCAGCCTAAATATTGTTCAGTGTTACATGATCTTGGGGCTATTAGTTTCTATACACTTTTGTTTGGGTAGTCGAAACAACAGAAAGAGAGAAGAACCAGCGTAAGAAAGAAAACGAAAACAAAATTAAAACAGTTTCAATGTGAATACCACAAACACAATAAATGATTGAACTTTCTACTGTGAGAGAAATAAATGATTGCAAAATTACAGTTGTTTTTGTTAAACTTCCAGATTACAAATGAATACCCAAGCGAGGCTCCATCAATTGTACACCATATGCTTGAGAGTTGCGCTGAACTTCTGATACCCCTTGATGACTTTGTTGACGGCATCAAGGGAGTCCTTCTCTGTGACCGTCTTCCTTCTTGCTCTAATGGCATACATTCCGGCCTCCGTGCAGACACTCCTTATGTCAGCTCCTTAATGTTGAGAAAACTTATCAGAAACCAATACCGAGAAGACACAAATTACAACCATAGCGTTTCCTTTTCTTTCTTAAGCAAGTCCACGAGCGTGCGTGCGCATGTGAGGCTGATGGAAGAAATTGGGCGTGTAAAGGCTTTGGTAGTGATATGGGTAAAAAAATACACCTGTGGGAGAGCGACACGTGTCGAACCAGAGAGTTCTGAAACTGCCCTGTGACTTTTGGAGAACTGGGAAGTGGCATTAACCACTCTCCCATTATGGGTAATAATCACCCATCAATTTTGTTAACTGCCCATTAAAACCTGGTAACCTCCCACTAATGAGGAGAAATGTCAAGTAACCGATCCTTTAATATATTCCTATAAAATGGAAGTGAAGTGGAGGGAAAAGGTAGGTTCTGAGTATCTATAATATTCTCAACTATTCTCTCAAAATGGCTTACTGACTTAAGCTTAAGCATCGGAGACTCTCCGCCGGAGCTCCCTCCGGGGTCCCGGCGCGTCACCGTTTGCTCGTGTTGTGTTTTGCAGGTCTGCTCGCGTGCTCGTTGGGTCCCAACCGACGCTCGTTCGGTCCCAGTCAATTTTTGGCCACAACATTTTGGCGCCATCCGTGGGACCGACTAGCTAGGCAGATCGCACACCATTGTTTACGTCCGGCGATGCTTCGGCAGCTTGGACAACACCGCGCACAGTGATAAGTTCACCCCCAACCGCCACTAAATGCGCATCCACAGAGTCACGACACTGTTTGCCCTTTTTCCTGCTATCTAATAGCAGCCACCGCAAAATAGGAACCGCCCCTGCCACGCCACTGCGAACCACAAATTTTCTGTCGCAACAGAGTGGTGAGTTGCCGCACCACTCCGACCAACTCCCCGCAAATTCCATTCCGTCCAACTCCATGCCACAATGGACGCATCAACCGACCACACAAGCTGCAGCCATCTACGATGGCGCACCATTGTAACAAGAAAAGAAAAGAAAAAAGAAAGACGGAGTTCGGAACACTAGCCGGATACTCATCTACAGCGCGAGGGCCAACGGCTCGTGGAACACTCCATGACGAGTTTTAAGCCATGCCTCATGATGAACAACACTAAAGTTGTCGCCATCAACCGCCTAGGCGACACAAGCTGCTAACAGATCATTGGCCATCAATGGCAACATCGCACCTCTGCCGCCGTGAAGTACTCTGTACAACAGTTCGCCGATAACATCAACGTTAACAAGCATTAACAAACATCATTTTTGACTCATCACCATGAATCGACAGACGATAATCCAGTTGCCATCGATGAATCACAGTCTGTAGCGACATTGCTGCCGTCAGTGTACTGCCGCCGCCGTCAATGGACGGCTGCTATAGAAAAAAGAAGCCTCGGTCCGTGACGGCGTCTTAACAACCACCGAATCAAGCGTCTCAGTAACTACGACGACCAGTGTCCCCTGATCTGCTGCCCCAAAGGGGCAACCGTAATGCCTCATCTTTCTCCGGTCATCTCTGACTCAATCGGCAGCTCCACCGTCGAATCAACAGAGAATTACGATACCAAAAAAATAGTATCGCTGCCGCCACCATGGGCTTCAACCCATTCAACGCTTTGCCGCCTTCATGACCAACTGTCGTCACCAAATGACAGGCTATTACAGCCACACCAAACAGGCCATCACTGTGGGCCTTCGTCTACAAGGGCTGTCGTAGAGCACACGCGCCGCCGCCTTCACTGTCACAGCCACCGCGGAATCACCATGGAATTACAAGCTCAAAGATGAGAGAAAGAAAGGAGGGAATTGAAATCTGTCGAAATCGACCACTGCGTCGCTGCCCAAATCTCTAATGATGCACGAAGCGGCCCTGTCAATCTCTGATTCGCTGTGTCATCGATCTTTGACAATAAAGCATTGTAGCCACCGAGCGGCGTGCTTCCGCCATTGCTCTGGCAACTTACTACCGTCGTGCCCGATATCAGTTCCACCACAGCCATATGCCACCATCGGTGGCCGCTCTTGCATCCAATTGCAGCGCCGTGGTAAACGCCGAACATACGCGCCTTCAACTGCCAAGAAGAAGAGTCACAGCAGATCCACCATAAATCGGCTACACCAATCACAAAGAAGATCGACCACCGCATCGCTGCCCAAATCTCTAATGCCACAAGAAGCGGCTCTGTCAATCTCCGATTCGCAATGCCATCGATCTCCGACCAACAGAACAGTCGCCTTTCTGACCAAATCTCAGCAGTCATAATTGGGAAAAATATGCCCGAAGACAACGACGTCCCGTCCGGCGACACACCGTCCGGCGACGCACCGGTCAGTAGGCCCTTCCCAACCAGTGTTTTGACCTCGAGGCGAAGGCATTCTAGTGCTGCTGTTGCTGCATGGCCGGAGTACTCGCCGTCTTGGCTTTGCTCCAACGTCGCGGTGGAGAACGTGATTAGAGGGGCGGCACTGAGGAGAAAATGGGGCACGGATTTCTATTTAATCAGGTCATTTCTTTCTTTGTAGAATAAAGTTTTTAGCCCCACAAATTTGCATATTTACACTCGAGCCCAAAAAATCTTGTTTCTTAGATTAATGCAACATACTTTTAAAGCCTACACACGTAGCCTTGACTTTTCGTGTCATATGTTTGTCTCTGAAACTAGGCGTTATTCGCCCTTGTAGCATAGTTCAATTCATTAGATTGAACATGCACGATTGGGTCTTTCGAGTGCTTATAATTATTTATGCCTCGCTTGCGTCACACAATATGACACACACTAACTGTCTAAACCGACAAGGTAGTAATGGTATCACAAAGCATGATTATTACTCATATTTTAGCATTAAAAATATAGTACCTTAATGCTCCCCTGCTACATTTTCCCATGACATGTTTTCTCCTGTTGCGAGGGATTATATCGCACCCCACTACATAGAATACTCACGACCCATGTGGCTTTAGTTACGCTAAGAGCTTCAAAGGCTCCTGCAGGCCAAGCGTCACATGTTGACTTGTGAAGTGGAGATTCACACATTACCACTAATCTGATAACCATGAGAGCGTCACAGCCACCAGAGGCGCGACCTTCGGCGTCCTTGGAAAGGACCTTATCAGATTTGCTGTTACACAAAACCCAATCTTTGGGATGGTTCCCTTCACGGCGGCATTATAGCACCCCTTCTCTTGAAAGAGAATCTGAGAGGCTGGCCCCATACATCAGGTCTCAGGTGAAAACATAAGGCCCTCAATATAATCACTGTGGATTGCTACCGCCATCAACGGATAGTGGTCTCGACAATCCGCGACATTGATCTCCGACTAGTGGCGCTACCTACCTCCAACCGACATCACTGTCGCAGGCAAGATGCGAGATAGGCCAGATCACCAATGATGAGTCCCAACGGTGGCGGCACAGTGGCAACACCACAGTTGGCCCTTTTTGGTAAAAGAGAAACTGACTTCATCAGGTGCACGCTTTCCTTATGAAGAAATTATGTTTTAACTCCATAATTTCTCATATTTATGATTATTGCCCACAATCAAGATTTATTTAAATCTTATAATGTGATTTATCTATGCATGTTAGCTTGCACATGAATGGCCATATGTGTCGCTAAAACCTGTATACACACAAACTTGTTTGTACACAACATAATACGCAACAGCTATGATTCTAAGTGTCGGCACGTGTAACATATGCCTGCATATTGCTTAAATACTTTAGCCTAGACCTATTTATTTTTTGGTCTAGCGTCAACCAGTTGCTTCAATTGGCAAAATACCTTTAGGCCACATGAGTGCTCATAATTTTCTATTATGCCTCACTTGTGTCATGCAATACGGCACATCTTACTTGTCTAACTGACAGGGTAATAATGGTGTCACAGTGTATGATTACTACCAGTTTAGTGCTAAAATGTAGTTGCCTTTATCATCTCATGCACTCTCTTGTTATATTTTTGCGTGACATTTTTTCATGTTACGAGGGTCTGTACTGCAAACCACTTCATAAGTGAAAAACAAGGTCACAGCCCTTTGTGGCTTTGGTCACGCATAAAGTCTCAGCTATAGCATCATATTGGCTTGACGTGACAAGCAGATTTTCGCAGTAGAGTGGCACATTACCAACAATCTGGTAGCTCTAAGATAATTGCATACGCACGCTGATAACATCACTAGTGCAACCGGCAAATCAATGGCCTTACTTGCCAGAGTTGCCAGAGTTTATTGCACATCCCCCGCCAGCATATCAAACAGCATATGACACCATTTTTATTGCTCATCCAGTGACGTTTTGACCATACCCTATTTCAACAGATCATGGTCCCCATAGCTTTATCTTCTCGTTTAGCCATGCGAACAAGCTATGATCCTCTAGCTTTACCTGTTCGTCCACCTGAGTCGACATGCTATGTACTTAAAAGTTTTGTAAGTATGCCCTGCACACAATGACTAAGAAAAAATCATTGCATATATTCTTCCTTAGTCAGAGGGGCTACATATATATAAGACGACAACCACTCTCACACGGAGCCTGCACTCCCCCTCATACGATGGCTAAGCAACATAACCTCGGTCAATAGTCCCCCTCGTTCAGCCATCGTTCAGGCCGTGCGAAAATCCGTAGAGCAGTTGCAAAGCTCGGTCAATTGTCCTTCTTAGATGTATCGAGCACTACAAACCACCACTTGTCAACCGCAATCTACTCAATGACGCCTCTCCTAACCTTATCATCATCACGCTGAGAGCTTTTGTACCTAACATCCAAGGTCACCCGAACGAAAAATTTGGAAACAATCTCGCCTTGTACATCACGAGAATGACCAAAACCATTGCGATAGCCACATCACTTTTTCTAAATGACGAGGAGCGTCGTCATTCCAGGAATAAACGGCCTAAGAAAAGATATTACGAGGCTCAGCCATTAATACCTCAGTGTGCTTTAGCCACTTTCAGGACCGGCACTTTGAGAAACTCAGCATCACAGCACTAGTTATTATTCGGCACACGTTCACTAAGGACATTTATGTTGGTCTAGCCTATCAATGCGTGTTCATCTCTATAAATAGCCGCCTAAACCTTGACCCAACTGACTAGTCATATTCCTTTCTCGAGGTGTCACGTAAGCCTCACATAGCAGAGATCCTTCGCAACCTAGCTCACTGCTCGCTGAACTGAGCAGAAGAACTCCGATGGACTCCTATTTTGCTAGACCGAGCAGACGAGCTCCTTTAGGCATCTTGAAGTCTCTCCTGCTAAAAAACAAAGTGAAGAGAAATGAAATGAGTTCTCCTTATATAGAAATATTATTGTAATCCAATGGCCAAGATCTCATGATCGTTGGGACAACCAACACGTGGCGACAATCAATCAGAACAATAGGGGGTAAGTTTATCCTTGTACCCCTTGATGGAAATATTGGAAAAACTAAAAGAAGATACTTTAATCAAAGCCTCTACTCGCTCACCCGAGTAGACGAGCGCCTTTGGTCTTAGCCTCTGTCGAGCAGACGAGCGTACTAGACCCATGCCTCTCTTATAGTCGAGTAGACGAGCGCCTTTGGTCTTAGCCTCTGCTATAGCTGAGTAGACAATCGCATTTGGTCTTAGCCTCTGCCGAGTAGACGAGCACACAGACCCATGGCTCTGCTCTAGCCGAGTAGACGAGCACCTTTGGTCTTAGCCTCTGCCGAGCAGACGAGCACACAGACCCATGCCTCTGCTCTAGCCGAGTAGCAAGCGTATTTGGTCTTAGCCTCTGCCGAGCAGATGTGCGCATAGACCCATGCCTCTACTCTAGCTGAATGGACGAGCGCCTTTGGTCTTTGCCTCTGCAGAGTAGACGAGCACACAGACCCATGCTTCTACTCTAACTTAGTAGACGATCGCATTTGGTCTTAGCCTCTGCCGAGCAGACAAGCGCATAGACCCATACTTCTACTCTAGTCGAGTAGACGAGCTCTTTTGGTCTTAGCCTCTGCCGAGCATACGAGCGCAATAGACCAATGCCTCTACGTTGGTCTTAGCCTCTGCCGAGCAGACGAGCGCATTAGACCCATGCATCTGCTCTAGCCAAGCAGACAAGAGCATTAGACCCTTTTGCCCCTACTTGCCCAACCGAGTAGGCGAACTCCATTCGAGGTCTAAGCCTCTGCTCGCAAAGCCGAGCAGACGAGCACATTAGACCCCTCTGCCTATACTCGCCCAGTCGAGTATACAAGCTCCCTCTGAGGTCAGTCTTTGTGCTCGTGAATCTGAACAGACGAGCATCTTTAAAACCTCTAAGTCTCTGCTTGCCAGGCTGAGCAGACGAGCACATTAGAGTCATCTCGCCAAGCCGAGCAAACGAACGCCTTTAGAGTCTCCTAAGCCTCTGCTCGCTAGGCTGAGGCGACTACACATTAGTCTGTCTCTCTGCTCGCGCAGCCCAGCAGATAAGCTCTTTTAAGACTCTACTCAACCAACTAAGCAGAAGACTACATCCATGCTCTCTACTCAGCTAACCGAATTGACAAGCACTTCTAAGGCCTCTACTCTGCCAATCGAGTAGGCCAGCCCTTCTAAGCCTGTATTCAGCAAGCCGAGTAGACATGCCCGCCTTTGCCAAACCAAAAGTTTCTGCACTCTACCAATAGGAGAGAGATATCGCTTTTGCTTTAAATTCCTAACGCGGAGCATCCCTTAATAAAGTCTAAAATTTGATGCTAAGTCAATTATCATGCTTCCACATTCTTTCTCATAAAGAACATGGAATGGGGGGCAAATGATATGGGAAAAAATATACACCTGTGGGAGAGAGACACGTGTCGAACCAGAGAGTTCTGAAACTGCCCTGTGACTTTTGGAGAGCTGGGAAGTGGCATTAACCACTCTCCCATTATGGGTAATAATCACCCATCAATTTTGTTAACTGCCCATTAAAACCTGGTAACCTCCCACTAATGAGGAGAACTACCCATTATGTCAAGTAACCGACCCTTTAATATATTCCTATAAAATGGAAGTGAAGTGGAGGGAAAAGGTAGGTTCTGAGTATCTATAATATTCTCAACTATTCTCTCAAAATGGCTTACTGACTTAAGTATTGGAGACTCTCCGCCGGAGCTCCCTCCGGGGTCCCGGCGCATCACCGTTTGCTCGTGTTGTGTTTTGCAGGTCTGCTTGCGTGCTCGTTTGGTCCCAACCGACGCTCGTTCGGTCCCAGTCAATTTTTGGCCACAACAGGTAGCATGGGTAGCGAAAGCCATACATGATACGTTACTACTTACGTAAGTACAATCAATTTGCTTCACCAGCCAAAATAAGTCTGATTAGTATCGAATTCTTCTTAAAACGGATTATCTAACTTGGACCGAGTACTAATTGTTCGCTAAGAATATATGCTAATGGTTAAGCATAGAAACATTCGAGATGGACCAGTAGAGTTGGGGCAGAGGCGAGCAAGAAGTTCAAATCGAACGTCTCTTTCACAGTTCATCGTCCGTGTACGGATCTTGAATATCTGATTCCTACTTTCCAGATTTGGTAGCCCAAACTCAACTTTACGACCCAACCGTCCGGGACGAAGCAGCGCGGGGTCCAGAGTGTCTGGCCTAGAAAAGGGACAACAAACGGCAAAGAAGGAAGAAATCAGTCGGTAGATATGTTAAAATTGAGCATCACTGATTGAGCTAGAAAAATTGTAGATCAATTTTCAGAATATATGCCAGCGCGACGGGAAAAAAGGAAGGCAATGAAAATGAACAGGCCTACACCACTTGGAGGAAAATAAAAATTATGCACACGTAAGACAAGATGCCAAGATCATTAAGTATTTCTCAATTGACACCCTAGCTCAAATCGCAGGGCATAGATCATATGGCATACCTATTTGTTGCCATTAGAATTTAAATATTCCCTCGAGCATCAAATCCATCAAGCTGATTCACAAATTCAAGCATTGTGCGCTGAACTTCATTATCTCCACCAATGCCATCGTCAAAGCGTGCACCGCCAATGGCATCAACTTCATCAAAGAACACGATACAAGCTTTTTTTTAGCGTGCCATCTGCCATAATAAATGCATTTGTCTAAAGTAGCTGCAAGATGAGAGGAGTTACCAGTCACATATCTAGGGACGGCTTATAACCTGAAACAGTTCACGAACCATCCGAGCCCTTCACGAACATACTTTTGAACAAGTTCACTTCCGATAAGACGAATAAAGCATGCATCAGTTCTATTAGCTACAGCTCTTGCTAGAGTTGTTTTACCAGTCCCAGGAGGACCATAGCAAAGAACACCTTCGGGAGGATCAATCCCAAGCTGAACATACTTTTCAGGATGAAGCATGGGTAGCTCCACAACCTAGAACGAAAGTTCAATTTAAGTACGATGTAATCATTTAAACAAGACTGACACAAAGAAAGGGAGATAAAAAAAGATGCTAGAACAGTTGAGTCCTAAAATTGCAGTAATGTCAATTATACACACCTCTCGCATCCTCTTTTCAATCTGCTCCTTGCATCCGCCAACATCATTATACGTCACATCTGGCTTCTCCTCTACTGTCATCATAGTTACACTAGGATCAATTTTTGGAGGCAAGGGAAAATCTGGATTTGATATTTGTTGCGATCAACACTGGAACAAGATGGTAAAAATGTCAGCAAGAGATCATAGAACTAAATCGTAGCACTAAACATACGAGGCAAAGTCAAAATTGTCAATTGCCAGGAATCTAAATAATCAGCTAACAAGTTGAAACAATCCAAGAAAGATGCATTCCAAAAAAGAATTAATTCAATTGCAACCCAATTACTATACAATTTTTTTTCCATGTCTCAAGTCCCAAGCACATGCAAAACTTAGGTTTATTGTAATCTTTTCTACATGTAGATATTCTTGTTTAAGTAAGAACCTCCATGACAGAATAGACTAATAGTTTACGCTTTAGCATTCAGCCTTTCAGACTCCAGAGCTATGGTAACATTCCGTTTTCATCCCACTAATGCAGGTAGCTAGATATTAGCTTGTTACCAACTCCTCCTAGCAACAAGAATTTTGAGAAAAAAGGAGACAGGTAACTACCATGGTACTTTTTCTAAGCAAGTAATGTGAATATTTGCAACTCACTACTTGTAGATATATCACATTTCGCGAGGAATCGTTTGAAGGGGAAAAGAGTGCTTTTGGAACTAAAATGACGACTGAGTGCTTCTGAAACTAAAATGACGTCCGTCTTAAGCATCTGCAAAGAGCACGCAGTTGCCTAGCTAGGAAGGAGACGTACCCCACACGCATGCCCTCTTCAATATCAGTTGGGGAAACTTTGTCACCCAACCCCACAACAAACTGCAATAAGGAAGACAGAAAGTAAGAAGAGATTATTATTATTATTGCAGAGTATCCGAAGAGTAAATTCCAATTGGAACTCTAAGTTTCATCATATGCTAGGAAGAATTACAAGGTATAGATTCGTGTCTACTCCATTTTTGGTTCCAATCTAAAGTGAGCTATAAAGATATGCTATAGACATGTTTATTTGCATGATCCCACCAATCAATCAAAGAAAAACACCATCGTGCATCACCAGAAATAAGCCCTAAAAATAGCTTCGAACAGCTACCATGAATTTATTTATTAACACGTGCTTCAACTACTTCAATTCATGTTCCTGTTGGGCTGCTATTTCCACCCATTGATAAGCCGAATACAACCCACAAATCTCAGGCCATTGTAGCTCATCTTCCCCTACATTGGGTTGCTCATATACCCACACCCAGAGCTGACCTCTAACTCCAACTTGTTAAGAACATAACTATTCCAAAAGCACTTGCTTTTTTCTAAGTAACATCTCAATCAACATATAAATCCAACTTCAGATATACCAAAAATATCTTTAGGCACTTCCTGCCACCCATAATTACTTCAATCCTCCTCCAGAACTCCAGCTCAACTCAAATCAAGATGCACTAAAAGGGAATGAAAAACAATATAGGGGCAATAGGCAGACATTGATTAAAAAGGACCTCCTCCCCCTTCCCAACAACCAAAAAAAAGAAGAAATTGAGTCACTCAATCAGATAAGCAGAGGCATTAGAACCCACCTTTGCGATTTGTTTAACATTTATAACATATTTCGCATCTTCAGTATTCGGGCTGATAATCTTTGTGCATCTTGCCACCTGCTTGGAAACACCAACTACTGTGAATATGCAACACAGAAATTTCCAACATTTAAATATAACGTCTAACTGTAATGTCAGAAAATCAGACCTGCAGAGGCTGCTCCTCCTGCATCATCTGCTTATCGGAAACAAGGTCCCACTGGCCAGGTGTCGCTAAGCTTGTGTCAGATTCCTTAATACCTAGTGAAAAAGGCCAATAAAACTTCAAAAAGCATTGAGCTACAAGCTGTAACAAGGCACACCAATTGTCGACCAGACAACTAGTGACGATCCAAGACAATAAGTAGTGAACCACGCTTAAAGAGAAACATGATGGTTATGAATCTTCCAACAAGACATTAGTTCGAAGCAACATAGCAAAAATTGGGTACAAATCTGTCTTGAGATAATAAACTTCAGCTAACGAAGAGAGTCTACAGCGTACAACTAGGCGGTAGAAGGAGAAACATACCACGTAAACATACCACGTAAATCTTTTTCGCCATATCCTTTATGTCCTAGCCCTGCAAAAATAATTCCCGAAGACACTTTCAAAGGTTGAAAAACAATCGATTTTTATGAAACGACTAAGCATAATCTAACCAAAGATAGCTCATTGGCACTTAATCGATCAAGGGTATGAAAAAGAAAGGGAAGAGAGAAGCGTATTTACATAGTCTTGAGGAGGGCTATGTCACCCGCATCGAGCGTGTTCTGGTGCCATCACCGCAACAAATCTTGTCCCCAAAACCCAAGTAGCTTATCTCAGGAGAAACTGAATGGGTAAATAAGCTTGACAAGAAACCAACATGAATTGCTGGGTCGGTGGAGTAGAGGGGAGAGTTGAAGAATGTTTGACAAGAAACAATGTGAAATTAAAACTTGGGGCAAATTACGGTAGATCCCCTTTAATTATGACTAACTTTTTATATTCGACGGGTTTACAACTTTAGTTGGCCAAACAGGCACAAATAGGCCCAGTCGGCTATCCGCACTTTCTAGAATATTCCCTTGATAAAAAACACAAATGAGGTTAAACATATTTTGTCGACAAAATAGTATTACTATAAATTTTCATAACAGTTATAAATAATTTTAATTGTATTTTTTAATCACTAAAGATGTAACAAAAAAATATTACTTAAGAAAAAATTCTTATCGGGTGTTGACGTATTCTTGTAATGTTCTCAAAAGGAAAATAAAAAAGAAGAATAAAGGAGAACAACTGCACACGAGAAATTTTTTGCAGCAACGGTGATAATGACTAATGACGGCGTGAAGCCTCTTAATTATCTTTACAAACTATAATTGATGGATGGAGATTAAAAGATCATAGATAATTGAGAATTCTTAAACTCGTTAAATCACATTTGCATATTGTATTATGCATCGTTATAACCTTGTACTAACACCACCGAATAACCCTTCAAAACTTTGAGATGTAATGCCAACTCGTTCGGACAACTTTGATTTCATTCAATTCCCAAAAGTAAGAGGAGAGACTCACTTTTGTGAGGGCTCTTAGCAATATACGCATGATGACTTGGTTTGTCTTGTCACGATAGAGTAAAACAAATTGCTGATAAATATACTATTCATACACAAATATTGATCTTTCACGCTTAGTTCTTCAAATCTCGATGCTTAAATTTGGTTTCAGTGGGATGGACAGTCTATGTCACATATGAACAATAAGGTGGTCATTTAAGTGGCAATCAGAGTTTAGAGAAAAGCGAGTCAGAGTTGTTCTAAAAAAAATAGTAAGAGTTGTAAGTTCATCTTGTTTTCTAATAAATAAGCAATTTTATTGAACGAGGGTCGCAAAGCCAAAATTGGTGCCACATCTCTTCCAAATAGTTCCGCATTCTACACACATCAATTTTTTGCAAACAGAAAAGAGCAATGAGAATACTCAATCTCGAGAAAATCTTCGTGTATCGTTTCGCATCATCAATAGTACGATCCGCACATAATCTTGTATCATTAGGGGCCTCTTAAAGTCAATTTGAAACAACATACGGACGCATAGAACTTCAAGCTCTTCAAATGAACTTGCTTCCATCTTTCTGAGCTTCAGGAAGATTGTGTCAATTATCTATGGTTCCACTAACAAAAAATTACACATTTTTCCCATTGGAAACAAAAGATTGTAGCCTCGTACCGAGGATACCAAGGCAGCAACAAGCATAGCACTTCAACTACAATGACTTTTGGTACTTCAAGACATCTATTTTGTGCAAATCAAAGGTTTTGCAGATCTCTGATATAGTACTTGGACTGAGACCAACATTTGCATCTTCAGAACGAAGTAGTTGCTCAAGTTCCTTAGATGGCTGCAACACCTAGCAACAGAAAGAAGCAGCATCTCAGGAAGCAGAAAGGTGGGTTACCGCACGACAAACAAGACACTACCAAAGAAAGCTGAATCAGAAAATAGCAAGCAAGCCATATCACCAGAAAACATAAGATGATTAACACACGGAATTTTAAGAAGGCATGAATACTGGGAAGCATGAATACTGGGAAGCACAATGCTAAAAAACCTGGCATATAGTTACTAACATGGGAATAATGACTCATCTACTGTTTACGTCATTCTCTTTTATGGCCCTTAGTACGTTGCTAACCTTTTTGATAACCTTAAAGATCAGCTAGTGTGAATTTGAAAGAGCGGGGGCGCAGGGGTCGACGAGCCAACACAAGCTACTCAAAAAGCAGCTTAACTAAAGGGGCAGCATATTTAAGCAAGTAGAACATTGGATTTTCTTGACCAATTGCTAGTATAATTTCCTCACTTGAAGATGTGGTAATCAAAGCAAAAGCTAACCTAGAAATATAAACTGAAAACAAGTCAAATGGAAGAACACGGTTTTCCCTTTTTAACTTAAGGAGTTCTTGTTTATAATCAGTCCATAATGTGTTTGAGATAACCCAATGCTCCCGGATGCTAAATAAATGGCCATGAGCTGCGTAACACGTGGCCCATAACAAAAAACTGCCATAGAGATAAATCAAATCTTCGCTATCCAAAAATCATTACCAAGAACAACTACGATATAACAACCCAAAATTTCACTTCATCTTCATATACTTTGAAATTTGCAAAATAATACTTACCCATGGAGGACCAACTGAACTGTGGCTGCCAGAGACTGTTTGAAGCCCATCCACTACCGCAAGAGAAGAATCCTGATTTTCCGAGCTATCTGAGACAAGCTGAAGTAGTTTCTCACTCCCCTATGTACCATTATAGACAAACTGACTGATTAGGATGTTAAAATGATGCACTCTTGGTCTTATTCAGTACACTAATCTTCTCTGTATTGTCCCAGAAACCAAGGGAAGAGCAAACGTAAACCAGAAATATAATCGGGCTAAAGTAGAACACAGAAAATATCAGAGCGATTCAAGCATATTAGGTTAGGAGGTAGTAGATACAGCATGGGATTTGCGATCCCAGTTAAGATCGGTTCAGGATCAGGGAATCCTTTTCTATCAGATAGGAAGGGCTGTAGCACAAAATAATGTACTTGCAAGGAATTGTCCCATAGATCCTATACCTATCTCTATGAAGAAGAAATCATGTAACGAAGGGGATTCTTATACTAATAGCCGCTACAATGAAACAGAATATATAGATAGAGCTGAGGTAATAATAAAAACTAGTTACTGGCAGAAAACAGAGAGCGAATGTCTTCCATCTAAAGAATATGAAATTGTTACCAAATTGTTTCCTGAGATTAAACAGAGGAAACTTGCAGTTAGTGAATGTTTATGATACCTGGGAATATTACTGAGAGCCTCATGCTCAATGTACACATATGCTTCCGTATGGGTTTCTAATAAAGGTGAAGAATACGATTCTAAAAAACCTCTGCAGAAGACATGCACTTGAACAAATTGCCAATCTATCTGCGCAATAGGACCCCCAAGGTTGAATGATAAATGAAGTTTGAGTTTCGATTGGAGCATTCATGAAAGTCTGATAAATTAAGGAGTAAATAGTTACCACAGGAACACTTAATACAGTACTTTGATCAAAATCTTATTGCCAGTTATGTCACAACAGCAAGAGTCCAAAAAAACAAAAAGAAAAAGGTAAGGCACAAGCACAAGCACAAGCATAACTACTTGTATGAAGAAATTTTGCTCACCTTGAGAGCTGTCCAGTGAGAATAAGTGCGGAACAAGATCCAAAAGAACGGGATGTTTGGCAAAGGTAGAACCTATACAAATAGTAAGGTAAAAATGAAAAAAGTTAGGGCACAGTGTCTCATAAAATAGTGCAAGACAGATAGAAATAAGCATAACAACAGAAAACAAAAATTAAAGTGAACTAGAGATTCTAAAAGTAAACACAGATACGTACAGTGAAGGCACTGGTGAGGGGAAGCAAAGTAACTGACCCATAAAAGAATTTTTTGTGGATAACCGTCCCCCTGATAATCAGATTGCATTATAGCATAATGGCAAATATATTTCAAATGGCAACTGAATATGTTGAAAGACTCCGTAAGAGACCATAGAAAATGTATTAGATTAGAAGGATCATCCTTGAAAGGATCATGGTAGATGATATCTTAAGAAACATAAAATAAATCTTCCTCAACTAAATTCCATGTATGAGTTTGTCTGCCTCTGCCTGTGCTAGCCATTGGTGCGCTTAACATTAATTATACAAAAGGAAAGCAAGACAATACTGCCACAACCAAAAACCAATCAAGTGGAATTGGTCTTACAGATTATCTACTCAGAGCCATGTCTCTCAGAAACAAATAGAAGGAAAAAAAAATTCCAATAATTCCATCTTCCATTGTCGTCTTATCTAAATTTCATGAAAGAGGTGAGGTGAAAGAAGCCAATGGTTGATAATGTCAATTATTTCTGGACATACGTGAACGAGAAGTATAATCTAGTGTGCATACAAAGAACCAGTTCTACTTTGGAGGGAAGAGGGAAGAGGTGAACAAAAGGGTTAGTGATTCAGAAGCTATGCTGTTGACTAACTAAGTAAAAGTTCTCATTCTTCAACGCTGTTTATAAACAAGTGAGAGTTCAGTTTTTGAACTTACCATAAGGTAATAAAAATTTTGTTCTTCCTAAAAACAGAAAAGAAGGGCAATATGAGTCTTTACTTAAAAGTTGATGCTCATACTACACCCCATGTATATGTGACATGCAGCGACATGCAAGGCAGAATCCAAAGAAGATTTAGACAGAGAGACATGATTTTAGAGGGCAATGGTCAACTTCTGTCTGACTTTGCCAACACATGATTTTGATATTCGCAAAGTCAGCTCTAACTAGCAACTTCATGACAGCAACTTAATAAGTCATCACCGTACTATCTCGAAATTTGGAAGTTAGATCCGCATAGAGGAGAAAGAAACATTTACCTCAAGGCAATGTGCCGTAATCTTCGGCGAACAAGCCTTGCATTTAAACTGCAACAAGCGGAAACATGATTATCTGAGAATGAAGACTCAAAAAACAGTAAGGTTCAAATAAATTACTGATCCTGCACCTTTCTTTTAGACAAACATATATTTTGCATTATTGCTTCACAGTCAAGTAGAAATTAATTAGTGGAACTCATAGAGCACTTTATCAAAAAAATCAATTCTTTATGTTTGATATAATATGAAGATATAGTAATACATGTATGAGAATACAATTTCATATGAAGGCCGCCCACTTCTTTCTCATACAAATATAGAACGAGAAAAATCAAACATACTTGAAGTGTGACAATAGTTTACAAGCTTTATACTTGGTAAAAGTTTTCTATTCAAGGAAATAAACTGTCATTCATTAAAACTGAAACTAATGTATAACGTGTACAGGTTTCTACACTTAACAAAGAAAGCTACAGCAGTACCGGTGGCAAGAGAGGCACAGGACCAATCTCTTGTATATTTTCTTGGACTGCTGAATGTAGGGGCAAGAGAGACAACAATAGCGAACTCCACTGGAAACAAATTAATACTTGGCAAGGATATGTTTTGCCAGTCAAATCCAGGCCACATGTTGTCCAATGAAACCCAATAAAACAGACTCCTTTCAACACCTTCGGACCATTTTTTCAAACCTTCAGTCATTCAAGGACCCCCTTCACTTCAAACATCATAGTAGTTTGTTCATCGGACAAGGGAAGGCTAGATTGAGCCCGGAAACCGATAGATGCAAACAAGGGAATTCGCACTCACAAGAAAAACATCATCCTTCAAAAAATTCGTAGTCCAGCATGAACTCGGAGACATATGATTCTATATGCATTAGTGCAAAGTATAATATAGGTCATAGTTGTGATTGAAGCCGTTGCAAGATTCACAAATATGAAGGACAAGAAGAAATTGTTAGCATTATCATACTTGCACCATTTCAACATAGGTAGTGGCAGCAGTAACTAAGGTGGAGGAAAGGGAAGGTATAAGGGAATGTTAGAATCCTAGGCAAAAAAGCGTTATGAAGTGTCCAGGTAGGCCTGGACTTTATTCATTTGGACTTTCCAAGGACACCATCTCTTCACATTCTACTTGTTTTCAGCAAAAACCATCAATATCATTACTTCATTTACTGTTTGCAACATAAAGCTTCATATGGACCACAGTGGACACAAGCACAGCTCCAAATTTGCAACAGGCATCCACATAAATAAATTGCAGTAAAAAAAAGTTCGTTAATAGAAAAAAGCCTCCCTCTACGTGTGCTAATTGATCATTGGTTTAATGCTGCAACAGTATTTTGCATGGGTGAAAGTTAAAAAAAGGACACATGTAGCCGACCCTAAGTGGTAAATTCTCATTGAGGCACCCAGCAAGAATGAACAATGCAATGTGTGCAAGCAAGTTCTCAAAAACTGTAATAAGCATTTGCTAAAAGAATTTGGACACACAGACATGACAGTTGACACAATACATTAAAGTATGCTGGACTCAGAAAGACATAAATATTAGAATAAGCAAACAACTGAGAAAAATGTATAAGCCTGAAAAGAAACAGACCTTGAAGGATACACAACTTCAACATTTGTAACCTCCTTAGGAATGGATTTCAGGAAGATCTCGGAGGGTTTAACACGAGACAAAAGTCGCAATCCCAATCTAACCTCAGAACTCGAAAAGAAACAATTAGAACATAACACCTATGTATAAGTATCAATCATGCTCAAACATTATCCCTTTATAATTTATGTTTTGTATGTTAAGTGAAGCTTACCCATGGATCTTACTCTTGAGACTTCCAGTAGGGGCCTTCTCTAGAGCAGCCCAAGCTCTATTCATCTATTATCCCACAAAACAAACACGTTAACACCACTTCCAAACTAGTTACATACAACGTGTGTAGTCAAACACAAAACAAAAAAAAACCATATACTCTACTTCCTTGGCTTCATTGACTTTTTGCAATTTTTTGCATAGACTTAATACCTGTAAGCGTCGACTTTGTTCATTGTTTGTACCCTAGTTTCACATGTCAAATCATACTTGCAAACTTTATTATACTTCGACTACCTGCTATTTGAGTTTAATTCAATGTTTTCATGTACCGAGAGAATCCGCAAAAAGTAAAAGGAACAAATCCGATATAACGAATGGAGTGAGTAACAAGGACGAAGAGAAATGACCTTATTAGCGGCGAAATCGACAACGAGTTGGGCATTAGCGGCGGCGGTCTCGGTGGAAGAGGAGGAGGAGATCTTCTGCCAGAGTTGTTTGAATGTGGACGGGATATTACTAGCAGACTGAGATTCCGACACCGACTCGCCTATCGTTCTGGCGAAGCACCAGTTCTTGCCTTTGATCGGAAACACCACCAACCTGGCTCTCATGACTGAATCCTCTATCACTCGGCTCAAGTTATTTCACCCGGCACAGCAGCAAGAACAGAGCCCTAAAGCATTGGAATATGCTGGTTCAGTGTCCATTTGTGCCCCTGTTAAACCAAATTCCACGGCAAGTGTGAATGTGGAGCGCAACAGCGGTGGCGAGGCGGCGCGATTTTGAAGGAGGGAGAGGGATAGATCTTCCTACGGGTGCGGTTCCATGTGGCTTGTGTAGGCCTGCAATAGTATTTCGCCACGTGTACCTCGTTACTTGCTTTCCTTCTTGATTCCTGCCCACAGTCCCATCGGTTAGTAGTATACATCGCTTTCAGATTTTGTGGCCAACGGTATTCGCATCGCTTTGAATCAAACTTTTTTGACGACCTTGGCACATATAGGAATTTTGAGAATATGCCTAATCCACCCATGGCTCCCATGATATCGGTTATAGATGCTGTCACAAAATTTCGTCTAAAAATATTTCGAGAAATTTATGAAGATAAAATTAGGTCTCGACGGAAAAATCAGTGATTTTTTACCGATCATAAGTACTAATTCATACAAATACCTCGACGATTCTCGCTTATTAATACATAGAGTTAAATAAGCATATTTTGATTTCGTACAAAAAATGAGATTCCCAATAGCAAGACAAAATAATAATATGATAAAAAAGAAGAAGTAAATGTGCCTTCGCTTGAGCTTCGAAAGATAAAGGCACATGAGCAGAGGTGCTTCCTCACAAAGGGGGTCGTAGTGACAAGGTCCGGGTGAGACTCCAATTTTTTGGGGTCTTTGTAGAATGATTGAGGAAGGGGATGGGTTTGCGATTGGTCGTGCGGCCTCTTGTTGTTTAGTAGCTCATCTTCATTTAGTATACATGCATTGATGCATTTTTTTTTCCTTTTTTAACTTTAGAGGGCTCATTTTTTGTTATATTTATATACAGAATCAGGCGGGAGTCTTAGTTTTTGCTGATATTCGGAGGTGTCCCTATACATATCCAATCAATTAGATATTATTAAGGATTAAGGGTCGTAATAATAAAAATATGCGCCGTTATTCGTAGTTTTTTATCCCTATGATCCAAATGAAGTTATTATTTTTTTTTAGTAGAATAGGAGAATAGTAATTATAATTTAGAGTTATACAATCGCTCTGTTATAAAACTTGCAGATATTATAAGTCACGACATTCCCGTGACTCAAGATACATGACCGCAAAGGTCAAAAATTAAGGACAAACTTAATTAATTTATAGCCATTATAATTGAACTAAAGTATAACATATCCCACACTGTAACTCAAATCAAACTAACATGCACAAATTGAAGTTATTTCTTCTTGTATTGTCTCCTTTTATTAATAAATTCTTGGATTGTTTATATGGATCTACGCTTCGGCCTAAAATGAAAAAAAATAAAAATAAGAAGTTTTAAAATAGGGGCATTATTAAGATATGGAGTCAACAAGTATCGGAAACTCAAGGGATATAAAGAAGTTTAGTGGGCTGATGCACGCTATGTACTTCTAGCTCTCATGAATTCATTCTCCCTGCAACTGCTGCGCATATGTTCTGTCAGCAACTTGCAGATCTGCATATCGCCCCCTTTTCCTGTGGACTCGCATGATCAGAATAGTTGTGTACCTGTGATATACTAAAGAGCAACAATTTTGTTATCTTTTGGTTTATTTGGATCCATAGAAATAATTTTATTTTTCGTAACATAGCTTTTAACCCGTGGGTAATTATCCCACAAATACTATCGTGGACCAATTCTATTAGTGCTGACTTAAACCATTTGCCCTCTACTCCTCTCTCTCTTCCCCGACCGAATTGCCCACCAAATAAAAGTCATAACCCAAACCCCTAGTTTTGAACCGATCATTGTTCATAGTTGCTCTATGCCTTGTCCTTGTTTGAATTCATCCTCCTTTACCATGTATACCCATTCATGTTTGATAGTAATCGACTTTGGGTAGGTATTGATTTATCTTGTTATGTAAGTAACGAGCGGTGTGTTTCGGCAGCTTTCTCTTCTTTGTCTTCGGACAAATATACTGCTTTAGCCATTGGTTTGCATACTGCATCTTTATGGGCTCTTAAACAGAATTTCCTACATATCAAGGTTCTAATTGAATCTTGTTTTCTACTTAATCAGATGACAGGTTCTGACGATATCTTAGACACGGTGACACCCATTATCTATGATTTTTACTTTAATGTAACAGACTATCATCACTTTAGTATGGGCAAGGCAAATCCTCACCTTTTGAAGGAAGCACGAGTTTTAACATCTTTTTGCGTGTCAAGCCCGCATTGATATCTACTAAAACTGAGTTGATGACAAAGTAAGGATATGGGCTTGGTTTGTAGTAATGCTTATTCATAGACTTTTGCAGGGTATCTTATGTTTATCTAAGTTTCTTTAACTCTCTGGTATCTTATTTGTAATGGCCCCCAAGGCTGACTCTTATTTCTTTTCAATGCTATTCTCTTATTAAAAAAAAGAGCAACTGGAGGGCTCATGCACGGCTATGGAAGATGATTATCCCTCCACAAAGTAAATATCTGAAGAAGATGATGAAATAATATGACTCATCACTCGGAAGAGGATTTAAGATTTCTCACATGTGAGATCTAACTTCACTAGGCACCAAATGCGTGCCGAATGAAACATAACACTCGACCCAGCCTTCAAAAAATTAGAGAAGAAAATGTAAAAGGAAAAAACAATAAGCAGGATGCAAGAGCTATTATTATACACTAAAGTACATTATCTGGGAAATTGGGATGAAGCCATCTCACGCACTATTCTCGGACTTGCAGTGGCAAACAAAGACGAAGGCCACCAATGGGCATTCATTCATCTTCTGCAATGAAGTTGGGTAATTCACCCTGGCAGAGATACTCGTCGCAAACTGATGCTGAGCCCCAATCCTTCCGAAGCCGCAGAATGTCCTCCGTGAAAGTGGATCCAGAAGATCCTATGAACACGCTTGATAACGAAGAGATTGCCTTATCGAGCATTGCCTCCACCTTTATGAAGAAATTGTGAATAATTTAGAGTTAAGCTTATATAAAAGCATTAACAAAATCTAAAATGTCTACGAGCTTACAGTGAATGACCAAGAAGGGACCTTATTATAATGCATCCCCTAGCAATTTTAGGGAGGAATCAAAATGCTGGCCTACTTCAGTGCAGGCTTTGGACCTCAAATTCTATTAACATAATAGCGCATCTCAAGCATATATCGGAAACTATATCCCCAAAGACTAATAGTTGCGTTGAGTGATGCTGGATGCATGGATTACATGTCAAATAGAGGACACTCCTCATGCCCACAAGGATGGCTGTCGTACACCAATTCTTTTCCTGGTCACAATATAGAAGTCCCCACATATACGCACTCCCCTGAGACTTTTACATGCTATCTTGCACAAGAAAGGGAGAGGCATGTCATTTACTCACCCTTATGTATGTGATATCCTCCCTTCTATATGTTAGACGTAATATCGAACAGTCCTCTTCAGAATTAGAGATTTGCATTATCCAAGCAAAACTTATGAGCTCTATTAATAACTCCTCTTCAAAAGTAAACTTATGAGCACTATCAAAAGTAAAATGATTGCCTGCTCATTACTATCAAGCAAACTCTAAAATAACAAAAAAAGAAATGATGCCATATCTTACCTGGGAATCTCCCTCAAGGCCGTGTCTATATAACAAAGCATCCCATTTCTCAGCTGAATTCCGAGCTGGCCGCTTCACGAGTGGTACAGCCTTCCCATTCAACACAAGAAGTGACTGAAGTAAATCAGTTTCACTTTCTGCAGCATCCGTGGAGAGATATATTACGGGGGTATTGGCCCTTTCAACCAAACGAGTAATGCAATCCGCAGCTTGAGGAATGGGGTAAAAGCAACTTGGTTTTTTGTCATTACTGAAAAAATACATGAGTACTATTAAAAGAAAAAATCTAAGCAAAGTTCTCCCTAAA
The DNA here is from genome assembly GCA_033070095.1 of Escallonia herrerae. Taxonomy (NCBI): domain Eukaryota; kingdom Viridiplantae; phylum Streptophyta; class Magnoliopsida; order Escalloniales; family Escalloniaceae; genus Escallonia; species Escallonia herrerae. Next base: position 101,132 of record JAVXUP010000564.1, read on the forward strand.
CAATTCTGATGCATTCTTGCAGTATGATCCATCAAGGATTTTCTCGCATCTTAGCTGTCCTCACTTGTATATGCCTTACTTGCAAGCTAATGCAATGTAGTTATCCTCAAACTCTATTGGTTATTTATTATCACTTCATAAGCTTAAAGTAAGCTATCGAAATCATATGGGGTTGGAATGGCTTCCGTTTAGGCACAAAAGAGAGAAGGCCAGCCACTGGTGCTGTATGTGAGTATGCCCTTTTCTTTTGGGACTGTACAAGATGCTTGGTCTTTTCTGCTCCAATATAAACCTTTTGCATGTTACAAGACAAAGGAATATCCATTCAATCAACCATAGTTCCCCAATTGCAAGAAGCCTTTTACAACATGTCCTCTCACCAGAGGATACCTAAGGATTGACGATGAGGATTAAAGGGGCATCTGATAACACCTAGCAACCTAAAGAGGATCATGTAATAACATATTGGTATACTTGATCTCATAATTCCCAGGATAAAATCAAACTGAGCCATTACTAAACAAAGCGTATCCTGATTACATCTTGTCGCTGTATAGACATACTTTAACAAAAACGAGAAGAAAACCTTGCTGTCACTGTCTACGGAATCTGGAGTGAAAGAAATGCAAGGGTTTTTTTATCAACAGCAGAGGAATGGAGTTGGATGTCTGCAACTCATCCAACAGTGGAAACAATTTAGAGTAAGGGGCTGGAAACAGTCTCCCTCTCACCTACTAAACAGGCAATTAAGCTTGGCTTGGGGAATTTCTGATAATGTGGCTGCATTGTCTACTCTCATGGTAGATTGGTAGTTTGTGGTTTGGAACGTTGTATAGCTTGTAATTTTTGTTTGTTTTACCTTGTACAGATTGGATTTGTGCTTAATGGAATAAAGGACCTTCGACCAAAAAAAAAAAGAGAGACAACAGAACCAGCACAAATTGATTATCACACAACTGTGGCTATAGCCAAGGCATACTAGCAAATTAGACTCATCAACTGCTGCACAAAGATGCAATGAGTATAGCCAGATAGATACTGAAAACACAGATAAGGAAGGGAAAAAAACATACCAAAACTTCAAGAAGCCATGCCGCCGGAAGTGAAGAGCTATAAAATTTTCTCCCAAGAATGTTTGAATGAAACGTTGTGCAGTAAGCATGATAAGACGACTAGGCTCGATTAAGGCTTTACATTTGTGAGCAATAGGACCACCTGACTGCATCACCCACTCTTTCTCCACATCAGCAAAGAACACGTCCCCAATTGCAATAACATCATGGTCAGACGAGAATTTCGCTACAACATCCTGAACTGTTCTTGCCTTTGGCTTCTTTACGTCCTCAACCCAAGCAGGCTCAAGCTTGTTCAGTGACACCCCCAACGATTTCAACTTCTTCACATGCTCATCGTCCACAAAACAAGGCTGCGGCAACGAGAAGTAACAAACAACCCTGTCTATATGCAGGTGATTCTTTTTAGCTTCTGCAAACTCTTCAAATGTCACAACAACTTTCCTTCCCAAGCACTTATTAATGTGATTGATATCCAACACCCGACTGAACTCATAATCAACTTTGGAGCTAGGAATGACTAAAACGCGGTTAAGCGCAGCTGCAAAGAACATGTGCTTCTCCAAACATATCAAATGGTTTGACATTTGCCCCGATACGCAGATCGCAAACAAGTACTTATCCGCTCTCGGCTTCCACTCGATAGTCCTCCTGTCAGACAGCTTCTGCTCAACCCTTTTACACCCATTGACACCAACATAACCACCAACACTCGGATCCGTAACATTCTCATTCAAATCCAACGACTCTCCAACGCTATGTGACGACAGTAGAGCTTGCTGAATTCGCTTATTCAACGAAATTTGATTGTACACCGCAAGATTAACATCATTCAACCGATCCGAGGAGTTCACGAGGGTTGAATTCGATCCAATTAACACCGTGTGGTTCAACAAATTGAAAAGCCCTAACTGCTGCTGACGCAATAAATACAGAGCGTGCAGTTCAGACTCGCGCATTCGGTCGACCGAGGCGTCGAATTTGACGTTGGAGGCGCCTGTTTGGAAGTAGCTTTTGACGTCGGTGGTGAAATAAACGATGACGATGAACAGCGGGAGGAAAACGGCGAGGAGGTACCTTTTATTGAACGTGAAACGCTGGTTTCCGGTAAGCTTGCCATGGAATTCGTCAATGTCGAAGGTAGAGCAGTGGCGGGGGGACTTGGCGGTTGTTTCGTTCTGGTGGATTAGGTTTTGCCGGTCATCCTCTTCGTCCGAAGAATCTCTTTCCATCACCAGTGACGCTAAAAGTCAGCTACCTGCAAGGCGAGTGAAGTGCAATCCTTCGTGCTTGTGGCCTCGACAGAGTGTGTGACTGTGTGTGTGCGCTTTTTGGGGAAGAGGAAGAGGGCCAAGATCTAAGTAGAGTAAGGTAGCACATGATTAACGAGGAAGGGTAAGGAGGAAGGAAGGAAGACCAAACTGACCAACTACCTACCTCATCATAACGCATTCCAGCCTCCGAATATTGTCTGTTGGCCCGGCCCAATTGTTTGAGCCCAGTCCAAGGTTGATTTATTCAATAAATAATGCTTAAACTTTGTAACATCATACGTGTTTTTCACATTATTATTTTCATCTTTTAATACATTAATAAATAATTTATGTCCTTATTTTGTTTGTATGATTAATAGTTATTTCTAAACATATTTGTTGAGGCAAACAAAATAACAAAGCATATGAGAGAGAAAATGACATCCGTTTTTTTTTTTCTCATGTAATGTTGTTCATAACCGATTTTGTCATTTGAACCTTCCTGATAAGTGAACTTAATACAATGCTCGTAAATTCAAGTCGGACACAACTTTAATGTTACATAGAAAAGAGTGTGATGTAATTTAATTCGAAATCGACGCTTTCAAAATTTGCATAGACATTCTAATCTAAGTAAAGAGATGTTCACTCATTTTTTGCTTAAGGTTACTTGAGAATCTAACGAGATATTTGAACACTACAACAAGATGGGAGGGCAAATATGCTTATCAAATCTCGAAGCTTTCCTTTTGGGTTTTTTTTCTTTTTATAATTTCTTCTTTCTTGTATTTTATTTCAGATGGCTCAGTACATTGCATGAATCCAAAAGGTAAATCTAAAGCACAAAACACGGAATAAGATTGTAACGGTGACCTCCATGAAAGTCACGTAATACCTTTAAAGTAACACAACCTCAAAAAACGAAGGTTTGAGATTAGTAAATAAAGAGAATCGAGGAATACGAGAGAGATGTCTAGAAAGAGAGGCATATATATATATATATATATATATATATATATATATATATATATATATATATATATATATATATATATATATATAGCTGATCCGTTGATAGCGCTAGCAAAATGGGGTATTTTGCTAGCGCGATCTGGCCGTCCATCCTGAAAGATGGACGGCTTAGATCGCGCCTTTTTGAAAATCTGTCAGTCGTCCGCGAGACTGTCTCGCGGACAGTCTTTTTTACCTTTTTGCCCTCCTCCCATGTCCACGAGACTGTCTCGCGGACGACATTCAGTCCCTGATGGGTGTCAGGAAAAAGGCGCCCGCTACACAGTGTAGCGGACGACCTTTAGGCTGACACATGTCAGAACCTGTCCCGTCGGTCGCGAGAAAGTCTCCTGTCAGAGCCCCGACAACTGTGCCCCTTGGTATCTGTGACGTTAACAGTGTCCGCTATATGCAAAATTTATTTATGGACATTTATTTCTGACACGTGTCAGAGTTGTCGGGAGTTATGTCCGCTATACAGTGTCGCGGACAGTATTGCCTTCTTACCCAAAAGTTTCCTAATTATCAGCTCTTTCAGCAAAATTTTTGCGGCCTTCAGATTCACTTACTTCCATTTTCAGCTCCCTTCAAGCTTCGAGTAACACTTGGTTCAAGCTTCACTCAAGCAAGGTAAGTTTGTGATCTCAAAAGTTTTCTGGGTAGATTGACTGATAAAGTATAATATTTTTTTTCGACAAAAAAATATAGATCTTTGGTGATGTTTTAGAAATTTGTCACTCTATTCATCAACTTGTGTGGTTCTAGAAATTAATTTGTTAACTTTAAACTAATTCATTGTAGTTAATTTCAATTTTTTTTAGGTTCGCTAACTTCGACACATGTATCCTATTTAAATTCGAATTTTTTGAGATATGTTTGTTGTATTTTGGCATGGTGAATTTGTCTGTTTATCTTAGTAATTTTAATTTGTTATGTTCAATAAATCTATAATTAGCAAAATGGGAGACACTTTTGAGATTATGTATATGGTATCCTAAATCGGTCTATTCGTCAAGATAATTTTGAGATAATATTTTCAGTTGAAAATGTCATTTGATTGTTAAGCGTAGTCTATTTCTACATAGGTCTTGTTTCACAATGTCTGATTTCGTGTCGAGCTCCAACACCCCCGTAGATGCTAGTGATCCGTATCTAGGACGAACCTTTCAAACATTGGAAGAAGCTGGAGAATGTTTTCGAGCGTATTCATTGAGGGTTGGTTTTGGCATTAGAATAAAAACTACAAGAACAAGCAGCGTATCGAAAAGGATATGCTCTCGCTTATACGAGTGTCATAGGGGCAGAAACCCAATGCAAAATGAGACACGCGTAGGCAACGATGACAGTGATGATGACGAAATAGGGTATGCGCGGAGAAGACGGGACTGCTTTGCGCGCACGAATTGCCAGGTCAAGATGTTCGTAAGCTATAAAGCCAAACAAGATCATTGGCTTATTACCAGCCTGGAACTGGCACACAATCACCCGTTAGTAATCCCTTCTAAGGTGAGTCAGATGCATCAACACAAGAAGATGGGTAAGGTCGCGAGGAGCCTAATTCACACAATGAGCGATGCGCGGCTAGGACCTACCGACATGATTAATGTTCTTGCTGAACAGGCTGGGGGAATTCAAAATTTAAACTTTAACACGACAGACGTTCGTAACGCGGTCCGAACCCATAGACGAGCCGCGTATGACCTCAATGATGCTCAATCCACAATGAGCCTATTGAAACGGATGCAGATGGAGGACCCGCAGTTTACCTTCGACTATAAACTTGACGACGAGCATCGAGTTAGCACAATTTTTTGGGTCGACGGTCGTTCGAGGCTAGCTTATAAGCATTTTGGGGATGTCGTGACTTTCGACACCACATACCGTACCAACAAGTACTCGATGCCGTTCGCTCCTTTCACCGGCGTCAATCATCATTATCACTCCATCCTGTTCGGGTTCGCCTTGTTAAGGGACGAGAGCGAGAGTTCTTTTGAATGGTTGTTTAGGGTGTGGCTGGAAGCAATGAACTTCAAAGCACCCAGAGTTATCATCACCGATCAAGATTTGGCAATGAAGAAGGCTATTGCTACCGTCTTCCCAGATACTCGACACAACTTGTGCACTTGGCACATAAGCAACAAATACCCGGAACGTCTGCATCACGTGTACGCAAAGTATCCAGACTTTAAACAGGATTTTGACAAATGCGTCCTCAAGTCATTAACGATTGAGGAATTCGAGGAGAGGTGGGAAAAGCTTGTTCGGGATTACTCATTGCAAGACAACGAGTGGCTCCAGCACTTGTACGGGCTCAAAGAGCAATGGATTGGCGTTTACACGAGGAGGCATTTTTCTGCGGGCATGAAAACGACGGGCAGGAGTGAATCTATGAATGCCACGTTCGATAGTTATGTGGGTACAGCTACCAATTTGAAGAGTTTCGTCACATCTGCACAAAAAGCGGTTGCGTCGTTATTCGTGAAAGAAAGGGCTGCAGACTTTGCAACCACGTACAAGCAAAGGAGAAGGTTGCTTGAGACCCCGCTGGAGCTGAACGGTGCCAAAGTCTATACGAAGGAGATCTTCCTGCTATACCAAGTAGAGCTGCAAAAATCGGGCCGATACAGTATAAACAAGGTGGCAGAAAAGTCGTCGCGTGAGTACAAGGTTTATTCGCTCGTGAATGACCTCGTCCCTGAGAAGCTGCGCAGAATTTATACGGTGACCCACGACACATTGACGGACTCGGTGACATGTGTTTGCAAGAAGTTTGAGTTCCATGGCATCCTGTGTAGACACATTCTGCGGTTTTTCACACAGAAGAATATCAGGACAATCCCCGATAAATACGTCCTGCCACGGTGGACGAAAGGTGCAAACAGGTTGCACGGTACCATTTCCTTTCCGGAGCACCCGTATACTGACTTTGAAGAATCAGAGACGTTGCGGTATAATCATCTGGTGACGATGTTCACCCGTTTGTCCGTAAAGGGTGCTGCTACAATGGTCGGATATAAACATCTCCTCGAGGTAGCTCAGCAGCAAGAGCCCATCGTCGACCAATTGGAAGCAGCTTCAGTCAGCAATGCGGTTGACACCGAGCCTACGACGGGATCAGAAGATGACGAGCCGGGGGAGGGAGACGACAATGATATCCGGCCTTTGGATCCAATTATATCGCAAACGAAAGGCCGCAAGAGATCTACGCGGATGAAAAGCTCTATTGAAACGGCAACTCAACCAAAAAAGCTGAGAAGGTGTGCATTGTGCAACAAAATGACCGACCACGACAAGCGGAACCATTACAAGGCACTGGGGATAAGTCCAGTCAGTGCCTTTGCAAGACGGGGAAGAAGATGACGCCGAAGATGAGGACGAACAAGCTGCAGTGGAACTTTAGTCTACTGAATATTTATTGTAATAATCTTTTATGAGCCATCAAACCTGTCGGACATTTTGTAATAATTTTTTAGTAATGATTTTTTTGTAATAACCTTTACTCTCATTTTTTTTATGTGATTTTTTACACTGTCCGCTACACTGCGCAGCACAACATTAGAAACCTAAAGTACTTAGAATATTTTTGGTGTTTAGACCGTCCACTACACTATGTAGCGGACGGCAGAGCAGACTCCTCCAACACTTTAGTTTTTTTTTGGTTCTCTTTTCTATGTCCGCTATACTATGTAGCGGACGGCCCCGCAGAATGCCTAACTATCCAACACTTTAGTTTTTTTTTTGTTATCTTTTCTATGTCCGCTATACTATGTAGCGGACGGCCCCGCAGAATGCCTAGCTATCAAACACTTAGTTTTTTTTTGTTCTCTTTTCTGCATCCGCTATACTATGTAGCGGACGGCCCCGCAGAATGCCTAATTATCAAACACTTTAGTTTTTTTTTTGTTCTCTTTTCTGCGTCTGCTATACTATGTAGCGGACGGCCCCGCAGAATGCCTAGCTATCAAACACTTAATATTTTTTGGTTCTCTTTTCTGTGTCCGCTATACTATGTAACGGACGGCCCGCAGATTGCCTATCCAACACTTAGTTTTTTTTCTTAGTTTTTTTTTTTGGTTCTGTTTTCTATGTTCGCTATCCAACACTTGGTTATTTTTTGAACACTGGCCCTGCAGATAGACAGATATCCAACACTTGGTTTCCCACCGTTAAAATCACAGATCAGTCAAAATGCTATCTCTGACCACAAATAAAAAACTCAACTGAATTCAACACAACCATATCGGTCAATAAAATCAATCGCATTCAATATATGTTTTTTTAAAAAAGTGTTGAATATAACGTTACAATGTCAATTGGGGGCCCTCATCTCCGGCGGGAATGATGTTCCTTACACGGATTTACAATAAACCTAATAGCTCTAGGCCGGCCATTCATAATTTCCCAAGCAATCCTATACCTAAACCTTGTATGCATTCTCGGCTCCAGACAGTCTTCTTGAGGCTCTCAGACGGACAAATGTAATCCATGTACATGCAGAGGAAGACGCCACAGTCCGAGGAATTATGTTGCTTGGGCCTACTCCTCTTCAATCGGAAAATGAGGTCCGGCCTACGCGATACCTTCTCCCGACGCCTACCATTGACCAAGGCAGCAAATAGATTCTGCGAGAAACATAATAAGCATTAAACATAGCAAACATAATAAGATTTTATCAGTTTTATAATATGCAAGTTACAATAAGAAGGAAACATGATCTTACCATGGCATCCAACTGGCCTATGCCTCGGTATATGTCAATCACAGGCATCACGTCTGTATCATCGTAGAGACTGTCGACGACTGATACCGTGCTCCTTAATAGTTCATAGCAAACCAAGTACCAGCGGGCATTCCCTAAAAAGGGGATTAGAAACACGTCCGCAATATTGTAGAGCTAGACTTTGGTGTCCGCTATATAGTAGAGCTATACAATGTAGCGTAATGCAGTTTTAATAAATTGGAATAAATTGGGGCCCGAAGACTTGTTTTAGCAACATAGTAGGTTAATGCTGTTTTAATAAATTGGCGCCCGAAGACTTGTTTTAGCGACGAAATCAACAATCTCAATATCGATAAACAATAAATAATGTACGATTCACAAAAACCGCACAATTAAGCGAGAAAAAATTTAGAAACATAATGAACAAGAATATAAATTTTTTTATTAATAATAAATTAGGGTTCACATTTGGGCATCGAAATTTTTTCACAAGCGCTCCGATCAAAGATTACAACTTGAAAATCCAACCACCCAAGGTGTTCAAACACTACAAAGTCCCCGAGTTCGAGGCCATGCTGGCGCACGAAGACGTTCCAACTCTCTGCGAATTGCTTTTTTTAGGGTCGGCCGGGCTTCAACCTGCCATGCCCCTTGCGGCTATATAATCTTGCACTCTCATGAATTGTTGTAAATTGATTGGTAAATACTTCCGGTATGTCCTACCAAACACAATACAAAAAATAGGTTAGTTTTGGTTAAGAAAAACAAAAGATCAAACTTTTAACACACGAAAATACAGAGAAAGAGGGATGGCCTACAAGTTCATTCTCAAATCCCAGCATCATGACTTTGAAAAAGTGTTTGCCTGCCAGGTGCAAGTTGCCAATAAAATCGTAGGTGGTCTCCGATCCAGAAGCCATCGAGGTCGGCGTTGAGGGGAGGACGGTGCTGTCGCCGGAGATGTGGGTCACCGGAGATGTGGGTCGTTCTAGATGGGGTAGCGGCTTGGGTTAGATGTGTGTGTGAGAGAGAGAGAGAATATAGCGATAAAAGCTGATTGCCCGATCTGATTAATAATATCTATAACAGGAGAGAGTTATATGTAAAGGACGCGAAGCGACCGACGAGACAGGTCTTGACATGTGTCAGCCTAGAGGTCGTCCGCTACACTGTGTAGCGGGCGCCTTTTTCCTGACACCCGTCAGGGACTGAATGTCGTCCGCGAGACAGTCTCGCGGACGACTGACAGATTTTCAAAAAGGCGCGATCTGAGCCGTCCATCTTTCAGGACGGACGGCCAGATCGCGCTAGCAAAATACCCCATTTTGCTAGCGCTATCAACGGATCAGCTCCCACACATATATATATATATATATATATATATATATATATATATATATATATATATATATATATATATATATATATATATATATATATATATATATGGGAGCTGATCCATTGATAGCGCTAGCAAAATAGGAGAAGTTGCTAGCGCGATCTGGCCGTCCATCCCAAAAGATGGACGGCCCAGATCTTTTTTTGCATTTTTTTAAGTACTTCCGCTACATTATGTAGCGGACAATTTTTTGCATTTTTTTGACAATAATACCCTCCGAGTCCGTCCGCTACATAATGTAGCGGACAAGTTTTCAAACTTTTTTTCTCTTTCTGTCATTAATGTTCTGACTTTTTTTTTTCTCTCTCTCCCGTCCGCTACATAATATAGCGGACAAGTTTTCAGACTTTTTTTCTCTTTCTGTCATTAATGTTCTGACTTTTTTTTTCTCTCTCTCCCGTCCGCTACATAATGTAGCGGACAAGTTTTCAGACTTTTTTTCTCTTTCTCTTTCTCTCTCCTTTTGTGGTCATTTTTCTGTCACCTTTCTGATTTTAGTCTCTTTCTCTTTTCTTTCTTTTCAATTTTCTAAGTTGTTTCTCTCTCCTTTTGTCATCATTTTTCTGTCACTTACTCTCTTTCTCTTTTCTTTCCGGACATGTGATCCTAGCTCAGAGAAGAAAGCTATTTGCAGAAACCCAGACATAAAAAGAAACATAAAAAGGAAACGCTAAACTTGCATGCAATAGAAGCTGTCCCGAGAAAGACATTGGAGATCTGTTCATGCTTTAAAGCCCAGCAAAATCAAGCTGACATGAAAGACCGGGCTCTCGCAGCAGCCCTTACTAACGCCCTTAACCTATTCGCTTCTATGTGAACTCTTTGTTCTTCCGAGATATGAGTTTCGGCAGAGCTGCAAGCTGTATTGTCTGGCACCTGATTTCGTAGTTCTTTTGATGAAAGAGAGGACACCTCAGCAGCATTAACCTCATCCCACAAGGCCTGAGATGGCTCCTGCACAAGAACCCAATGATGAAAATTAGCTAAACAAAATAGAACATCGATCCTGATATCCAAATACCTCACACTAGACAACCCTGATGAAGCCAATGCTAATAGTGACTATGTTGTTTCAGGTGGAAATTTATTTGCAGAAACCCATTCCTCATCTTGACCAAAACATTGGAGTCTGCCCAGAGAGAGAGAGAGAGAGAGAGAAATGAGGGGAGAGGACGAAAGAGAAGAAAAAAGAGAGAGAGAGATCAAAAAGAAGAGAGAGGAGAGAGAGAAGAGTCAGAGCATTAATGAAGGGGGAGAGAGAGAGAGAGAAAAAGATATGAGAAAACAAGTCTAAAAACTTGTCCGCTACATTATGTAGCGGACAGGAGAGAGAGAAAAAGAAAAAAAAAGTCAGAACATTAATGACAGAAAGAGAAAAAAAGTCTGAAAACTTGTCCGCTATATTATGTAGCGGACGGGAGAGAGAGAAAAAAAAAAGTCAGAACATTAATGACAGAAAGAGAAAAAAAAGTCTGAAAACTTGTCCGCTATATTATGTAGCGGACGGGAGAGAGAGAAAAAAAAAGTCAGAACATTAATGATAGAAAGAGAAAAAAAGTCTGAAAACTTGTCTGGACGGACTCGGAGGGTATTATTGTCAAAAAAATGCAAAAAATTGTCCGCTACATAATGTAGCGGACGTACTTAAAAAAATGCAAAAAAAAAAGATCTGGGCCGTCCATCTTTTGGGATGGACGGTCAGATCGCGCTAGCAACTTCTCCTATTTTGCTAGCGCTATCAATGGATCAGCTCCCTATATATATATATATATATATATATATATATATATATATATATATATATATAGTATTGAGCACGTGTGTTGCACGTGGACATGGTCGGGAGTAATTTTTTAATTGATATAATTATTTTTTTTGGGATCAAAATAATATAATTCAATTATATTGATATTTTTTTGGTGACTTATTTTAGAATAAATGTACCATCAAATATTGAATTGTAATCCATTCAATCTTCTTTGTAGCTTCTGGATTGAAAAAATATTTGATGGTACTGCTGAAAAAAAAGTAAATAGGGAAATTAAAAATAAATTTACGTCTTTATTTTTTGTAACCAGTTTAATTGGTATATGAAATACATTTAAGATTTGTAATTTTTGGATCATGTGCGTAACATAAATTTTCAGTTCAAATTTGCTCCATATTTAAGCCTTTTTTCTCATTTTTTGATGCGTATTTAACCCTTTTTATTTTTTCTGTTTTCGTTTTTCCAACAGCCTATTGTTTCTTAACTGATATTTCACGTATGTCAATATTTTTTGCTTTGTTTTGTTTTTCACAATTGGTTAATTGTTTGCTAATCTAAAAATGTAAGAAAAAATAATCACAGCTCTCATTATCCAAAATTTATTTCATTTCAACCAAATTAAAAAGAGAGTAATAAAAGATTTTTTTGTTTTGTTTTTCTTTTTCTCATCTGACTTTTCATTTCTCAATGTTTATAATTAGATTCTTTATCCAATGCTCATTTAATTTCAATCAAATTTAATAAGAAGTCATAAATAGAGAGTAAAAATATTATTGATATAATTAATAAAAGACAGAATCGTCCAGAAAAGATTTACGACATTCGTACTTTTATAGGTAGTATAGATAGATATAGATAAATGCCATGAATAGTTCAAGCCCCGTTGCTGCGCGCTGTGTGCGACACCTCATTTCACATATGTAAGTTGCAAAATACTACATGCAGTAACTCTTGACTGAACATAAACAAAGCAAGTCCATCCAAGATGTGGAAGATGATGGGAATTGTGAGAGTAACGAGGCGGTGGTCTGTTCAAGCCGCCGCCGGCAACTTATGGAACCACCAGCACCGGCTTATCGCCATGAAACCGTCTAACCGTGCTGCAGTGCATGGCGTAAAGCTGCCCAACCCTGACATTGTGGAGGTAAGTGTTGTCGGGTCTCGTATATAACCCGCTTTCAGCAGTTCTTCACACTACTCTTGTGTGTTTGGTTTCTCTGCAGAAAGAGAAAGTGCAAGAGGAGATTGAGAAGGCTAAAGAGGAGAAACAAAAGGAACGAGAGGAGCTGGAGAAAACGGTGGACGCCCAACTCAAGGACGTGGAATCAAAGATATTCGAGTCTCCTCCTACTTGCCCGCCTTAGAATGAAGATTTTGAAGCCCTATTCATATCTTAGCCAGCTTCTGTATAATCAAATGCAAAACTATATGAGAATTGCAGTGTAAGTTTCATCATAGGAGGTATACGACCAAATCAATCAGCTCTTCCGTATCAACTTCAATATGTAGTTACAGGAAATTGTGATGAATGCCTTCAGTAAACTAATCCGTCTGAGTGAACAAAACTTAAGACCAAGGGCATGGTGACCATAATATATACCCTGCAACTATAGTAGTGAGCCTTGAAGCTGAAAATAGATTCTAACGGGGCTTTCCAGTTGAAATGGATATAATCAGAGCATCTATGATAGTGTTGTCAAACGGGCCGGGCGGCCCGCGGGCTGGCCCGACCCGGCCCGGTTCTGGCCCGGGCTGGCCCGGCCCCGACGGTGAACAGTAACGGCCCCAGCACAGCGGGCCTGGGGCCTGGGCCTGGACCAGGCCGTCCATTGCTGTGAAAAAGCCCGGCCCGGCCCGGCCCGAAAACGGGTTTGGCCCGGCCCGGGTCTGGCCCGGGTCTGGCCCGGTCTGCGGCCCGGTCTTCGGCCCGGATCTGGCCCGGGGCTGGCCCGGTCTGCGGCCCGGATCTGGCCCGGGGCTGGCCCGGTATGCGGCCCGGGTTTGGCCCGGTTTTGGCCCCACTTGTTTGAATTTTTTTGTTTTTCCCCCCTTTCTTCCACCCCTTTTCCAAAATTCCACTTTTACCCCCCCAACAGCAATATAACGGCTAGTTTGGGGGGTATTTTAGTCTAACCTCTATTTTTCAACTCCTTTACACTCTTACCCTCCCCAACAACTATAAACGGATAGTTTGTAGGGGTATTTTGGTCTTTTGTGAAGTTTCTAAAATCTATAAATTCACACCATTTCTCTCTAATTTTTCACACCAATCTTCTTACTCTCTCTTACCTAAACATTCTATATTTCTACAAGCTTTGCTACTATTTTCCTCTCCAATTACTACTCTTGCTAATTACTACTAGTATTTACTAATTAGTACTCTTGTTTATTAATTACTAGTCTTGCTAAATTCTTTTTAATTACTACTCTTGCTAATTACTACTAGTATTTACTAATTAGTACTCTCGTTTATTAATTACTAGTCTTGCTAAATTCTTTTTAATTACTAACTCTCTAATATTTGTTACTCGTTCATTCTTTTAATTGTTATTTCTTATTACTACTCTTATACTTGTGTATTTAGTCACTCTTACAAAGTTTAGCTCGAAATATGGCTGGATTATTGAAGAAAATGAGGCGTGCATCGTCATCACGAAAAACATCATCATCATCGCAAGCACCACCACCAGCACAAGCGCCAGCGCCACGGCCATCACAAACACCAATCCAAGCACCAACACAACCATTCGTTCCTGGACGAATGAGTACAGGCTGTATGATAGATACCCAAGCCAATTGGGAGTTCAATCAAAACATTCCAGATTTTGAATACACGCCTGATGAAGACCCCCCGCATTATAGTCAAGGACGCAGCTCGGTTGGCGAAGCTACTACTCCGTGGCATAATCTCAACCCTATGCCTGGTCATGATGAAGAAGGGCCGAGCAATGCCTCCGGTAATGAGCCAGAAGTCCAAAAGGGGAAAAAAAAGAAAGCCGAGTGTTGGAATCATTTCGATGTAGTTACGGTGGACGGCATCCGAAAAGCTCGATGTAAGTACTGCGCTAAATTATTTTCGTCTGGTAGTGGTAATGGACATCTTAACAGGCATTACCCTCTGTGTGCACCTCGACAAGGCCACGTCGAACCTACCCAAACGCAGTTATCTTTTGACGGTAAGTTATTTGTTTATAATCAGCGAGAGCAAAGAGACGGTCTCGCTGAATTTGTTATTCATGATGAACAAGCCTTTTCTTTTGCCGATAATCCTAAGCACTCTAGATATATGAACACATACGTTCAACCTTTGTACAAAAAGGTTCATAGAAACACAACTAGATCCGATGCACTCCGACAGTACAATGCTGCTAAAGCACGCCTTATCGATTATTTCGATAAATTTGAAGGTAAAGTTAGTCTTACTTCTGATATTTGGCAATCTCCTTTACTTTTGTTAGTTATTCTTGTGTGACCGCTCATTGGATTGATGCAGATTGGGTTATGCACAAGAGAATCATCGCTTTCGAGCACTTCCCTTATCCGCATGATGGAATGAACATTGCTATTCTTATATTAAAAGCATGCACCACATTTAAAATTAAGGATAAGATTATGAGTGTTAGTTTTGATAATGCTTCTAATAATAAAGTTGCTGTTGCAGCTTTAAAGGAGACGCTTCAACCTGTACTTAATGGTGAATTATTTCATGTTCGCTGTGTTTGTCACATTATTAATTTAATTGTTCAAGATGGTTTAGCTGCTGCAGGAGATATTCTTCTCAAAATGAGGGGTATGACAGCGTATGTTAATAGCTCGAGTCCGAGAACACAACAATTTAAAACGTTGTGTGTTCAATATAATATGCCTCGCAGGAGAGCAGTTACAGATGTGGTCCACAGGTGGAACTCTACATACCACATGCTTTTACACATTCTGGCATACCGAGAAGTCTATACGCATTTTCTACTAACCCAGTTCCCAGCCGGCTTGCCAACTCAAGAGGAATGGCAGATGGCCACATACCTAGCTGAATTTTTGGAGGTATTCTACACGTCTACCAATTTATTGTCTGGTACGTACTATCCCACCTCTCCTCTCGCTGTAATAGAAATTCTCAAGATGGCTACAATGTTAACAAAATGGAGATATATAGGACCCTTTAAGGAAATAGTAAAAGTGATGGATCAAAAATTTAATAAATATTGGAGTAAGCTGCCTGCTATTTTTACTGTGGCTACTTGTTTAGATCCTAGGTTAAAGTTGCATGGCGTGAACGCCTCGATACAAGAGATATCGAAATTAATGTGCTACACAGCAGAGGAGACAACCGCATTCACAGCAAAAGTGAGCAAGAGGTTTGAGGACTTGTTCAACGTCTATCGTAATTCTGCTGACGTGCGCGGGCGAGCTACATCATCATCCACTGTTGAGAGGTATTATGCGCCATACCTTAAGGGCTTTGAACATCTAGTAGCAAGACAACTACCAGGTGAAGGTACTTCTAATTCGGCAGGTTCGTATACTTTTTCCTCTTTTAATGAGATTGGTGTATATGCAAATACTGATCATTATTCTGATTTATCAAGGCAAGAACAGGTTAATTTTAATTTGTTAAATTTTTGGAAACAAAATCAAAACATGTATAAAACTTTATCCCAAATTGCACGGGATGTACTGCCAGTGCAAGCCTCCACGGTTGCTTCAGAGTCGGCATTTTCAGCTAGCGGGAGGGTTTTGGATGACAGGAGGAGTCGTCTTAACCCCGAGTCGCTCGAGCTATGTGTATGTTGGAAGGATTATCTTGATGCGAAATACCGCGAGCAAGATAAACCGATTGATGATAGGAAGAGCAGTGACTCGGATATTGAAGTACTTCTGGATGATTAGGTAATTTGTTTTTATTTTCCTCTTTTGATCCTTTTGGTTGACGTTGCAGATTTCTTGATCTTTGATTGCTGATATTTTGGATAGACATTCATTATTATTTTGATTGTTAGAATTTTAAGAATAAATTTTTTCACAAAATATACTTTTTTTTTCATATATATAAAATAAATTTTTACAAGCAAGATATATATTTTTTCGTATATATAAAAAAATAGGTAACTTCGCCTGTTTGTTTACAAGCAGCCGGTCCCAAGCCCGGATAAAAGGAGGAGGGCCTATGAATACATTTATTATTTTTCTATATAAATTGTTATGTGTTAAGATTTTATTAATAAAGCTCATCAAGAAGAGTATGAAAATGTTTAACATATAATAAAAAATATAATGGCTAACAAATAAATATGTATATACATACATACATATATATGTATATTACTTATAATGAAATAAAAGGATAAAGATTAGGTTCGTTAAATTGTGAATATTGCCTAGAGATGAAATTTAAAATTGAATAACAAGAAGAAAAAAAAAAAAAGGGCCCGGGCCCGGCCCAAGCCCGGCCCTAGCTATTGGGCCTAGGGCCTGGGCCTGGACTGGGCCTAGGTTTGCCTTCGGCAGGCCCGGCCCGGCCCGGCCCGGTTGGCAGCCCCCATTGGCCCGGCCCCGGCCCGGCCCCACAGCAGGCCCGACGGGCTTGGGCTGGGCCGGCCCAAGCCCGGCCCTTTGACATCTCTAATCTATGATAAGTTTCTCTGGGTCGGGTCTATAGTATACATGAACTAATGCTAACCTCTAATCTCCCTCGGTCACTTCAACCAGCTTCCCACGAACCCATCTCTTGGTTACGGGTACTGAATTAAGTGGTGTTTCCTCTTCCATAGATTGCGATTTAGCTCTGTTGGGTGACACAGTTTTTTGTCCTTTGCTCCCATTTGGTTGAAGCTGACACTGTTGCTTCGTGAAAGTGGAGTGCGCTATAGCATGATCCAATTGTAGTGTAGGCAAGGTCTCCTTACCATTGACTAAACCGTTGCCATGTTCACCAGAGCTAGTTGTAGAAATCTCCTCTCTGCCGTTGAGCAATTCATCCAAGCTTAACTTACTAAAACCGAAGTCGGTAATGTCATCCTGAGTTGATGCAAAGGCTCCAGCTCCATTTATTACAATCCTGTCAGCTGGGTTCAGATCTTGGATTTCTTCGCCTGCCTCGACATGGTTTACCAGTCCATTTGAAGTTATTGGATGACGTCTGCCATCCTCAGGAGAATCAGCCAGTCCTGTCTCTATGGATTCAATAGATTGGATTGCCTCAGCAATGAGCTTCCTGGTTTCAATGAGCGAAGCTTGAGCAAGAGGACTCCTTGTTGCAGCGGCTTCGAGGGCCTTTGCAGCCTTCTCAGCTTCAGCAATCAACAGCCTGCAAGGATGTTTAGATGATAATAATTAGGCAACCCATAAAACGCAGTACAAGAAAGGAACGCAAACAAATAGTCAAGAGAGAACAGCCTAATATACAGAAACGATCAATCAAAAGAAAGAGCAACATGCAGCTTGGGGCGATGTGCTCAGTTTATCTCAAATTCTCCACAGCATTACATTTACGAGCTCCGTATGGCAGATCCGATGTCATAACATCAGAATACTTAGAACGTGAGGACCATGCTTCTACAACAGTGAGTCAAGAATACAATGATATGGTTAATTTCGTTATCAATGGAATCAAATCACTTGCACGGCCAAACTATCAAAAGGTTGGCCACAAAAACCCAACGGTACTGATTGAACCCTGCCTCTCACCATTATGTTTCTCATCTTTTTCTCCACGTCAATAATATAAACATAGGACATTTAACTACAGAAGCATGCGTGCAGAAAAATGAACTCACTTTGCTCTTGTGATGGCTTCACTCTTATTGTTTTCTGCAGCTGCTCTTTGTGCTCTGATAGTCTTTATCATCTCTAACTTGGAACTCGCCAGAGGATCCTTATACGGGGGAAGGCTGCTTCTTTTCAACCTGGGTCGCTTGGTCTCTGCTGAATTGTCCATATCAGTACTTTTCTTTTTTGTGGGGCTTGTTTTCTTGGGCTGTCTATCACCAACTGGTTTTCTCCTTGGCTTTATTCCAAGCCCAACTGGTGTGCCATGATATTTGGTCAGGCCAGAGTAAACCCGATCGCGGTATGTCTAGTGGGGGAAAAAATTCTCAATAAAACATGGGAAAAACAATGTTATAAAAGCAAGTCCAATCAAATCAATAACTACAGAATACATGGCTATCGCTTTAATACAAGTACTACAACTATGATAACCACAGGATCCATATTCTACTAGTAAATATTGTCAAGGTAGGGCACGTATAATTGTTGGTATCCAACTTCAAATGCGTGATGCAGTAAGGACTATATCTTCCAGCAGTAGACCAATAGAAATACAATTATTTGAGTTCTTACAGGATCAGCCCATTTGGCAGCAATGGCCTCCGAAATTTTCCTCCTCTGCTCCAGAGACTTCGGTGCTCTCTTGCTACCTTTTGGCCTAGGTGTCCTCCTCCTTTGTTCAACACTTTCTACCCACTCCTGCTCAAGCCGTCCATCCAAGATCTTGTAGGAGTCCCACTGCAGCTCTTCTTCACCACCAAAGCCCCTTCTAGAAGCTTCTGCAATAAAGTTCTGCCACTCAAAGTGGCACGTTTCTTGCAGCATGAGCTTCTGACGGCGCCTTTCCCACCCAACTCGCACCCCAACCCCAATTTTTACCCTTGTTTCTTCACTGCAAAACATATAGACAAAGAAGGAAAATCATTATCAGCAAGCAAAATCCACTGGAATGAAAGGTCTTAGTGCAAGCCAATCAAGTAAAACATCAACTATCTGAAGAAAAAAATGTCTCATTTTTCACGAGCTCACAAGTTGAAATGAAAACTAAAATTAGATAAGCCACAAAAAGAAAAAGACTGAAGACATTTCATAATTTTTTAATTGGGCTACAACTTTCCAAGCATATATGCTTTCTTGGTTGTATGGAAGGTTTTAAAATCTTTAACGTGATTAAAGGTGACTGATCTAGGATAATAAAGAAAGATTGAAAGTTTGGAAGCTGTAACCACGTGATATATGTTCCTATCCATAATGCTTGAAACTAGAACATACACAACGATTTGACTTTGGTATAATGTACATGATTCACAATGGGTAGTCAACAAATGCGTGTTCAAAGAGGAAAACCGCAGTAGAACTCAACTAAGAAATATCACCATGTACTTGGGGTGGCTTGCCTTTTTAGATACTTTTACCTATCTGATTATCTTCAACTTGACCACAATGTCTTGTCAATTCTTCCTGTCCACCTCTTTATCACTAATTGTTCCTTGATGGCTCACTACACTATTCAGAATCTAAAGCAAGAATAAACCTACGGGCAACTCCTCAAAATATATATACGCTTGTATTCATTGATCGCGCAATGCCTCATCTGTAAAGTTTTTTCTTCCATCACTACCATCCTACAGCACCATTAACTTCAGTTGCTTCCTCCTTGTTACTGGCCAACAACACCGCAATTTAGGAAGCTGGGACTGGCGAGGAGGCTAGAGCTAAGGGTTTGGGTGCGTATTCACGTGTGGTTCTTCATCCTATTAACGAACTTTAGTACGCTTTTTCCAAAGATTGTTACTAGTAGATCATGGGAAGTGAAAGTATCACATTTCATTACTGCCCAAGTGGATAAGTCTATAGATCAATCTGTCCTACAGGAAACTTTTAACCAAGGGCGTTACAGGAACAAAAAGCTGAATACTCTAAATTATATTGTGGAGTACAGACCACTAGTCAAGGAAAACAGCAATAGGTGAAAAAAAAGAAGAAACGGAGGTAAAACGAAAATCTAGAAAGTGCAAGATTAAATGAAAAAGTCCCCACCTTTGAGCATGTCCCAGGTTAGCTAACTTCATCTTGACCTGCAGGGCAAGAATTTTTTTTTTTCCATATTAGACAACTTCAAAAATTTAACAAACAAATGATGACAATGATAGCTGAACATATCTCAATACATAATCCGATGGCTAACTCATAACATTTAACCATCTCAGTAACATCTCAACGCCAGCTGATATCTCGAACCCAGTTTGAAACTGGGTTACCAATTGTAGCTGACAAAGATTAAAACATCATCTGAAACATGCTAAAAACAACATTAACTCATTAAATGGGGCTTTGCTTCTTTTCTATACTGGTAGTGGCCGTGTATTTTTCCTTCACTAGTAGTGGCCGGTGGTCACAGATCTGAGCCGATACGCACCCGATCCGCACCCGGGATTTAATAAATTTAAAAAATAAAAAAAATGGTGGACATGCACCGGTGCCGCACCCGACGCGTACCCGGTGCCGGTGCTTCACCCTAGGTGCCACACCGGTGCTTCATAGATAGAGACCTTTTACAATCATTTCCTTAATTCAATCTTAGTCCCCATCCCCTCCCCCTTCCTTTTTCCAAGGCGCATTTCTAACTGTTGGGGAATTCAAGTTTATCTTTTTTCAATTATACGTGATTAATGGTATATATTGAACCCTGTGATATGAAGTGTATTGGAAAGTGGTCTTTTGTTCCTAGATATGCCAATAATGACAAAATGTATCTTTCAAGGTATCAAACAATAAGAAACAAAGACTGAGCCAATTCTAACAGACTAATCCAGACATGGGAAACTGCTGCTACTTGCAGATATTTTATACTTTCCAAACTCTTCTGCGTTAGTCTAAAGGCTTTGTGCAAAATTATTCTTACATGACATCACCTTAGGATTCTGCATTGCAAGCCTGGTCCTCTCTCTGATCCGCTGTAGAGTTTCTGCAAATGATTAAGTACATTCTGGAGATATTGAGAGCACCGTAACAAAAGGAAAGGGTCAAACAATTAAAATCTAGGCCAAACTTCTAATCAATTACCTGGGCTGTGCTTCCTGCCTTTATTCCAAGGTGTGTTCCCTTTATTAGCTTTGGAGATCCTCATCCGTCTCAACTTCTCTCTTTCATCCACTTCCTCAGAGTCATCATCCAACGATTGATGCTCAACGGAAGGATGAGTTCCTGAATCAATGTCCAGCTGTAAATTACGGTAGCTTTTGTTTCCATCATTACTCCGAACCGAAAACTTGGGCTCGAGGGTAGCAACAGCCTTGATCATAAGTCCAACTGGACGCATCCCATTTTGCCCAGTAGTGAAGATTGTTCCCGTATTCGGTAAGCGGAAGAATTTTGCCAATCTCTTCTCGTTATTAAATATAAATGTACCATGGTAGAGGATCTGCGACCTATATGTATATGAATGACCTAGAAAAGCAGGTTGTGCAGTAGCAGTATCTGCACAGGAACATATATGATATCAAAGTGGTGTCCTCAAGTGCACAAATATTGCCAATTTCTTTCACTTAATAACTTGATTTTAGGTGCACAAACTAAACCCAATTTTCTCCATTTAGTAATTAAAAAACAAAATTCAATCGATAGTGGAAGACTAAGAACACACAGTGTAAGACAATAAAACTATATATAATCAGATCAGAGTGTTTTGAGAACGATATTCCTCATACTTCCGGCTGTGCAGTGCTCGAGGCTCTCACACTTTTTTCGTGGAGCTTCTTTTCTAGGGTTTATAACGAAACAAGAAGCTTAAGCTTCCGTGTAAATGAATAATTCTCACCCGTAGCAATTAAAAGAGTACAAGGCAGCTTAAGATTGAAATCTACTGTATTCTTTACTAATTCCATAGAGTGCATTAAGGGGTATAACTGCAATTACAGACATGGAAATGAAATAGCAAGAGAAATCCATAAACTTTGTGTTACCTAATAAAGGCATGGGGAGCTCATTCAGTCAAACTACAATCAGCCAGTTCAGATGAAGTGAGAGAGTTCGTGCTGCGGCGACTCCATATCCTTCCCTCTTTACTCAGTAGGCTTCAAAATTGAATAGCAGGGCGAGAGAAAAACAGTCCCAAGTTTAGGGTTTGTAGAATTGGTGGACACAGGGAAAGCCACACACACACTGTACTGTGCAGAACAAGTCGCAACCCAAGGATAATATCATGTATCCCGATATTTCTGGCCTTTGTCTATATATATACTGCACAATACAATGTACTTCAAATACAAAATTATAAATTTTTTGTTTACCTTGATATTTGCTATAGCTTTGGAGACATGCTGCATTTAAACTTGGATCGAAAATAGAAGAATCGTTCAACAAGCTAAACTGAAGTGAAGCGTTGGTAAATTTTTGCTCACAAAATGAGTAGATAAAAAAAGTATATTTTGGCGAGAGTCCTTACTTCGTTTTAACTTTCTTGTATGACACAAACCCTCTGGCAGGTTTTAATGATTCGCTTTGAAGAATTGGGGAAATTTTACAGTGTATGCCTGCGTGTTGAAATTTACGTTTTATGCATTGTTGACTGCAAATTTGATGTACTGTTGTTTGTGAATTGTTGAAACTGATTGGAGGACTCTTCTTGAAATGTCCCACATAGTCGGAAAATGCCAAACGCTTCACTTTCATCCTTTACTTTTGATAAGATTGTTAGTTTTTCGAAAAGTTTTAGTTAAGACAGTTAATTTTGTGATCAATATAGCTATGATGATGCTTTTATATATAGGCAATTTCAGCTTTTAATGAACTTAATTCTGATGTAAATTCATTTGACAAAGTTGTGACACGCTAGCCTAATTGTAGAGCTTGCAATTTGAGCCTAATCACTAGTCGTAGTCAATTAACTATAGATTAGTGCTAAACCTATCTAATCACAGCAAAATAGTAGTCCACAGTGAATGGTGCTCAAAATGAGCCAACAGATACAAGTTAGAAATTGAAGCCAATTCTGATATGGTTTAGCCTTCAAAATCTTCCCAGAATATGAGATGGGATGTATATGTAACAACTGTAATTCCTTTTTTTGTCTTCAACCAGTTCTAGTCAGGAATTATGGGAATCAATCAGTGTGTCCCAGATTTATAGTCCCTTATGCTGGTGAAGAATTGTGAGAAGAAGCGGGAAGATGGCGGCCTTGCCTATTCTGGTCTTGTTCAATGCACATTATTCCAAGTTCTTCAAGACATTTGCACTCATGTTGCCCCTCAAAAACAGCGACACCGCCGCGACAATTCTCGTGGAAGAAATAAGAGAAGATGATGGCATTCAACACGATGAATCTTTGGTATGCTTGTGTCGGGTCTCTAGTCCCGAAAAAACTTTCTAGGTGCAACCATAAGTTTCATGTTTCTTGCATCAATGCTTGGCTTCAAGACCATTTGACTTGCTCACTGTTTAGAACTACTGTCGCAAACACGCCTCTTCGACAACCTTATAACTTCGGCCATGATCATGAACAACAGTACAATCATAATGGTCTACAAGGTTTATTTTACTACAAACATTTATGTTACTGGATGGTTAATCCGCTTAGCTCTGAGCTAATATCGGCTCTCTGCCAGAACTAGACAAGCTTACATGGGATGGTGTTCTTCTCCTCTAATTTTCCATGTCGTACTTACAGGTGACTAGTTTCAATTGGTCTTATGTATAAACATCATTTTTCCCATGGTATTCAAAATCATTGATGAGTAAATGTCAACCCCCACAAGGTAAGCACAAATACAAGTGTATTATGATGCACTACATATCATTATGGAGGCATTGTTAATCACTTTTATTTACGCTTAAAACGAAACCGACAAACCCTTTTATGCTTTTTAACTTTCACATCAGTCGTTAAAGAAAGTATACTGTGCTGGTAATTGCATTTTAGCGACAAATGTGACAAATGAGAGTGAAAATGCATAATGAAAATGTAAAGATGGCTGTTTCCGACTCTTATTTTGAGCTAAAAGCAGCTTATATGGGCCAATTTTGGGCTCTAGTTCAGCTGGGGGTGGGACTTTCAGACTGTATTGTCCATGGCAACACATCAAGCTCAAGCACCAGAGCATTGACCAAATCAATACCAGGCCTAATCCCAGTTTCCGGCCTGAGTGGCCGTAACTCGGCTCAGCCCAAGGGAAGCCAATTTGCACACCGACACTCGTACGAGGGGACAATTTCCATAAGTTTTGCTGCCCCCATTTGCTCTCTCCTTCGCAAGTCATCTGGCCTACAGGCAACAGGAACTAAGAATAGTAACTTTGCTTATTTTCTAATCCTAGGACGAACAGGAACTATGCAGCTCCTCACACAAAAGTCAAGACTTGTTGTTGGTGATAAATTGTTATTATTTTGTATGTATTGTAAGTGAAAGTTCAGGACTCATAAGTCTCGTTCTTTGTCTCACATTGGAGAAAAAAGAAAATTTCTCTCTCCTTATAAGTAAGCACATGATAAGTAAATTTAATTTCTTTTGTAAGGAAGATTGGAATGCTATTATGCGGTCGTGTGCGTGTGGCGCTTTAGTGGGCGCACTAGCACTTAGTGTGCGCACATTGTGTGTGCTTGCCGCGAGCGCGTATGGCTCGTTGATTTATATATAGTCTAACGACCCATATTTTAAACAGCTTTCAGAATTGTTTCTTTCAATCATTTATTTTAATCACCCTTTGATGACTTTGAAATAATTCCGAAAAAATATCAGAAATAATAGTTATTTCTGAAATAGTGCTTTTAATGGTTGTGTCCCTTCATGAAGGGTAGCTGTCAGTTCATATATAAGATTCTGAAAATTTAGAATTAATTAACTAATTCTTTGCATTCCAACTTCAGAATCTCATATCTCTTTTTCAGTTACATACACAATTTCGAAAAGTAATTCTGAAATGAATCTTCAAAATTGTTATTTACAAATTGTTGGTTTGAGTAATCCTCGAAGTGATTTGCTATTAACCCAATAGCAAACTCGGAATGAGTGGGGACAGATATTACCTTAAAGACAGTATTTTTAGATGCACTTCAAGCTATAGAATTTCGTTTTTTTTCTCCATTTTACTCTTTTACTCCGGCAGTTGTTTTCGAAGATTACAGTTCTGAAGCCTATTTTAGGTTCAAAAGCGCATGTTCGTTCATTGTACCGGAAAAAAAATAGGTGAGATTAACAGGCTGCCAAGTAATGGTTTAAGGCATGTTATGATCCTGCAAGCTTTGTAAAAAGTGTGCACATCACTGCCTTTGCATAATTTGGAGTACCAGCTACTTGTGGAGTACGCTCAAACTTTTTTGGAACCTCACAAGCGAATTCACTTTCTATTTTTTTGTTTTTAACATATAATTTGGAGTACCAGCTACTTGTGGAGAAAATCAAAATATTTAGACCCCGTTTAACACTCTTTTTTTTCTCTTTTTTTCAGTTTTAAAAACTGAAAAAAGAGTATCGTTCTTGTGTGACTCATGTGCTATGGTCCACGGCCGCAACAAATAACTACACAAATGGACATGATGACTAATGAGCAACAACAAAAAGGGGAACCAGTAATAAGAAAAAATCATTCCACATTCATCATGTTGTCTCACGTAAAATCATTTCGAGGAGGGGACCGTGTTGACTTTTTGGCTGAATCTATGGTCTTGAGCCCCCATTTCCCGGGAAAATATATTTCTTTCGGTGGGCAATGGACTTGGCAAATTGTAAGTTTGGAATTTTGCACACCACGCCATGGAATGCGGGGAAAGATAAATGATGTAATAAATCCTTTTTGCGCTTGAGAATATAGAAAATAAAATGCTAGTGAAATAGAAAATTATATATACATCAGATATAGTTTAGCTGAATAAACTTCCGTCCTGTTGGACCTGATATCCAACCCAAAAGTATGCTCCACACCAAGTTCAACGCGTTCGAACTTTCTGACAAGAAGAAGAGTTGAACTCTACTCTACTGCGTTATGAGGAGAGAGTTTTGAAAGTGCAGGCTCTTAATACTTTGAAACTCCCATTTTCAACTTTTTTTTAGGTAAATGTCCAAAAATATAATTGGGGCTCAAATATTTTTACATTAATCAAGGGACTGGTGCCTTCTTCCAGCTTAAGACTCGGATTTCAATTAGCTCTTGATCTCATGTGTTGCAGTAGTCACGAATCTTTTTGAATTTGTCTGAAATTTTTAACGTTACTTTCAAATCATATACAATATACAGTCAATGAATGTCTGACTTATATAACTTGTCTTTAAGTGAACTCCCTTTCATATGATCAATAATACATTAGACCGTCGACCAACTCTATCCCTCATCTCCGCGCTTCAGCATCAAGTTGAGCCTTCAACAAACCTTTCTTATAATACTAAGGATGATCATTTGACTTTGAACGGAATTAGCGTATTTAAAAGTCTTGTATCACATAAGGTCTCATAAAAGAATGGGGTTGTTTGTTATGGGCTATGTCACGAATCTCAGTTGGGTTCAGCCACTTTACCTGTTAAACATAGGCCATGGCATCAACTGACGCAAAGCTTCTTATGCTGTAGTAGAAAGAATCCATTTTGATGATTACTTGGGTTCTGATCTCACATTGTAGTTTATCCGGAAACAGCAGAGGCTGCCATAAAAGTTGCAAAGCCATCTCTGGTTGATGAAGTTAGATGGCCAACCTAGCTCGAAGAGGTATAGTTAATTGGAAATTTGTCCTTTAAAAGATTGACTGTAAGTGACAAATTCTTCCCTTCAACGGAATCTTTGATTGACTATGACTTGTTTGTAATCTTGGAAAAACTAGAAGTTCTTGCTTCTGCTTGAGTTGGAAATGAGGATTAAATTCTATCGAAAAAGTCCCGAAATAGACCATCTTTAGTACTTTTACCATTTTTCCCTTATGTTTGTCAACGATACTGGGAAATCTGATTTGAGATGATAGTTTGTCTATATTCGTAACAATGACCAATTTAGTTGGTGAATACATACGAACAGAAATTTAAAAAAAATCTAGAATATGTATCTTAAGGCACTAAATTAACATTGAAAATAGTGTATCTCTTGTTTTTAATGTTAGTCTACAAGCACGTATTCGGTGAGTCTAAAATAGATTTACTTTCAGACCCGAGCGTTAACAAGAAACCAATTCATTGTAACATGATCTCAAGAATACTCGTAAAATTTCAAAGAAAAATCACAATTTTTTTGTGAATCGAGCTGTTACTATAATTTGAATGCAACCAATGTTTCCGGAACCGCTAGTGAAACAATAAAAAAATCAAGCCAACGTGAGAGCATGCACCCATGCAATCATTTCTTCTCAACAAAATTCATCATACAAATCAACAAAAGCTGCAGAGGTAATAACTTTGATATATATAGTTGTTGAACCAACAAATCCAAAAGCCCAAAAAGAAAAAAGTGCAAACAAATCAAGATTTTATTCGTTAATTAAAAAAGGAAAAGAAATTGGTTAAATTTGGTCATGGGGTGGACCCTTCACTCCAAAATTAATACGTAGTGGCATCTTATTGTGTTGCTTGTCCTTTGAAACTCTGAGGCTTTAAAGTTCAGTCCAAGTTGAGTTTTGTGTGGTCAAACTTGGACATACACCAAACTTTGAGTCCTTGCTATGAAACTTGCCAAAATCAGTTGGGGTCAATTAAGCTTCACTTCCATCTAATAAACACACACACACACCCCAAAGAAGAAACAAGGAAGAGAATTTGGGGAACAGATTGGTCTGCGAAAAGTTGAGTCCACCAGGCCACAATACCAGTCAAAAAACAGAAGCATCTGAGAAGAGACGGGACGCAGTGCAAGTGCACGACTTTGAACCTTTCCTCGTCAGTCTCCCATCAAAAAGCCGTCGCTGAACAGTCTCCACTTGACTCCCTTCTCTTCTTCTCTCTGTGCTGAGCTGACTGCTGACTCCTCTCTTCCTGTGCCAAGTCCGATATGGTTGTTTGGGTGTGTCACTTCTCAATCCTGTTTTTGGACCCAATTCTTGTCATCTTCCAGTTGAACTTTCTCCAATCCTTAACTACATCTCCACGTTTTTAAAAGGACCGAAATTCGGTTTGAATCTCATTGCCAAACTTCATCTTCTCTTCCCCCTCCTACTTTTTCTTATAACTTGCACCAATCCGTAAACCCCCCATCTTGTTTTAAGGGGATATCCTTGGATTTTGGAATCCCAAAGAACAGCAATAGTTCTGGGGTTTTCGTTAAGCCTCAAGATTTCCTTGCAATCCGTGCGGAATTCTATAGTTGGTACTTTATTGAACCTTAAGATTTCCTGAATTTTCTTGGAGATCTCTCAAATCCGTAGCACTTACAAGAAGAAACCTTTTTGGAGCTTTCATTAGACCTCAAGATCTTCCCGGAATTCTTGCAAATTCTAAATTTGCTGTCTTACGAGAAGATAACTTTCTGGGTTTGCTTGGAACTTGTGGTAGACATGGGTTTCGGTGACTCATCAAACGTGAGTCAGAAACTGGATGACTCATCGGTGGTAGCCTTAACAGGCAAAATCATGGTGGTGGCCATCATAGTCCTCTTTGTGGTGGTGGTCTTCGTCTTCTTTCTCCATCTCTACGCCAAGTGGTTCTGGTACCGCCGCCAAGACGACGCCGACCCAGACGCCGCCCCAATACGGCGCCGCCGCCGCTTCGACTTCTCCCCCGGCCACCAAGAACTATCCGCCGCCACCGTCCTCCGCCGTGGCCTGGATCCCTCTGTCCTTAAATCCATACCCATTTTAGCATTCTCCCAAGAGCATTTCAAAGATGGATTAGAATGTGCCGTTTGTTTGTCTGAGGTTTTAAAAGGCGAAAAAGCTCGGGTTTTGCCGAATTGTGATCATGGGTTTCATGTCGACTGCATTGACATGTGGTTTCAGTCACACTCTACTTGCCCACTCTGTCGAGACCCAGTTTCGAGCTCGGCTTCCAAAACAGGAAACAGTGAGGTGACGTTAGAGGCAATTCTACAAACACCTGCTGAGCAGAACTTGGGTGCACCAGAGTCGTTGAATTTCCCAACAAATGTGTTGTTTTGGGGGAATGAGACCAGGGTTAGGACACTTGAGTCCTGTTTAGAAGAGACCCATCAGCAAAATCCTGGCCTGTTGACCCAGCCGGGTTCTTCCTCGTCGTCGTCGGGTTCCACGAGCAATAGGCAGGACGGAGCGTTGGTGATTGACATACCTAGGCAGATTTATGAGGAGGAGGATCAGAAATCGCCAATGCCATCGCGAATGAGATCATTGAAGAGGCTTTTGAGCAAGGGGAGAAGGGCCAATCCTGTTAGTCCTAGCAATGTTGATGTTGAACAATTGGGTAGAGGCCAAAGTTAGCTCTACTCGTTCAACGTTTGGAGGAAATGGTTCAAGCTGGAGATGACATGTTGACTTTGTTCAATGTTCTTTGATTCTTAAGATGGTGAAGAGTTCTTGCTTTTACCTCAAATTTGGGAGATTGTTTCCTTGTTCCTGAAACAAGGCTTCTGATAGTATATTTGTAAGTATATATTTTGTATAGGCTTCTCTGTCTGAGAGTGGAGCAGAATCCTTCTCTTACAGGAGAGTACTTTGGAACTTTTACATCCTTTTGTCAATGTTAAGCTTTGTGCCAGGCTTGTC
Source organism: Escallonia herrerae (assembly GCA_033070095.1). NCBI lineage: Eukaryota > Viridiplantae > Streptophyta > Magnoliopsida > Escalloniales > Escalloniaceae > Escallonia > Escallonia herrerae. Next base: position 130,767 of record JAVXUP010000564.1, read on the forward strand.
TCATGCATTGTAAAAATGTGGAACTGTTAGTCTTGCTCCAAACTTGTTTGAGCAAAATGAATTTAGCAAAATGCCATATTGGGCAATTGATAACCTTGATTATTGGAATGAACACTAGAACTTTGGGGTTGTCCTTCAACTTGTACGTTTAACCACCATGACATGGTTCTAACAGCTTAAGCTTAACAAGGAATAGCCATAAGCAATTTGGCAATATTAACGCAGCACTAGGTTTTTTGAATCGCAAGGGCTAGCAATTTGGATGGCACCAGCTAGGGCGAAGTGCGAAATCCTGGTTAGCAGAGTAGAGCTCCCTTTCTGGGGCATGCTCTTGCTCGCGCTTTTAATTTTTTGCATAACAATCCGCAAATCGGGCAATCAAATTAGGGCTGGAATGGGTGTCCAATTTCTCATTCCAGGTGTGAAGTTGGAAACCCTACGGAGCACTGGCACATAAAGAGAGATGCTCACCCCACAAGAAATGATTCAGAAACTCAAACTTGGATTACCAACTAGAAAAGTAACTCTCAACATAACACTTTAATTGAGAAGACATGACACAACTGTCTACACAACACAGCTGACAATTCAACTTTTGCAAACCCTACTGCACTCACCTCACCCTAACTATGGAGCACAAGTCAATCTGTGGCTGTACTCAAACTGGAGTACGTTATGCATTGCAATTTTCACCATCAGAAAGTTACACCAGTGTTAGAGAAGCAAATACAGAATCACGTCTAGCTTGGCCTCTCTCTGCGAAAGACTTCTATGTCACCAAGTAAACGGGCCCGTAGGAGTGATTGTTAAGCCGGTCAAGGCACAGATAGGGCACGTCACCCTCCACTCTCTTTGATGAGTTGAAAAGACCGGTAAGCTGACCGGTTGTTGGTCGTCGAGGCCTGTCAGTGATGCCATTCACACTCCCATGTATTGGACCGGAAAAATAACCGCGTCTTGGCTTAGAGATGTTGTAAGTGGAAGTATTTGATGGTTCCATAGTGGTCTTGCTTTTTCTGTCTGCCTTCAACCATGAAAAAAGGGAACTTTTCCATGATTTCTTGTTCTTTGGTCCTCCACCCAATGGCTTATGTCCAGGTGCTTCTGCATATTGTGGTGCTATGTCAAGATTTTCCTCGCAAGCATGTGTTCTTGCTTCCTTCAAGAACTGATCAAAGGCAAAGCAAGCAAAAACTTAGCACAGTAAGTTCAGCAGCACCATGAAGCATTTCAGATAGCAGTTCTGGTTTTTGAACTTACTGTAAGAAAAGGCAAGATTTATCATGATGATTTGGATCAATATTAAGAAACTTTTGATTCTAATAAACGTTTAGATGTCAGAAACACCCACACACGCACACACACATACACGTCGTCTGTTTCACGAGGATGGTTTCTTTCTTTAGGATTCTGCAATCTACTAATATTGAACCACTTAATCAACTATTTAGCTAGATGTTCCTGGAGCAGAGGAAAACTAGAACTGATAGAGCATAAAACTTTCAACCAGGTACACTGAAGAACTTAATTATGTTCTGTGAAATTGATAAAACCTTTAATTACGTTATCAGTAACCGCGATTGCTTTCATTCTACGTTGAACTGAAAGACTGCATTACTCTCCAGAAAAGGATAAGACAGCGATCACATATATATACAAGATATACCTGAACGAAATCCACCTGGGGATCAAACTCATAGCTAGAGTAATCACCCGCCTCATACTTTGGGTTTATAGGAGAGTTCTTCATCTCTGCCTGAAAAGCAACAAAACACAGAATATTACACTACAAGTGAAGTCTCAGAAGAAAAAAAGAAACCAATTTCAGTGGAGGGAACCACAACTTAACACTTCTTTCCCCACCCCATTAAATGACATGAAGATCAGATCTTCTGTTCACATTTTACAACCGTTTCGCTTTCCTTTATTATGTTTTGAGGTGGTACAGGGGCCAGCTACAGTATTAAATCACATGAGACTGTACGAGGAATATAGAGAAACTTTGGGTGGTTGGTTGGTTGCATATGTATGTCGAATTAGTACCTTAGGTGGTAGTGAAACCTTTCACAAGTAATAATAATAATGTCTGAAGAGGAAAGGATAGCTTCGTGTATGGGAAGGCAAAAACAGTAAGGATCAAGACATACCCGAAATGAGCATGAAACCAAATTATGACTTTGACAACCCAACAGAACGTGAAGAACAGGAGAATAGATCGATCAATCCAATCCAATCGAGATTGGCCGTTTGAACAGTTTCCAAAATGGAAACCCTCAAATGCTTAAACTAGAGCGATTAATTTATAAGGAAAAAAATGCCTGCAATGCATAGTACTAGTATTAAGTTTACCTCCGGCATCCAAACCAAAATTTTACAGGCGACGGGATCATCATTTTAACCTCTTAAGCTGCAGGAGCGTGTAGGGAAGAGAGAGGTAAAGCCATGGAAGACAGACACTTGTTGTGAAAGTTCTTGGAGGGAATAAGTTGGACCGGTTATAAGGCGTAATTAGTTCTTGTACTTCCTTAAAATAACAGGGAAAACCAGGCATAACAAAGTTGGCCGTGTTTCCCGCCGCATGTTTCGGACCTCCTAGGAGCTTTTTCTAATCCCCCCCAACCCCAGGCACCCAAGGTAGGCAACAAACTTGCTTGAAATAAGGGTTTAGTTGATGTTCCAAGCACATCAAGAGCTTCATAACTGAGGTTGACTCCCTTAAAGAATATCAAACGAATTTAGGATGTCAACTTTGAATCTAAAACCTATTATTGAGTGGGAATCCGATATATATATATATATATATATATATATATATATATATATATATATATATATATATATATATATATATATATATATATATGGGAGCTGATCCATTGATAGCGCTAGCAAAATAGGAGAAGTTGCTAGCGCGATCTGGCCGTCCATCCCAAAAGATGGACGGCCCAGATCTTTTTTTTTGCGTTTTTTTAAGTACGTCCGCTACATTATGTAGCGGACAATTTTTTGCATTTTTTTGACAATAATACCCTCCGAGTCCGTCCGCTACATAATGTAGCGGACAAGTTTTCAGACTTTTTTTTTTTCTCTTTCTGTCATTAATGCTCTGACTTTTTTTTTCTCTCTCTCCCGTCCGCTACATAATGTAGCGGACAAGTTTTCAGATTTTTTTTCTCTTTCTGTCATTAATGTTCTGACTTTTTTTTTCTTTTTCTCTCTCTCCTGTCCGCTACATAATGTAGCGGACAAGTTTTTAGATTTTTTTCTCTTTCTCTTTCTCTCTCCTTTTGTGGTCATTTTTTTGTCACCTTTCTGACTTTAGTCTCTTTCTCTTTCCTTCCTTTTGTGGTCATTTTTCTTACTAACGCCCTTAACCTTAACCTATTCGCTTCTATGTGAACTCTTTGTTCTTCCGAGATATGAGTTTCGGCAGAGCTGCAAGCTGTATTGTCTGGCACCTGATTTCGTAGTTCTTTTGATGAAAGAGAGGACACCTCAGCAGCATTAACCTCATCCACAAGGCCTGAGATGGCTCCTGCTGATGAAGCCAATGCTAATAGTGACTATGTTGTATCAGGTGAAAATTTATTTGCAGAAACCCATTCCTCATCTTGACCAAAACATTGGAGTCTGCCCAGAAAGAGAGAGAGAGAGAGAGAGAGGAAATGAGGGGAGATGACGAAAGAGAAGAAAGAGAGAGAGAGATCAAAAAGAAGAGAAAGGAGAGAGAGAAGAGTCAGAGCTTTAATGAAGGGGGGAGAGAGAGAGAGAAAAAGATATGAGAAAAAAATCTAAAAACTTGTCCGCTACATTATGTAGCGGACAGGAGAGAGAGAAAAAGAAGAAAAAAAAGTCAGAACATTAATGACAGAAAGAGAAAAAAAATCTGAAAACTTGTCCGCTACATTATGTAGCGGACGGGAGAGAGAGAAAAAAAAAGTCAGAACATTAATGACAGAAAGAGAAAAAAAAAAGTCTGAAAACTTGTCCGCTACATTATGTAGCGGACGGACTCGGAGGGTATTATTGTCAAAAAAATGCAAAAAATTGTCCGCTACATAATGTAGCGGACGTACTTAAAAAAACGCAAAAAAAAAGATCTGGGCCGTCCATCTTTTGGGATGGACGGCCAGATCGCGCTAGCAACTTCTCCTATTTTGCTAGCGCTATCAATGGATCAGCTCCCTATATATATTCCTTCAAATATTTCAGTACCTCATTTGTCGCTAAAAGCAGAATTTGACGCTCATCCCATCCCGTGAAGACTTTGGAGGAAGAATAGACCGCGAATATACATGGGTGAAGCACACGGGATTAAAAGTTATCAGAAATTACAATTATGTGGAAGATCGTGCTGTCGCAAGGATGTTTTACAGTCGGGAGCAGCTATCAACCACTTGAAATGGAAAACTATCACAGCAGGCAAGAACCGAAGGCTATGCAGACACCTTGAAGATCAAGAAGGGGGCAGATTTCTATGTGAACGTCACCAGCTTAAAGTGAATTAGCTTAAGAGACGGTACACACCACATTACTAACCACTAATACATGCAAAAGAAACGGTTCGTCTCCTAGACGGCCAGAACTAGTAAACAACTACTCATACGCAATTAATTGTCCTGCTCAATACAGATCTCACCTCGTAAAATGCCGTGGTATGGTACGTTTCGTCGCAGCAACCTAATTTCTTGCCTTACATGCCCCTTGTGCATGACAGACTCAACTTCATATGCACATGAATACGATTTCAAGGCAACGCCTGAGAGTTAATGAAAAGAAAACCACTTTAGTGTGGGGATCGAATTGATCCTCCATTTTTCAAGACCCCTATACAAGTTCCGTTAGATACAAGGAGATCCTAGGGGATTCAAGCAAACGAGGAATCCGCTCAGGTTGCAGATGCCTATGTGTCCAGTAAGCATACTTAAATTTTCCCTCATTATTGTCTGAATCTCAAAGTTGAAGCAGAGGCAGGGTCATTACAATGCCAAAAACTGAAACTAGCAACAGCAACCCCCAGGTCGGAAAGGACTGCCGCCTGCCGTTCTTCATATCCCTCAGGGCTTCTACTCTATCCAGTTCTCCCCTTGCTGTATTACCACCGCGGTCCAATAAGGGTCTGGAACTTTCTTCTTTAGGCCGCTCAGGTGAAGCCGGCTCTGGAACAGGTTGCTCAGCGGCTAGCTCCTCTTCGTACTTTTCCACATACTCTGGGAACAATTTTCTAAATGCTGGGCTGTCGTAAATCAAAAAAGAGAAGGTCAGGAACAGAAACAAGAACAGACGAGAAATAACCCAAACAAAAGCACAAGGCAGGGCTGTCGATGACTCACTTCTTACAATTGAAAGCAAGAGAAGACTTTGCAAGTCGTTGCTTTTCGGCAAAAGTGGTTGTCACACTACCAGTGGTAGGACTATTGTCCATCTGCATGGAAACGAAAAATGCATGCTTTCGCAAGAGGATTATTTGTGCAAAAATGGGTCTACACTACGAAAAACAACAATGTAACCATTTCCTGCAAAATGCATGAGCCGAACTCCAGGAATACTAACCATAACAGGGCGGAAGTAACAGAAAAAAATTTAAGGTGCAAATAATCCAAATAACAGCAAAAACAGTTTCTGAAAAGACACTTCCAAAAAAATTCTGTAAGCTTTTACTGCAGTCAGGGAGCACCAGCCAGCCTCATTGTTAATTATAGATATTCCAATATTTTGGTCTACAAACTTCTACAAAAACTCGTAACATTACAAATCTTTGAAATGATTAATGATGGTAAAGAAAAATCCAACAAACAGCCCGGCAAGTATAGATAACAGTAAATCCAATGCTAGCTAAAATTCAAGCCAGATAATTTTAAGGTTCAGCACTGAACTAATAAGCCAACTGACTTTCAATCATAATCAATAGCACCAAACTGGATTGAAAAAGGGGCTGGCTCACCTGTTCAACTAGTAATTTTTTTAAAAAGAGACATTAGGGTGATTATACCACTTTGAAGCCAAATTTTTAGAAAGCGCGTGGGTCACCGGCAATGGGGTCGCAATATCTATTCCAAAGAGAGCACCATTCAAGTAGTCCAAGCAGAAAACATTCTGACCTGGTGGTGTTCCAATATCTGTACTTTGGGAGTTTTCGTGACCAAATATAATGGGTCATAGAAACTTTTTCAGCTTCAATTTTACATTATGGGAGGAAATAACAAGTTAAACTGCAATCGTAAATCCAACCAAAGCCACCATATGCAGCAAAGCAATATTCTGCACGTGCTCAAATCTTGCCATTCATATTCAAACAAGGGCTAAAAAAGGCGTACGACTATTTTTTTCACATACAAAGTTTCAAAAGGAAGAAACGAAGATGGGTAACAGCTAGCATAATTAACACATTAATTTTTCCTCAAATATAGAGGTGGATACTAATTGAACAATTTCACGTCAACAGTGATGACTTGACCCGCAACTCTAGAAGACTCACTGTCGGTCAACTTTGGAAACTTGGATAATGCGTAAATAGATGTAATGCCAAATCTTGTGCAAAAAAAGTAAGTTATCAATTTACAAAGATCTCTGTTTATGTGTACACCAAGGGGAGCAACCCCGTGTACACGAGTATAGGAAAACACCTACCCAAAAAAACCAAAACCTCCTTATAAGAACGAGACAAAAAAATGGCCCCAAAACATTACTGCCTTAAAAATAATATTATGTTACTATTTATAGCAGCTAATTTTGTAAAGGGGCTCAAAAGGGGGGTACATATACTTTCCAAAAACAAGGAATTTAAGTCATAGTGAGACTATAAGAAAAGACCCCCTCCGCTTCTAAATAAAATCTCCTCTTTTTACCGAGAGGAAAGAGAAAGAATAAAAGTGGATTGAACAGGGTTCTAGAAGATGTTGATCGTAAATGCGAATAAATCTTTACTGAATGTGACATTGGATCTACTGGCGTTTAGTTTCTCAACCCTTCACCATCTTTTCTGACTCTTTTTCAAATTCAATAAATGTTGGTTGATCGTATATTTCATTATATTTCTATGATTCAGGGACAACTTTACCAAAACTACTGTTTGCAGTAAATGTCACTCTGTGGCTTATAGTTCCATTTTTACCCTATTAATGATGCTAAATCCAATATTTTTGTGTTGTTGCAGTAATTAATGCTTGACACAAAGGGAATATAATTGTAAAACTGGCACTAACGAGTGTCTTTTCAGAGTGTAGGGTTATGTCGGGACAGCTAACAATAGAAAGGAGGACCGATATGCAGGGACGCAATATAGCACTGGTGGAAGGGTTTTTTTTCACATTTTAAGGATGCCTTGGCTATGTAACCAACTATTAAAAGAACGCATTCAAAACAATATCTCCCCCTCAATCAAAGGAAAATGAGTCCGGACTTGGGCTTTAGAGAGGAGGAAGAATAACAGTTGCAGCAACAGCCATACGTCCCTCTCCCCTCTTTTCCCAATTTTAAACTGTCTCGCTTATTTGTCCAGAATTATTTTATATCATTGTCCTTAATTTGTTTTCTTCTGCTGCTTCTGGAAACAGGCACATATAGTGGTACGATTCTTCATGACCAGATCCAAAAGTCCAAGTCTGACACGTGACTCACAAGTCTGCCATGTCGCACAAATCATAGATCTAAATAGGTTTTCCAAACTTTTAAGCTTCGCAGAACATGTTTCATAATTCGTTGAAGTTGTGTAAAAGTACCGCCAGAAAAAACTCCAAGCTAAGTTCTTTAGATATTACGAGCCACGATAAACTTACCATGAACGACAGAAGCCCTGTAAGAATGCTGCAATTATACAAATGAAAAAATCAGCACAAGAAGCTTAAACTAACTGTAAAAATATATTTGTAGATGTTTTGCTCATCAGAAGCAACTTGTTACCTTGATACGGACCACATTGGGTTCCAACTTTCAGGATGAACTGGAAATCAGAGAAGGTGAAGAAACTTTTAATTCTCAAGATAAGAAGAAGTGTAACTCCTACATCCATTAAACATGTCAAGACTTACAATCACTCATAGATAGGCAGATTTTCTTTTGTGTCATGAACCGCCCGTTCGGAGTGGTCATGCTACATCAAAGAATAGTGTCGGGGTGAGGTGGAGCAAAACTAGTGAAGCTTAAAGAACAAAATAGTTTTTGAAGAAGTTGAATCAAATAGACCTACGTGATTCCTGGAGGTTTAAATGGATACTCAGCCGGGAACTTGATCTTTCCATAATAATAGCCACCTTTCACGTTGACAAGTAAATGACATTTCAAGGGAAATTACTGAACATCATCGCAGAAAAGAACAAAGCAAGCAATGGTGACTACACAGTAAACAGCATCACAAATGATCTAACAGAAGCAACTAACCTGCAAAAGGTGTTCCTTCGCTTCCTTCCAATACATAATCTGAAATGGAAAATAATTCCAGTTATTTTCTTTTTCTTTTGACATATATATGACAAGTTGATAAGAGGAAATAAAAGTACCACAGCAAACTTCCAGCAAGGGCACTCATGCAGAAAAAGACCCCTATAATTATAGCAGACTCGAAAAACAGGGCATAAGCATAAATGAAACTAAATATGAAGTGCAAGGATCTTTATAAACCCCATCAGAGAAAATTTTCCACATTTATTAGTTAGCAATAAAATATTTAGAACACGAAGTTTACAAAAGCAATTAGCCAACCCATTTAACCATATTGATGCAGTTAGAACAGGCAGAGGCCCAATATTTCCTAACGAGTTAGTAGTTAATTTTAGTTATGCAACTCAAGGGAGGAATTGGATTATATCATTGTAGTTCAGTTTATTTTGAATATAACAGAAGTCTCTAGCATTAGGGGTATTTTAGTAATTTAGGTCTAGATCAAGGACCTAGACATTTCCATTTAGGTCGTTGAAATCTGTCGACTACTCTAGCTTTAACTATTGAATATTGATATTTAGAATGCGTATACTAAGTGTCTTCCTCTTAGGTGAGAGTCTCTCCTCACAACCAAGCGCTTCAGCTTGGACGACTGATTTAATCCTTGTTTAGGGGAGTGATTTTGGTCCAATTCCCACGACTGATGACCCCTATTCTTCCAGCATCACACTGGAAATACCCTAAAAATTTCAACCGATAGATGGGAACAGGAATTGAATCAAGTAAAAAATAAAATACAACTGCTAATGCATTCATAATATTAAGACGAAAAAATAAAAGTCGCCACGCCTCCATTTCAGGATGCCAAGATCGTTAACTTCAGGGCTAACTCAGTTACAGGCATAAAGCATATTACGCTGGTATGGCAGTATCTAGATGTAATAAAGTTAAGAAACAAGAAGAATATGATAATATATAAATTTGAAAAAAGAAAAAGAGAACCAATACAGCAAAAAGCATCTAGTATGTCTAAAAAGTGTACGTCAGGATGAAACATCAAACAAGCATAGAGAGGAAACTTACGCCACTCAAGAATATCATTTGGGGAAGGGCGAGCCACAACATGGGAAACAGGTTCCTGTAAACACATGAGAAACATTTCTCATTAGCACAACACAGACGAAAGAAGCAACAGAACTTACTGCTGATAAAGTCCACCATTTCTTCCTAATGCCAGAAAAAACTTGCAAACTATCTCTAATCACCAGAAGAAAAAGCATATTCAAAGTTCAAGCTCGTAATAGGAAACACTTAACCTACGCCCTTGAAAAGAAGTACAGCCAACTGACACTGAACTTGTTACCATCAAATAACATAGCATGTTGTGGGTAATTGTTTTTGGCCATGATCATAACTGCGACGTTAAGTTGCTTGATGGTCATTCAGTGTTATATTTGACGCCACCAAAAGCACTCCGGAGTCCAAATTCAGTTGCAAATGCATAGTATTACTAAATGCGTCAGCATGTGAGCAGTCTAGACTCTAGAGTAGTTTTCTGCATTGTAACATAAGCACCCAAGGGGATGCACCAGCTAAAATGCAAATCTCATTTGACCAGAATCAAAATCTAAGACCAAAAGCGACCGAAGGCTCCATTTGAAATTGTCAGAGACTGGATGACGATACTGAGGCTTTACTAGGAGTGATCCTTACAACCATAAAGCAAACTGCTGCTTTGTCGGATATCAGAAACAACCTACTGAAGGGTGGTGAGCTTCTTAATCTCCTCAATTGAGGTGTGCTTAAATGTGGCTTCATTAGTACTAACGACGGGTCGAACACTCCCCATTGTAGAGGGGGATCCCACAGGAGGGGTGGTTACAGAAAAGTACAAGTCAACACCCCGCTACATATCTACCCAAGTACAAACAACAGAAGTTTTATAAAAGAATCTAATATCGACTTAATTTAGTCTGACATTGTATTTTTGCTACCCAGGAAGGTGAACCAAAATTCACCGTAAAATCAAACATGTTCTGAGTCATCATAGGTACTAAAAGTTCATAAGGAACGCTGAAGAAGCATACTTTACAGAGTGCTCTATACTCCTTCTGAAGGCGCATCACACATGCTTTCTCTGCCATCTCAAATCCTTGAATAATAATGAACAGAAGTACCAGGTTTTAGGCAGTTCTTTGCTACCTTTACTTAGCCGCCAAATGACTACACTGTTGGTTGGAAAACATAAGAAAAACGTTTGACTCAGATGCCAGTCAAAAACTAAATCCAATTCAATGAGAATTTGTGTATCATAAACTTTAAAGCAAAGTAGAACATATAAAAGAGTGTAGGGAGAAAACATGGAGTCTAGAAACTTTAAATCAACTATTCATGTAATACGGATTGCGTGTGAAGCAAATGCATGTTTTTCTCTGCATCGTGCTTTGTCCATAATATACAACACGATCAAGCATGCGCGAATTCAACCACAACAGTAACATTATGTGGATGTTGCAGCTATGGAGATGCATGCTACCTATAATTGGTGACAGCTAACATCAAAGCAATTTAATACACGAAAGCGGTAAAGTCATGCAGTTTGCTTAGGACCTAAGAAAAATAAAAAATGCAAGTCCTTCACTGGAAATGGGTAAGAAACCATGGCAATCAAAGATGCTGAATCTGAAGATGAATTCTGTACTGAGAAGGCAAGATGGGGCTTTTATACCTTCCCGTTTCAAAGCGGAGTCCACATGTAGGATACACCACATAAAACATTAATTTCCACATAAAGAAATCCCAAATCAACCACACTCCCCCCATTTTAGATGATACGGCAGCACTTATTACTATACACTACATCAAGTCTGCCCCAATCGAGGTATAAACTATCTAAATTGACACCATAAACCCTCGTATCCAGTTCCAAACAGCAAAGCACATATATGTAGGGGGAAAAACAGCACATATTACATTGAACTCAACTCAATTCCACAAAAAAACTACCCTAAATTTCCCAAAAACACAATATTTACCTTCAATTTACAGTGTAAGACAATATACTCTCTTCAGAACATCGAAAAATAACAAAATCACGCAAATCAAACAAAAATGAATGGACAATTCTTGCAGTTAAACAAAAGTTGACGATGATTTGCGAATTACAAGCAATTTGTCAAAATTTAACAGCTGAAAATCAAAACAGCAGCTAATCATTCGCATCTAGTTAAATAGAGATCTAGTGCTCAATTACTGCGAATCATTTGTACCTGATATCGAAGGAATGAAAATCCAAACCCTAATTAGTCCGAGGGATTCGATGTCGACCGTCCGTATGTTTGAATATCTAAAGAGTGTCAAGAATATGCTTCGCTGCATTGCACAGATGGTTTAATAGGTCATGGTGCGTGCGAGTGTGTCCGTGTGGAGTGTGCGTGGGTTTCATCAAGAGAGCTCATTCATCATATGTAGAAAGACCAAATTGGCCCTCCATTTTTTTTAATTTTTATTTTTGCCCCTTCCTGAAAAGCGTTGATAAGACGTGTCTTGGTAGACATCAGCCCCATGTAAAAGTTGTGAGTATCTAACCTCCTTAAATTGAAACATACAATCTCAGTCAATTCTGTAATTGTGAAAATATGAAACTGTATGTAAAAATCATATATAAGATGTGCTACCGAGTCAGCACTATCCTAGTTCTCGACATCTAGAAAAGCAGAGAGGGAGGAAACAATCAATAATATAATATTTAGCAATTTAATTTTTTAGAGCGTACGATAAAGCTATAAGTAAAGTAAGCACTATTTAAAAGTGTTGGATGGCATCGTTGAAAATGTGGCAAACCCACATCCAACGGATGAACTTGTGTAACAAGTGAGTAGTGAACCAGCTCATGACTTGTTCTTGCTGAAACAAATAACAATGATAGTTTGTATGGTAGTAGGATCCTACTAAGCTTGGTTTTGCGAGGGGAACAGTGGTTATAACAACATCACAGGTAAGCTGCATAGGTTAGTACTATATATAGCTATACTAAAGATATCTATAGTGTGCTGATTAAAGGGTGTTTGTCTAAAGGTAAAGTGATTGCGACGTGTCAAAATGCACCATCGGATATAAAGATATAACAAGTTGCATGAAAGTATCAGTTACGATGTTTAGGGTTTTTAATCTAAGCGATGAGCTCGCTCCTTGATAAAGTCTCCCATTTTTTTCGGAACGCACTTGAATAGGTAAATCAAACCATGCTGATCTAACAAGTGGGCATTTGATATAAAAAAAAGAGGTGGTCAATTCTTTTGGTTGGGCTCGACACTGAGGGCAAAGGTTTGTGGTGGAGACATTTAAATGATTAAGGTTAGTATGGAGTGGGAGACGACCCCACAAGGCTTGCCATTTTAAGAAAGATCGGTTTTAGTGGGATAGGGAGGGACCATAGGAGGGTCGAGTAGGTGGAGCTGATGTTTGGAAGATAGGATAAGGCCAACTCTGAATTAAAGCTTTATAGTTGTCTTTTCATGTAATTCATGATATGTGAAAAAAAAAAAAAGGTTAGGTTAACTCTGAATTTAAATAAATTACGTAAAAAAGTTGGGATGAGATAGCAATAATCCAATTTAGGTTATGAACCTTGAAAATTACAACAACAATTACAAGATTCAAACAAGCCGCGCAGAATATAGTCAACCCACAAGGCATTGGTTGTTTTTCCTTTTCATTGCTAATTAGACTAATAATAAAAATAATGCCATTAGCATAAATGGGAACTCAACTACCCGTGACAGCATAAAAAGTTCTACATGGAAAAAGTCGATGGTTGAGAGTGTGTTGGATAAGAATCCTCTGTAACAACCCGTCGCTAAAAATCACTGGTCATTGTTGCTAAAATTTATAGTGACAACTTTTTGTTCTGTCGTCAAAGTGCATTTATCACCACTTCTCGATTACGGTATACATGCTGTGCAACAGAAGATCATAGTCCGAGCCGGAAGCCGTAGGAGTGCCACCCACAGATATGGTAGTAAGCATGTCACCACATCTGCCTCTTCCAAGGAGAAGCACAAGTCTACAAAAGCCACGTGCTTAGAATCGGATTATAACAACTCTCCTAATCAACTCCATCAACTCAACATTATACTAATAACTTGACACACACAGCTAATGGACCAGTATATAATACTACTTAACTTCCTCAGCTCCCCAGAAGTTTAATATTATCACGTGCCCCGCCCGATCACATGACCCACTGTGAAACTGTAACAACTAATCTGGAATTCAGAGTCCTCTGAGACATGGAACTCAGTTAAAGAAGAATCACATGATCCCACTTGCATCGGATCCTCGGTAGAGTTTAGAACTAAGAAATCAAATATAAATCTCATCACAAGAGGAGCTTTTAGAGCCATCGTATCTCATCACAACCCTTTAAAAGAGCTCAAAACCCTTCTCTTCACTCAGCTTAGCAGAGCAAACCATGAGGCCTCACTTTAGAACACTGGCTGCTTTACTTCTTGCAGTCTTGATGATTCTACATTCCTGGCCTAAAAGAGCTGAAGCAACAACACGTCTCCTCCTTCAGATAAAACCACAATCCTCTCTAGCTTCGAGTGAGGCTTCATCTTCACAAACACTCAGAGATGTGCAGGCAGACAAAAAAGATCCAATGAAGCAGGTGGACTCGAGCTTTCGGAAGATACCTCCAAGCAGATCCAACCCCACGCAGAACAAGTAATTTCTAACTCAAGAAATTTGAAGCCTTTCCACCGCTTAGAGCAGCTTTCACTCAGATATCATGTTCTTGTGCTAGGTCCAAGCCTCCATAAGATGGCCGAAGGATCTCACAAAGAGCACTACCTCCACAGCAATTCTTTCATTCAATCTTCAACCAACATCCTCTATTAGTCTTTACTTCTTTTGGCCAGTGCCAGCCATATGTAATGCAGTCACATTTTTTCTTTCCCCACTATCCAATTTTGCTGTGAAATGTAACTTTTAAGAGTTTACAGATGTGAATACAGAAGTTTTGTTATGGAACAGCAACAGAATTGCCTCTCAACAAGCACTAAATTTGAACAATTAACAAAACTGGTGAAAGATATTGATCTATGGTTCATGCCCTTTTACCAAACACCAAAACCAAGAGGAATTGAATAAGCGAAAAGAAAAGAAAAAGAGGTGCAAAATCTCACACTTTGTTTTTCTTTCGTAGAGATTTTGACAAGTCATCTTCCTTGCGCCTCTTCCTCTCTTCTCTCTCCACAGATTTCGATGGTTTTTCATGGTGAGGAAAGCCTGTTGTTTTACTTTCCACAGCATTCACTGTCCCACCACTGTCATTACCTTTTTTCTTCTCATGCTTCTTGTTTTTCCTTTCCGAAACATCATCATCCATGGCCAACTTTTCACTGCTCTGCTCCACTCTTCCAGGACGACGCTTGCTGCCGGACATTCTCGACTTAGCTGTTAAGCCCTCCTGAGACAGAAATTGGGAACCCAAAGGGAGGGCAATGGATGAAGCTAATCGAGTGTCAATCTCTTTCTTCATTTGCTTCAACTTCTCTGGCTGTGTTATGCCATGAGTATCCGCTAGGAAGGGGTCGTTATTGCATGTTCTGGTTTCCTTTTGGCCAAAGGCAGTGTAAAATTCTTTATAAGTAGACTCCTTTGAGACTTGTCTCGACTTCCACTGATCAGGTCGTTTTGCATATCTATTTTAAAAGCAAAGAAAACACCAAAAGAAACACCAATGGATCGTTAAAGTGCAGACACATTACAGTAGCATAAAGCAAACATCACTGTCTCTTAACCTTCACCCCCCGGGGCAACCTCCAACCCCCAAAGGAAGAACAAAGGCAACTTGAGCTTAGCATGGACTGAAGTGAACCTATTATGTAGTGGTGGCTTTGTTAACTAGCAGAACAGTATGGGCACAAATTTTATTACTGTTAATGAAAATAGCAACGCAAGGTTACTTTGAGAAAGAGGAACAGTAAATCTAGACTTCGCAACTGCATCAACCGACAAATTATCTCAAGCAACGCCATAAATTCTCGTATTTGCTTACAGACTTAAGAAAGGAAAACAACGTACATCATAATATGAAGCACAGTTTTCTGAAATAGAAGATCAAAACAATGTATGTTCCTGGCGATCAGAAGTTCAGGTATATGAGCAGCAAGAGGGGAAAATACCTTTTTCAACACAACTTATTCCAGTTTTAATAAAAATTTCGGAGTTGGCGCTAGCTGCCAACTGTTTCACAATATATAACACCTAGCTGAACCTACTGTACATTCTCTCTCCTTTTGAAATAACAGAAGGACGTAGATTATGAAAAGAGAGTAAGTAGACGTGAAATTGCATTATTTACACAACACCGCTCAAGCTACTGCACCCATACAATCAAACATGAATCAGTTGACAATTTCTTCCGAACTGATTAATGTCGAAGTAGTTTCAAGAGACTCATATCGACTACACTGATATAAGTTTCAGCAACCACCAGACATCCACATTCGAAGGGATTCAACAAAATTGGTAATGCTGCAAAATTTTGTAATTAGCTTTTCTTAAAACAGGGTTAGACAAAAGCAGTTGACTACATGACTTCGTTCTGCACTCTATAACCGAAAAACCAAGTGAGGTTCTTATAACCCACTTCAGATCCCCAAAGAATTAGGGTCAAGCAGCCATCTACCCTAGACAAAACCCAAACAAGTTATCTTGATAAAATTACTAATGGAGCAGGCCAGCACTAAAAATGAAACTCGAAAGCCATGCAAAAAGATACCCAGCAATTTACTATTTTATTCTTTTGGTAATTGGAGACTTCTCAACCTCACCACTCAAAGAGGAGCCCTTCAGGTGGCTGGCAGACAAAGCGTAAGAAACCAACAGGGACAGATGCTTACCCATCAACATCAAGTTTCCTCAAGAGATGAGGACCCTGCTTAGTCTTGGAGAGCTCTGTTTGCACATCTAACAACTCGGATACAATTGCCTCTCTCAGGGACACGTTGCCAACATTGAAGCACTTCTCGACTGTAAATGAGCCTGACTGGTGCACTGAAAGCTCTGCAAAATGTCCTCGAAGCCTTCAAAGTAATTGGTAGAAAATTTAACATTAGAAATTTTGCACCAAGAGATTAGGAACTCATGTAATTACACCAAACAACAGAGCTCGAACTCCTTATTTAGTCATCTACGTTTAGCGCATTTTGAGAGAGATTATTATTTTGAGTTCTCTCAGTTGGTTTAGCTTAGTCTATTCGTTTGATTCTGGAACTCAGCAATATTATTCGAACAAGAATCTTAATTAGGTCTTAGCCTTTCTGATGCTTTTGTTTGATTTGATGAAACTGCAACGCATGGTGATTAGATCCTCTAAGATTTATGTATTACTTGATGACAGCAATTAAATTGTTTGTTAATCTTCAAGGGTTTGTGGGTGGTTACATGGGAATTCTATACCATGTTTTATAGGCCATATAATGATCCACTATTTTTGTAGAACATTGAAAAAAGAGCTCATCTAAAAGATAACGCATAAATTTGCTTATAATGTTAATGAAGGTAATGACTGATGTAAAACATAAATAGATATTGTCTTATCCTTAGACTGAGGGAAGATGAAATGAGAATTGTTCTAAACATAAAGCTGTTATGATTGTCAGAATATTACAATCAGCAACAAGATCGGTGGCATGGTTCTTATGACTTTAAATAGTCAATGCAAAGCAGTTGAATAGAAAGAGAATCAATAAGTTACACAGAATCTTTCAGAGCAATATGCTCACATCGTTCTGTTATAGCATAGTCAGATGCGTAGTAAAACTTTAGGCTTTTGGGTCATATCTTGGTGCATTTCAAGTGACATCGAGTGTAGATCCAAATGCGAAGCGAGCAGCGTTTAGGAGTTGGGGGGGGGGGGGGGGTGAGGGAGGGAGGGTGGTGTCAGCCGACATGGCTCTCTCAAGAATCCATAGATAAGGTTCCCTGGCTCCACAGTGAAGCTCTTGCAAACTGGGTATTGAGCATGAGCATGAGCCAGTCGCAGAGGTGAATAGGAAATTGGAATTTTGGTTCCTCAAGGCTATATGCCATTCACCGCAGATCTGCGAACTCCCACGAGTAAAAATAGAAAATCCTTCGCCTGTGGGCTACTGCACACCTTGCAAGGATAAGTTTGGGTTCTAAATTTCTTTCTTATCATTGTTTAGTTTGTTTATTGTTTTATAAATGACTATCTTGTCTTAATACTTGATATTTCCATATAAATTAGAACTAGATATATGGTGTTCTTGAGATGAAACCAAGAGTATCTTTCCAAAAACTTCCCCTAGCGTACTAATTAGTTTGTATACTTCGAGCAGATACCACAATATCCTTTTGGTGACAAATGAAGTTCCATGAACAACCAATTTGAAATTAATCCATCACAAACATCAGACCAAACTAATATAGATACGAAGAGTAACTTCAGGAAATCATGAAAAAAGCAAATGCTAATATAGTCCTGTCAAAGAGAGATGCAAAAAAAAACACAGGAAAAAAATAATAAAAAAAGATAGCTGCATAAAACATACTTGGCCACTAACTTGCGCTTCTGCTTCGTAGACGCATCGGAAGTGAGAAAAGCTTCAATAACCCGAGCACCCCCAGAGTCTTTTGATACTTCACGAAGATGATCTGCTTCTAAAGATGTGATACTTGCAATATATGTCTGAATGTACTCCTGCAAAACAAATAGAAACAACGATAGGACATAAAAATTTCAAATATAGAGTAATGACCTTCTATACTGTAAGGCAATTGTCATGAGCAAAGCCGAGCACAATCTCAGTTTATTCCCCAACAGAAATGCATGGGATCTGAATGTCACAGCAGGCTGCATCAAATTTCTAAGATACAAGTATCATGCTCATGCATGTAAGTAACCCAGCTCAAACCTTAATAAAAAGCACAAAGACGACCAAAATAACACAATCTGGCAATAGTATCTAGCCAAACTTTCACGAGTGCAGTGAAAATAGGAACCTTTTTTCGAATAATTTTGAAAAGCTTATAGAAGAGAACCGACCAGGAAACTAACCCACATAATCTTTACCTATCCAGAAAGAAGGGGGGTATTTACACCAGCACTGGCAGGCACCACAAAATTCTTTCATCACCACATGTCAAACTACAAAATATGCCTCCTCTTTCAAGAGACACTTAATTAACGGAACTCTTTCTTTTAGGGAGAAGATATTTATAGGGAGAGAAAATTCTCAGTTTTGGCAGAATCATCAACTATTAATGCACACCAAAGGAAAAAGCCCAATCAAATTCCCTCTACAAGAATAAAAATGATAGAACATGCTTTATTTGAAAACCGTATGTAAGCAGATAGTTTTTCTTTGGGGCATTCTTCGTGTCTCCCTTCTACATGGTTTATTTTTGGCTTTCTTTGGTGCATGTGGATTTTGTGTGTGTGTGTGTGTGTGTGTGTGTTGTGGTTTTGGGATGGGGGTGGGGGTGGGAGAATAAGCGAGAGCAATATAGATGTAAGAAAAGCCACATACGCTTGGAAGTTTAAAAACCAACTGCAGTATCAATGAACCCATGATATGCATCTTAACACCATCAGGCCAATTCCAATTGGATTTATCTTCACACCAGAAGTAGTGATCAAGAAACAACAATCGCGGAATAATGCATCCTGGAGATTCGTTTGCCAAGCATACAGCAGCAGCAAGGGCCTGACAACACTGGCAACCAAGCAACGCAAACAGAGCCCATCAGGAAAAAAAAAGTCCCTCAATATAAGGCTGACCCATTTCAGGGTACAAATATTAACGTAATATAACGTTGGCAAATGATTTTTCGCATCACAACCTTTTGCTCATTGCCATGAAGCCTTTGACTTGCAGCTATGAGTGAAGCAACAACTCCAGACCTTCCCATCTCAAAAAGATCCTTAAATTTAGTACCAAGCTCCTTCCACAACAACTCCATCTAAAAGGCAAAACGAATACAAGTGTTGTTTGTGAGCAGTCGAACGACCATCAGTTGCAAAGAGCCAAAGATTAATCGTACCACGAATATTTGCAGTAAGGTAAAGATTCCTTTGCACGTAATAGTTTCACATCAAAGCGTATAGGTAATTATGCAACTATGTACAACCTCGAGGAAAAGGCATGCTAAATAGGAGAGCTGTTGTCGCGTACAAAAAGTGTGCCAAGCAGTAATAAAGTTCTAGACAGTTTAAAAAGAAGGCACATACATGTCCTTCAGATCTGGCATGAGATATCAATGCTTGGACAACAAAGTTCCCACAGTTATCAGATGACATCTCAAACAACGAGTCTCTGAAAACTTTTGAAAGTAATTCATTGTATAAGTTTTCAGGAGCCACTCCCAAGATGACCTGCAAAAGTTTTCAAAAGTCCAGCAAGTTAGAACTAGACAGCAGGACATAGAGCAGGATATTAATCTAGATAAGGAAAAAAAGTTCTACTTCTTACAATCTTACAAGGACCAAGGGCAACCTATATTAAGGAGTCATTGCATCAGTAAGAAAAAAATGTATGGTGGGTTCGATTGTACATAACAGAAAAAAAAAATCTCTATCCCGCAAAATGAGGAAGTTTCAAAGATTCTAGTCATTCTACAACCAGAATGCAGCAAGCTTAATGTCTGGGTCTCTCTCTCTCTCTCTCTCTCTCTCTATCTCTCTCTCTCTATCTCTATCTCTCTTAATCAAACTATGAGCAATTTCCCCAATTTACAGGTACCCATGATTACTTATTTGGCAAAATTAAACCAGGCAGTTGTGGATGATTAGTAGAAAACTTGAGATAAATAATAACAGTATATCTAATCTGAGACACATGATCATGGAACTAGGAACCATGATATCCCGCCTGCTGGGCTTGGGGAATTGTAGGCACTGTGTGGCCCTCACTTTGTTTCCTCTAGTTTTCAATTGTCTGGCCCTTTGCCTGTTTGGTTACCTTGAATGAAAATTAAAAATATATCTGCCTATTTCTTCTTTTTTTAGTAGAGTGTAGATCTTAAAAACTACAAACATGAAAAACTCACACAGACAAAGTGCACGGAACAAATGGTCATCTGCCTATATTCTTCTTTTTTTAGTAGAGTGTAGATCTTAAAAACTACAAACATGAAAAACTCACACAGACAGTGCACGGAACAAATGGTCATTGAGCATATTCCAAAGGAAACACGATATCTAAAAGGCCAAATAGACAAGACTGTTTGCTGCTACTGTGTTCACCTCCATCAAACGGCTGAATGCAGTTTGTTTCATCAGACTCAAAAGATT
This sequence comes from Escallonia herrerae, assembly GCA_033070095.1. Taxonomy (NCBI): domain Eukaryota; kingdom Viridiplantae; phylum Streptophyta; class Magnoliopsida; order Escalloniales; family Escalloniaceae; genus Escallonia; species Escallonia herrerae. The sequence continues at coordinate 151,471 of JAVXUP010000564.1, forward strand.
TTGCGCTCCTTTAGTGTCTGTGAAGCTCCCGTCCACAGCATTTTTAGAGCTGCAGCCAAGTAGAATTGAAATCGCATGCGACAATTCTTGTTCATGTCCAACTAAAAACTTCAAAGCTATCTGCCATTGGAAAATAAAACTTGTCAACGAAATAAATTGACATCGCTAATTGAAAAGAAAACCAAGTTCTCAGGTTTTATGCACGTGAAAAGCAGCCCTGTATTCAAACAGTTGGTTGCTTGTCAAAAGAGAGAAGTAGGAACTCTATAAGAATCAATTTATCAATGTACAAAAATAGAAAATAATGGTTTGTCTCATCTTCTAGACACGAATTGCAAAGGGAACTCCTATAAGAAGTAATAGGAAAGACGTATAAACACAACATCTTTCAATATCAAACTCATGACACCTTTACAGTATAAGACATCTAAAGAAACTGCTGGAAACATGCCTGCAAAACCAAACTGCTATACTGGTCAACTTGCAGGGATGCAATGTCTTGTTTGGCAGCTTTAAGGATCTCTGTTACGAGGAATTTCAGAAGATCTTCAAATCCCTGTTGAAAATGTTGCGAATCATTTCTATCATGTCGAGGTGGTTTAATATTCAACCGCGCTGCCAGAACAGAGGAGGATTTTGTGGCATGGTACTCGGAAGAGTCTAATGGCACCCCTTTACAAAGACAGAGAAGACTCCGCAGAACATGAGATCCGTGACAGTTGTGCATCACTTCAACAGGATTGGCCACAATTGCCTGCAGGAGGATGAAACAAATCAATTAACATATAACAGGTAATCATATTCATCTACTATAACCCTACAAGTTCATTTGAAATAACTGCAATTCGTTTTCCTGTTCTTCATTGTAAGAATTAACTCCGCAAGCAAAATGTTCGCTTTAGAATGCCCTTAAACAAGCAGAGCAGCATACTGACAGAAACATTTATACACACACCAACAGAAAATCCAGTATGCAACCGCAAATTGCAGTTTGGGGAAACTGAAACTCCAGATTGCTTTGAGAAATATTAGCTGATACCTTGCATATTGTAGTTAAAGTCTCTTCAACTAGCATGTGATTCTCATCATCCTGAAGATGCATAGCTAATGATTTGAGAGCTGTCTCAGCTACATGAGAACCTGACCTATCCATAGCGATACTACAGAATCCCTTTGAACAGCTTTGGAGAAAACCACAAAGGTGATCCACATCACAGCCTTCAAGGAGGATTTGTAAAGTGTGGCTTATTATATAATCATTTGCAAGTTCTACTTCTTTGCCACGTGCTTCTTCCAAAGCATTCCCGCATATAGCCATCCTTTCCTCTAGTTCAATCTCAGTACTTTCGATAACATTAGCAATCTCCGAGAAGTATTTTGCTGTTTCAGGATCAACCTGTTTTCTACAAAGAAAATGTCTTAGTGAGGATGATTAATTTGGGCGTCTAAGGCTTCAGGACAAAGAGTCTACGACACACCAAAAACAAAGAGCACAGTTAAGAAATCAAAACCTGACAAAAGATGTCTGTGGTACAGAAGCTTCTTGATGCTTCGAGAACTTTTGAGATCTCACAGATTTATCAGGCCCACCACCAGAAAAATTGCCGGTAGAATTATCTCCATCAAAACCACCATGTTTCTTCGTCGCCTTTCTGCTCATGCTTCTTTTCCGTCCACCCTGGTTATACGAGTGATCTTCCCCAGTCATAACGCAGTCCTCAGTCAAATTACGCGCTTTAGCTTTCCTCAATGGTAAAGCTTTTGAACCAACAGAAACCATAAGCGTCTCTATTTACCTATTGTAAGCCCAAAATAAACCGCGCAAAAAGTTTCAAACAGCGTCTAAATATAACGGTGGAACTGTACGCAACACAACCACAGTTTCTACACTTAATCATATCCATACACTCTAATACCTATATTTCTCAAAAGAGCTCGACGACTCCACCAATTAATATAAAGGAATTTGAGTTCTAACAGCAAAACCACGAGATTATAAATGCGTGAAATTAGCAACCGAACCCCTACTTGCAACAACATATTTGGGCAGACATTAGATACATATGTAGCATCATTGAGTGCGTGTGTGTCTGAGCGGGTCTTAGTCTGCTTGTGTGTGTTAAGTTGGAGACTGCGAATTCCACAAGTAATAGAAGCAAGAAAACCTAGCATTCGCATTTTTACTGCAAACTGAAGCTGTGAAAGCATAACAATTTTCTAAATTGAGCATATGGGCAACTTACACGTTCAGACTTGCAAATAAGCATCAAGCAGTTATGTGTGTGCGGTTAGTGTGTGAGAGAGAAAGATAGGCCACGAACCGTAGGAAAACCTCTTTGTCCGACTTAGCTAATTTCTGTTGCAGTACCTTCTTCAGCTTTGCGGTGGCTGAGACAGAGATAGAGGCGGAGACGACGATCCAAGCTCGTCATTTCGGTGCGAGGGGGGCAGGGAACAAGTTAACCCTGCGGCCCAGCCCAAACTCCTCAGTCGAACTGATCTGGTCGGGTGACTATGGGCCCCAGCCTCCTCGACTAGTTTCTTAGGTCTTAGGCCCAACCCAAAGCCTATATTTAAGGAGTACCCCAATTGGTATTGATATTTTAGCCCAAAGACCTGCAGGCTGCAGCCCACTTAACATGTGAGGTTAATAGTGTTCCATGCCCAAAATGGAGAATATCGATATATATGTTCCCATGAATGAAACAATTAGATGGATCTCAATGACCTTTAGTCTCAAAAAGTGATTTTTCAAGATGAGGTCTATCACTTGATAGAATCCGCTTGTTCGTCTCTCGTCACTGTTTGTTTCAAATTACCCCTGACACATAAATAACGATATTCATTATTTTTCGTTCGCTTTATTGCCGCATCTGGAACGTGTCAATCTGAGTGAGAAGCTGGCTTTTGGAACATGCAGTTGGAAGGAGATTCTACCAATGCAACACCATCGACGAAATAAAATAATAATGATTTTCTAGTGCTAAGAAACATAGTCTGTGGCATCTATAGGCATTTTAGGTGTTTCACATCTTTTAAAGTGCGACTAGTTAGACGAAACGGTACTAGGGTAGTGTGCAAATTGGCTACATAAGCCAAATGTGTCCTTAATTTTGAGTTGTGGACGGAAGAGGCTCCTCAGTTCGTTATATCATTCATCCTAAAAGATGTAAATCAACCGTCTTGTTTAATTGAAATCGACTAACTTGGTAGAAATGTATAAAAAGTCATTCTGCACCGGAAAGAAGAGCTTGAGGTTGATGCAAAGGTGTAGGTGACTCTGCATCAGAGTGATTGATATGGGAAGAGGGCATGCCCAGAACACAGGCTCCTCGCGTGCCTGTACCCTTGCTTTTCCTGCTCTTCGCATAAAGACCTCTGTCCACATTGATATGTCTTCAGCAACGCAACCATGTGAAACCGTGCATGGTGGGACCAAGCGGCGGCTAGGACAGACCCAATCCACACAGGTGAGGCTTCGGGCCTTATCTGATCCGAGTTTTGCTCTTAGCTGCAAAGAATTAGCAGGCATCTTAGGTGGTCACATTGCCCTGGCCTTTGTCAGTAGTCTCATAAAGAGATAAGAGAGCGGACAGCGCTGGTGTACTTGCAAGTCTTGTGTTCCGGACTCCGGACTGGTAGAGACTATACAGATAGCCAAATGTAAGCTGAATTTAGAGCTACAAAACAACGGGAGATTCTCCCACGTGTTATATTTGCACGTTGAAAGTGCAGTGGAGCAGCAGCAGCCTTTCCCCGGTACTTCATTCTGAGCAAAAAAATATTAGGTAACGTCGGTAGGTCGTTAAGTATTTTTAACGGTTTTTATTAATGATGTTAAGAAAATATTGTAACAAATTGTTATTAAAAGTGTGAAGAGAAACGTTATTAAATATACTTAACGGTAGATTACTTTCAAAATGGTATTGAATTAGGTGGGAGAAGGAACCAGACTATCAAAGAGAAATTCATCTACAATGTCTGGAGATGCTACTCCTCTGCAATGTCCGAAGATGGCACTCCTCGCTCGTCACTACAGCTGTAAACTCACTTCAAAACCTATAATCCCTTTTCATTTGTTAACGAGAAAAAAATTAGTGACACAATATTTATATTATGCACTTTATGTCACTCGGGTGTCTGAAACGTTCAAAAAATATAATAATAATTAGAAAATTACGTGGTTCGACTACCGTTATTTCATTTGGACATGAAATTTCTAACTTAGTAGCAACTTGCGCCAGACCAATACATGAATTACGTAGACAACGTGTGTACCAAATTTGTGACAAGTCCGAGTTTGGAACACAGTTAGCAACAAAGTGGTCCCAACCATCGGTATCAATCAATCGTGTGAGCCTAACCCGTTTTAAAAAATTCAATGCCATCTGATATGGGTAAAAAATACCCATCAATAGGAAGGTGACACTCGTCACCGTCAGGCGGCATCAAAACTGCTCCTTAATTCTTAGAGAAGTGGAAGTGGCACTTGCCCACCTTTCCGCTATCTCATTATGAGCAATAATTGTCCATTAAAACCTGTAACCTCCTACTAATTAGAGTAACTCCCCATTAAAGAAAGATAACTGACTCTTCAATACATGCCTATAAAATGGAAGTAAAAAAGGGGAAGAAGGTAAGTTCTGACTATTCAAGTTATTCTCGGATACTCTCTTAAAATTGTTTACTGACTTAAGCATCAGAGACTCTTCACCGGAGCCCCCCGTTTGCTCGTGTTGTGCTTTGCAGGTCTGGTCGTGTGGTCGTTTGGTCCCAACCGACACTCATTCGGTATCGGTCAATTTTTTGCCACAACATTTTGACACCGTCCGTAGGACCGACTAGCCAAGCAGACCTAGCAAAGAAAAGCAAAGGAATTCAAAACGCCAACTGAAAAATCTTTGGCAGCACCGGCAGCGTTCGTGGAGGTTAGTATACCATCGGTGGTCATCAACGACATTACCACCCAACAATGCTCCTACGAAGCTACCACCACCGCCATGAAACAACCTTCACTGCCATCATCTAGTGTCTGTGCAATTGTGGGTTGTCAGCGGCGTCACCTCGCGGCGGTGCTTTGTTTAGCCAAGCAAGGTCACCCCGCACCATGGTTGCCCCAATACAATCCTCAGTGCCGACTTGGCCGCTGTTGCAGCAAAAGAAAAGGAAGGGAAAAAAAAAAAGAGTTCTCTACCCGAGTGCCGCCACTACAATCCCCAGCCATTCGCAAACACCAAATCTCAGTCGAAGATTGTAGTCGCAAACAACTACTACAGGGTGCGTAGCATAGCAGCTGCTGGATGTGACGACAACCACCACCACGTAGCTATCACGACGCAATGCTCATTCCCAGTTGGGCCGTCACTAGAAAAAAAAAAACACAGAAGACTTCCACTGTACGCCACAGTCGACGGCCACTATTGCCAACATGGGCTTGACAACTCCCCCTCCAACTAGCGGCGCCACCGCAACGTGCGGTAGGCTACCGTCACCATTCCGGCCGACGACTCATGGTCGCTTCAATCTCCGGCCAATCAGTGATACCAATCACAATAAGCACGGCAATCAGCCAAATAAAGATCTTAGCCCATGGAGGCGTCGCAATACCAACCACGAGCCTGCCATCACCGCTTCATCTTGACCAACGGCAGCGCCGCCAAACCATTCAGTTCAGATCCAGCGCAAGCACCAGCTCCACCGCACAACCGCTAGCCAACACCCCGCCAATCAGACCAACCCGCTACAAATCGCGGTCATGGCAAAAGCACGCCGTCGCCGTCAAGCGGCAAGCCACTGTCGCTCCGGCTCACATGATCATGGAACTAGGAACCATGATATCCCGCCTGCTGGGCTTGGGGAATTGTAGGCACTGTGTGGCCCTCACTTTGTTTCCCCTAGTTTTCAATTGTCTGGCCCTTTGCCTGTTTGGTTACCTTGAATGAAAATTAAAAATATATCTGCCTATATTCTTCTTTTTCGAGTAGAGTGTAGATCTTAAAAACTACAAACATGAAAAAACTCACAGAGACAAAGTGAACAACCATATACAAAGAACTCCGAAAGCAAGGACGGAACAAATGGTCATTGAGCATATTCCAAAGGAAACACGATATCTAAAAGGCCAAATAGACAAGACTGTTTGCTGCTACTGTATTCAACTCCATCAAACGGTTGGTTGCTTGTCAAAAGAGAGAAGTAGGAAGTCTATAAGAATCAATTACAAAAATAGAAAATAATGGTTTGTCTCATCTTCTAGACACGAATTGCAAAGGGAACTCCTATGAGAAGTAATAGGAAAGACGTATAAACACATCTTTCAATATCAAACTCATGACACTTTTACAGTATAAGACATCTAAAGAAACTGCTGGAAACATGCCTGCAAAACCAAACTGCTATACTGGTCAACTTGCAGGGATGCAATGTCTTGTTTGGCAGCTTTAAGCATCTCTGTTACTAGGAATTTCAGAAGATCTTCAAATCCCTGTTGACAATGTTGCGAATCATTTCTATCATGTCGAGGTGGTTTAATATTCAACCGAGCTGCCAGAACAGTGGAGGATTTTGTGGCATGGAACTCTGAAGAGTCTAATGGCACCCCTTTACAAAGACAGAGAAGACTCCGCAGAACATGAGATCCGTGACAGTTGTGCATCACTTCAACAGGATTGGCCACAATTGCCTGCAGGAGGATGAAACAAATCAATTAACATATAACAGGTATTCATATTCATCTACTATAACCCTACAAGTTCATTTGAAATAACTGCAATTCGTTTTCCTGTACTTCATTGTAAGAATTAACTCCGCAAGCAAAATGTTAGCTTTAGAATGCCCTTAAACAAGCAGAGCAGCATACTGACAGAAACATTTATACACACACCGACAGAAAATCCAGTATGCAACCGCAAATTGCAGTTTGGGGAAACTGAAACTCCAGATTGCTATGAGAAATATTAGCTGATACCTTGCATATTGTAGTTAAAGTCTCTTCAACTATCTCAAAAAGAACAGAGTATGGATAGGCACATAGAATTCAATAAGGAAATCAGGCACAAAACACAGCAGAGAGATGAATTCTGGAAAAGTATTCTCTCATGTTTTTGGAAAGCTACACGGTGACTTCTTAAATAGAAAAATACATAACTGAAAATCCCTACATGTTCTCAACTCACTAACAAACTTATCCTATAAAGACTCCACTACCTACTAACCAAATTGACTACGTCAAAGAACTATGCACTACTGAATTGCAGAGAAAATAGGAACTAATAACTGTCAATAAAAACTAGAGCTTAAAAACAAAGGTAAGATGCACTAATTTTTCACACTCCCCCTTAGTGCATGCTTACGGTCAAGCATACCAAGTGCAGCTCTAAACCTTTCAAACTTGGATTCTGCCAATGCCTTCGTAAAGAGATCTGCGACTTGATTACTTGTACGAACACTATCCAACTTGATATCCTGACTTAGCACCTTCTCTCGCACAAAATGATGACGAACTTCAATGTGCTTTGTCCGACCATGAAATACAGGATTTGAAGCAAGTTTAATAGCAGTTTCATTGTCACAGTGAATTGGTACTGCATAATCCACTTTCTTGTAAATATCACTGATCAACCGTTTCAACCAAATGCATTCTTGCGTGGCCATAGTTGCGGCGATGTATTCTGCTTCAGTGCTGGAAAGAGCAACACTAGGTTGCTTCTTACTACACCAGGAAATAGCTGCTGATCCCATACTAAAACAATAGCCTGTAGTAGAATGCCGATCATTTTCATTGCCTGCCCAATCGGCGTCACTAAAGCCACTGAGCAGAAAATTTCCACCCTTTTTGTACATTAGACCATATCCAAGAGATCCTTTTACATAACGCATTATCCTCTTTGCAGCATCCAGGTGAGGAGTCCTTGGAGTCTGCATGAATTGGGAGATCACCCCAACAGGGTAAGCAATATCCGGCCTTGTGATAGTTAAATAAATCAAACTACCAACAAGTTGTCGAAACTTCCTTGCGTCCTTCAGTAGCTGTCCTTCACCTTTCTTTAACTTGAGATAAGGCTCCATAGGAGTAGCCATTTCTTTCGCCTCCCCCATGCTAAAACGCTCCAGCAAACTTTTAGCATATCCCTTCTGAGATACGAAAAACCCATCTTCCGACCTTTCAACTTCTAAGCCCAGGAAACATCCAACTTCGCCCAAATTCTTCATTTCAAAACGAATGGACAAGTCATTCTTTAAACGCGAAATTTCATCCTCATTGTTTCCTGCGATGATCATGTCATCCACATACAAGAGAACCACCACACGCTTACCAGATTCCATCTTTACAAACATACTAGATTTGGAATTTGAAATCTTAAAACCACAGAAAGTAAGATATTGAGCAATCTTACCATACCATGCACGCGGAGCTTGCTTTAGACCGTACAAAGCCTTCTTCAACCGACAACCATGATGGGGAAACTGCTTAGAGATGAAACCTTGGGGTTGCTCCATAAAAACTTCACGATCTAACTCGCCATAAAGAAATGCGTTCTTTACATCAAGTTGCCATAACTTCCAACCTTTGCAAGCTGCTAAAGAGATAATTGCTCTTACTGTGACCATCTTGGCTACTGGGCTGAAAGTCTCCTCGTAATCTAACCCATAACTTTGTGAAAATCCGCGAGCAACAAGTCGAGCTTTGCACCTATCAACCGTTCCATCTGCTGTCTTTTTCAATTTGTAAACCCATTTGCAGGTTACGGGTTCACAGTCTTTAGACTTTGGCACAAGCTCCCACGTCTCGTTCTTCATTAATGCAGTAATTTCTTCTTGCATAGCTACTTCCCATTTTGAGATACCTCTCGCTTCATCGTAGCAACAAGGTTCACTGCCATTTATTGCTCCAACAAGGAAACAAGAAGTCACACTACACTGATTTAAGCCAACTTCATAATCTTTGAAGTAATCAGGTTGCCTTCTTTCCCTTGTTGACCTTCTCAAGGTGGACATAGTATGTCCATCATTATCAAAGTTTGAAGACACCGAAACATTATCTGGAGTGTCTTCAATCTGCCTTATAGGTGAGGAAGGAGTACTAGTTTCAAGAAGAAACTGAGCACTTTTAACACCTTTGGGAAATGATGACACCTCATCAAATACCACATCTCTAGAAGTGAGAAACTTCTTGGTTTCTGGATCCATGCATCTCCAACCTTTCCTACGTGAATCATAGCCAACAAATATGCATTTCTTTGCTTTTGGGTCTAACTTGGTTCTATTAGATTTTGGAATGTGAACATAACAGATAGAACCAAACACCCTAAAGTAATTCACATTTGGCTTTGATTTATATAAAGCTTCAAAAGGTGTATGATCGTTACCTGGCCACGGAGGTAATCGATTAATCACATGGCATGCACAACGGACAGCTTCTGCCCAGAGTTCTCTAGGAAGATTCTTATCATGTAGCCATGACAAGCTCATTGCAGCAAGATGGCCCAACTTTCGCTCTGCAACCCCATTTTGTTGTGGGGTATATGGACATGTCATTTGCCGAGTAATGTTGTTATCATCACAATACTTGAGAAAGTCATTCGACATGTATTCACCACCATTGTCAGTACGCAAACACTTCACCTTCATGCTAAACTCTTTCTCCACTGCACTTTTGAACTCAATAAACTTGGACATAGCTTCACCTTTTTCTTTCAAGAAATACACCCAAGTGTATCTTGAAAAATCATCTACTATCACCATAACATAGTGATAACCACTGCAACTTGGTGTTCTTGTCGGACCCATCAAATCTGAATGAACCAACTCAAACATGATGTTCTTGCGGTTCAATGATCTCTTGAAAGGAAGACGGTGGGATTTGCCGTATTGGCAGCCTTGGCAAACCACATTTGTATGCACATCCTTCAAGACTGGTACACCATCGAGTAGCTTTTTAGATGATATTTGCTGTAACGTTTGATAGCCTACATGGCCCAAGCGAGCGTGCCAAATTGCAGCCCTGTCATTTTTACTTGTCTGCTTCACGTATGCTTCCCCAGCAGACATGACAAATAGCGACTCTTTCTTCTCCCCAACAAGAAGAATATCAGCTTCTACGTTCTTGAGCTTATCAAGAACCATGACATCTTTTGGACCAAATAGCACATATTTTCCAGAATCAGTAATTTGAGAAACTGAGACTAGATTTTTCTTTAGTCCTGGTACGTGGTAGACGTCCTTCAGAACTACACCGCTATTCATTGAGCCATGAGCATTGATATTCGCCGTACCTTCATTCACAACAGGATGAATAGAATTATCTGCAGTGATAATTACCCGATCTCGATCTCCATTATGCTTGTGAATATTGGAGACTAAGGCCCCGTTTGACACTCTTTTTTTCCCTCTTTTTTTTTTCAGTTTTAAAAACTGGAAAAAAAGGAGCGTTTGGTAACCATTTTTTTTTCAATTTAAAAAATCAGTTTTTAAACTGCAGAGTAAAAAAAAAACTCCAAAAACTGATTTTTTTTTTCACTTTTGGTTTTTTTTTTTCGACCACCACCACCACCCTCCCACCGCCGGCAGCCACCTCAAGCGACCACCGCCGGAGACTGCCGGCCGCCGGCGACCACCGCCAGAGACTGCCGACAACCACCTCCGACCGCCGGCGACCACCGGCAGCCACCTCCGGCCGCCGGCAGCCACCGCCGGAGACTGTCGGCAGCCACCTCCGGCCGCTGGCGACCACCGCCGAAGACTGCCGGCAGCCACCTCCGGCCGCCGGCGGCCACCGCCGGAGACTGCCGGCAGCCACCTCTGGCCGCCGGCGACCACCGCCAGAGACGGCCGGCAGCTACCTCCGGCCGCCGACCACCACCGCCGGAGACTGCCGGCAGCTACCTCCGGCCGCCGGCCACCTCCGGCCGTCGGCCACCACCACCACCACAATCGACCACCGCTACGCCCCACCACCGCCACCGCAAACCACCAAAAAAAAAAAGTCAAAATAAAAAGGGTTACCAAACACCAAAAAAAAAAACCTCAAAAAAAAAAGGGGTTATCAAACACCCACTTGTTTTTATAAAATAAAAAAATTAAGCTGCTCTTTAAAAACTGAAAACCAAAAAAAAAATTTTGTCAAACGAAGCCTAACTCACTATTCCCGGTCACGTGATGTGAGCAACCCGAATCAAGGATCCACTCCTTCTTGTAGTCCACATAATTGACAAATGCTTCAATTTGATCTGAAGCACCAAGCTCTTTACCTTGCTTTTGCGCCGTCTCGATAGAAAAACACTGCTCCCACTTGAGTTTATCACTGTCATCATTTTCACAAGCTGTGTTTGCTTTCACAAGCTTCACACGACAATACTTCTTGATGTGGCCAGTTTTTCCGCACCTATAGCACTTCTTACTAGAATATTTCTGCTGCGGTGTAGTGCTAGAATCTGCATTTGAAGTGGAACTTTTTGCTGAATACTTGTCACCACCTACTGCTGCTTTCGAATTCTCCTTTTCTTTCAATTTCCACTTTGAAAAGAGAACATCATCTGCTTCAGAAATTGATTTTCTTGAGATTTGCTTAGCAAGTGCTTCTTGGTTAGAAAGCAAATTCTCAAGTTCTTCAACAGATGGCTGAACAGCCCATCCTTGTACCGAAGTAACAAAAGGCATGTATTCTTTCCTTAGGCCACGAATAAGATACCGCCGTAATCTTGCTTCACTAATCGGCTCATCCATATCTAGCTGTGAAATTACAGAACAAATATTTTTTACTTTTAAAAAATATTCTGAAATTGACATACCTCCTTGCGTTAATGTCGCAAGATCATTTTCAAGCAATTGTAACCTTGCTGTATTCTTCTTGGTGAACAATCTCTCAAGAGTTCCCCAGACTTCTCTTGGCGAATCAACATCACGAACATGATCAATATACTCCCTACTGATCGATGTTCTCAAAGCAAAAAGAGCTTTCCCGCATTTGATCTTCCATTTTCGTTGTGCTTCGACATTCTCAGGAATGTCATCTGGAACTACCGAATCTGCACCACTCACAAGATCCCACAGATCTTGACCCTGAAGATAGGCTTCCATGCACATTCGCCAATACTTGTAGTTTGTGCCTACAAGCTTTTCTACACCATACTGGGTAGAACCACTTCCTCCACTAATTGAATCCATATCAGAGAACCAAAAAAAAGTGTTTTTCCTCACAGCAACTTAATCCTCTCCAACAAGTCAACAACTTGATAGTCAAGAAGAATATTTTGCCCCAGTGAGGCTATCACAAAAGAGCCCTAGGATCAAAAGCCTAGTGCTCTGATACCATCTCAAAAAGAACAGAGTATGGATAGGCACATAGAATTCAATAAGGAAATCAGGCACAAAACACAGCAGAGAGATGAATTCTGGAAAAATATTCTCTCATGTTTTTGGAAAGCTACACGGTGACTTCTTAAATAGAAAAATACATAACTGAAAATCCCTACATGTTCTCAACTCACTAACAAACTTATCCTATAAAGACTCCACTACCTACTAACCAAATTGACTACGTCAAAGAACTATGCACTACTGAATTGCAGAGAAAATAGGAACTAATAACTGTCAATAAAAACTAGAGCTTAAAAACAAAGGTAAGATGCACTAATTTTTCACAAACTAGCATGTGATTCTCATCATCCTGAAGATGCATAGCTAATGACTTGAGAGCTGTCTCAGCTACATGAGAACCTGACCTATCCATAGCGATACTACAGAATCCCTTTGAACAGCTTTGGAGAAAACCACAAAGGTGATCCACATCACAGCCTTCAAGGAGGATTTGTAAAGTGTGGCTTATTATATAATCATTTGCAAGTTCTACTTCTTTGCCACGTGCTTCTTCCAAAGCATTCCCGCATATAGCCATCCTTTCCTCTAGTTCAATCTCAGTACTTTCGATAACATTAGCAATCTCCGAGAAGTATTTTGCTGTTTCAGGATCAACCTGTTTTCTACAAAGAAAATGTCTTAGTGAGGATGATTAATTTGGGCGTCTAAGGCTTCAGGACAAAGAGTCTACGACACACCAAAAACAAAGAGCACAGTTAAGAAATCAAAACCTGACAAAAGATGTCTGTGGTACAGAAGCTTCTTGATGCTTCGAGAACTTTTGAGATCTCACAGATTTATCATGCCCACCACCAGAAAAATTGCCGGTAGAATTATCTCCATCAAAACCACCATGTTTCTTCGTCGCCTTTCTGCTCATGCTTCTTTTCCGTCCACCCTGGTTATACGAGTGATCTTCCCCAGCCATAACGCAGTCCTCGATCAAATTACGCGCTTTAGCTTTCCTCAATGGTAAAGCTTTTGAACCAACAGAAACCATAAGCGTCTCTATTTACCTATTGTAAGCCCAAAATAAAACGCGCAAAAAGTTTCAAACAGCGTCTAAATATAACGGTGGAACTGTACGCAGCACAACCAAAGTTTCTATGATTCATACGCTCTAATACCTATATTTCTCAAAAGAGCTCGACGACTCCACCAACTAATATAAAGAAATGTTTTGAGTTCTAACAGCAAAACCACGGGATTATATGTGCGTGAAAGTAGCAATCGAACCCCCACTTGCAACAACATATTTGGGCAGACATAGATACATTGGTAGCATCTTTGAGTGCATATGTGTGTGTGTGTGTCTGAGCGGGTCTTAGTCTGCTTGTGTGTGTTAGGTTGGAGACTGCGAATTCCACAAGTAATAGAAGCAAGAAAACCTAGCATTCACATTTTTACTGCAAACTGAAGCTGTGAAAGCATAAAAAATTTCTAAATTGAGCATATGGGCAACTTACACGTTTACACTTGCAAATAAGCATCAAGCAGTTATGTGTGTGCGGTTAGTGTGTGAGAGAGAAAGAGAGGCCACGAACCGTAGGAAAACCTCTTTGTCCGACTTAGCTGATTACTGTTGCAGTATCTTCTTCGGCTTTGCTGTGGCTGAGACAGAGATAGAGGCGGAGACGACGATCCAAGCTCGTCATTTCAGAGAGAGGGGGCACGGAGCAAGTGAACCCTGCGGCCCAGCCCAAACTCCTCAGTCCAACTGATCTGGTCGGGTTACTATGGGCCCCAGCTTCCTCGACGAGTTTCTTAGGTTTAGGCCCAATCTAAAGCCCACCTTTAAGGAGTACCCCAATTGATACTGAAGTACAGCAAAGTCCAGTCTCCAGAGCAAATCAGTCTATTTCTCATTTTGGGCTGGGAGTTTATTTTAGCCCAAAGACCTGCAGGCTGCGGCCCACTTAACTTGTGAGGTTAATAATTTTCCATGCCCAGATGAATGAAATAATTAGATGGATCCGAAAGACCTTAGTCTCAAAAGTGATTTTTTTCAAGATGAGGTCACTTGATAGAGTCCACTCGTTCGTTTCTCGTCACAGTTGTTTCAAATTACCCCCGACACATAAACAACGATTCCTACTACTTTTCGTTCATGTTGTTGCCGCATTTGGAACGTGTCAATTTGAGTGAGAAGCTGGCTTTTGGAATATACAGACAAATGCACCTCCATCGACGAAATAAAATAGTAATGATTATCCTGTGCTGAGAAACATAATCAGTGGTATCCATAGGCATTTCAGGTGTGTCACATCTTTTAAAGTGTGACTAGTTAGACGAACCAGTACTAGGGTAGCGCACGAATTGGCTACTTGTGCCAAATGTGTCCTTAATTTTGACTCCATGGATGGAAGAGGCTCTCCTCAATTCGTTATAGCATTCATCCTAAGAGCTTGAGGTTGATGCAAAGGTGTAGGTGACACAGCATCAGAGTGATTGATATGAAGAGGGCATGTCCAGAACACAGGCTCCTCGTATGCCTGTCCCCTTGCTTTTCCTGCTCTTCGCATAAGGACCTCTGTCCACGATGATATGTCTTCATCAACGCAACCATGTGAAACCGTGCATGGGAGGGCCAAGCGGCGGCCAAGACCCGGTCCACACACAGATGAGGTTTTGGGCCTTATCTTAATGCCACTTCTGCTATCAGCTGCAAAGAGGTAGCAACGGAAAAGACATCAGAGGTGGTCACATTGCCCTGGCCTCTTGTCAGTAGTCTCATAAAGAGATAAGAGAGTGGACAGCGCTGGTGTACATGCAAGTCTTGTGGTCCGGACTCCGGACTGGTAGAGAGACAGTGAGCCAAACGTAAGCTGAATTTAGAGCTACAAGACAACGGGAGATTCTCCCACGTTATATTTGGAAGTTGGAAGTTGAAAGTTGAAAGTTGAGTGTTGAAAGTGCAAGGCAGCAGGCAACAGGCTTTCCCCTGTACTTCATTTTGAGCTTAGGTAATCTTGGTAAGTTTGTTTGGATATGAAATTTTGAAATATAGAATATTTTTAAATGTTTTCATTTTGAAATTTCTTGATAAAATATCTTGTTTTGAAGAAAAGAAGTAAAAGGTTGTTAAAAAAGGTAAGAGGCAAAATTCTTAAAAAAATAGGGAACTAGTCATTGTGAGTTTATAAATTACTGATTGGAATGAATTTGACAAATAATTAATTCAAATCACTCCGAAATTTCAAAATTTTCTTTTGAACTATCCAAACAAAATATTTTGTACAAATGATTTACAAATACCTTACCAAAGTCAAATTTTCAGTTCAAATCCTATATCTAAACACACCCGTTTTTAGTAATTTTTATTAGTGACGTTTAAAAAAAATATTGTTAAAAATTATCATTAAAAATGTGAAAAAAATGTTATTAAATATACTTAACAACAAAGTACTTTCAAAATTGGTATTAAATTAGGTGAGAGAAGGAACTAGACCATCGTAGAGAAATTCATCTACAATGTCCGGAGATGCTACCCCTCTACAATGTTCGAAGAGGACACTCCTTGCTCAACGCTATAGCTATAAACTCACTTTAAAACTTATAATCCCTTTCCATTTGTTAACGGCAACAATCAGTATTGATATTATGGATTTTATGTCACTCGGATATTTGAAACATTCAAAAAATGTAATAAATATAAAAAAAAATATGTGACGATGGTGACGGTACGACCACTGTTATTCCATTTAGAGATGAAATTTCTAACTCAGTGGCAACTCGCGCTAAACCAATACATAAATTACGTAGACAATGTGCGTATCAAATCAGTGCCAAGTCCAAGTTTGGAACACAGTTAGCGTCATAGTGGTCCAACCATCGGTATCAATCAATCATGTGAGCCTAACCCCTTTAAAAAATTTAATGCCATCTTTGTGTTTTAGCAGGACCTGCAACGGCTAATGATCAGCTCCATTACTCGCAGCCTATAGCTATTGCTGGTACCGTTTCTGGCCACATTTATCGTCTGGCCATAGCAGTGATGTACTGTCGGCTCAACCACATTTTTTTTATATAAAAAAGACCGGATCGTAAGGCTCCAATCTAACTGACATGAAATATTACGTTTTGAGAACCTACAAGGCCGTCACATACATCTGAATCCTTGATTTCCGCACCTATTTCGGGGTCGAAGCGCACAAGGACCCATATGTAGAGCACATGTAGGGCGAGGACATAACTACCAACAAGTACGGCGGACAGGATTCGAACCCAAGTGAAAAACCACGTATGCGTTTCCCTTTTAGTTGGGTTTTGCTGTTGACTTTTCTAGCTAGAACTAGAACTAGAATTGGTTGTGTTTCTTTATCAAAGAAATGTTGCATCAATTTGGTCAAGATCACAGATCATTGTTTTTTTCCGTTTCTGTTTCTTTACTTTTCAAAAACCTCTCCACGCACACCACCAAAAAATGAAAAGCGTACGTTATCCAGTATATAGACGGAATAACTTGCTAAATGTGATTAGCGACAGACTGACAAAGAATCGGTTCAGCGATTTTCAGCATCTCAATCCAAGCATACTATCTGAGTTCAGGTCTCCTGCCCATCGTTTTTTGTATTAGGACAAATCTCGCCCTACATGTACTCCACATGTGAATTTTCCGTGCACTTCGCCCCGACGTAGGTGTGAAAATCGAGAGTTCAGATGAATGTGGTGTCTTTGCAGGTCCTCGATACGCAATATATTCTCTCGGTTATACCAAAATCTTAGGATCCCACTATTTTCTGTACCAAAAAAAAAAAAATTAGCGAAAATAGACCTAGTAGTAAACCTTGGAAGAAGTCACCACGTCATATATGGTCAACCACCAGCATTGATCTTTAAACTTTGTCAGCAATAACATCAAAATGATTTTATTTTAATGTGACTGCATAGTTTGCTTACACAGGGTCAAGATAAGAATGTATAACATTGTTTGCTTCAACACTGAAAGATGTTTAAGTTATGACAAAATCACTCTTGTGGTTCTATATTAAGAAATGAGCTCGGGCCCATATTGGAACTGGAAAGCATCTCATTCTGACCGGAAGAACTGGAAAGAGCACTTGATTTGATGGCATAAAATCATCTCTTATGAATGTTTTAATCGTCACAAAAAGGTCACTAGCCTGCCAAAGAAGAAAATAATAGAGGGAGGTGCAGTTGTTCAAGGAAATGAGCTGGGAATCATGATTCATACATGCCACTGTAAGAATGTGCAGAGAATTCGGATTAACTTATGATTCTACCAATACTTTTGAGTCCATATGCTACAATTGATTGATGACGGGAAAAAAAAAGTTTTAATTATAATTATTTGGGATAAATGAACTCTTTGGACACTTAACACGTGCAGGAATCAAGGTAAATTGCCGCGATCAAAGAGAACTCATACACGGCTGCTTGCTTCGTAGCATCTTTGATTAGATTCATATCTTCTTTGACTACGTTTTACACATTGATTCGGACTACTAAAATGCTTCCTCTTATTTTATGGTAGAAACGCCGTGTATTATTCTTTGCTCGCCCTGTTGAGTATGAATAAGGAGAGCATCTCAAATAACGAAAGCTAGCAATCCCATCGTTCGGAGAAGTGACAAGAGCCTGGAGGGATAACTTTAAGGTTTCTAGTTCGAATCAACATACTAACAAAACCACATATATTACAGTGATAAAAAAAAAAAACAATAACGAAGCTAGCTGTTCAAAATGCAAGTGTTAGGGAATTTTGGGATCATTTTTGAATAAAACTATATACTTTGAGGGTGCGTCCGCATTTCACCTTGTTATTTAACTTTTGGCACGATTCACCTCACTCTTTTCAAATTTGTGCACAATTTATCAATTGACAAGTTGAAGTCCAATTGTTCGAACGTCCCTCAATTTCTCAGCGGCAAACTCGTAACTGCAATCATTCAATCCACATTGGCAACCACATGGCTACCTTAGGAAATACCAACCCAAACAAAACTGGACTTCAGCCCATTAATTGATGAATTGCGCATAAATTGAAAAGCTAAAGAATTTTATTTTCGTTTTTGTAATAACGAAGAAAAAAAATGCTTTTTTGCGTGTACTTTTATCTTTTTCAGTTTCATTTTGTATAAAGTTTTCACCTTTTTCCACCGATTGTATTCTCTGTGTCAGAGAATACTTCACCTGTCTGGACTGTTCACATTTTTCTCTGCAGCCTCTCTGTCTCTCACTCTCTCTCTCCTGCGGGCTGCGGGAAGCATGCCGAACCAGAGGAAGCTGGAGCTCCCAGAAAATCAAATGGGTGCCGTCGAGTTTGATAGTAACCGGGTATGGTGTACATTTTTTTATCTTCCCAAGTCTTTCCAGTTGGAAAGGACACACACAATAGACCATAAGGTATGTGAAAGTAGAAGACAGTGGCCATGAAAACTTTCTTCTGTTCTTTCTTTGCAGGAGAAAAGAGAAGAGAGAGAATTCTCAAGTGAAAGCACATAGCAATGCCGTTAGAGCAAGACGGATTTTGCAGGGAGCTATGCAGATAGCGATTCCATTATCCTGTTAATCGAATAGGGGAAGGGAAATGACAGGTGTGGGAACAGGGAAGGGAAATGGGGACAGGGGAAGGGAAATGGCAGACGTGGGAACTGGAAGGGGAAGGGAAATGGGGCAACAGATGTGGGAATAGGGAAGGGGAAGGGGGACGTGTGAAGGGGAAATGTGAGGGGAAGGAGGACACATATATAGGTCCACGGAAGTAATAGTGTAAAGAATGTTAAAAAACATACAAGAATGTATCTAAAAAAATTGACAAAAATAGAAATGAAAATAATAAACGTACAGAAAAATTGAAAAAGTGGATACAGAAAAAAACTAAAAGTACATAAAACGATTTTAGAACTGAATACTAAAATCTTGAAAACAAAAACATAATACAAAACGCAAAAAATAATTGTGTAAGCGTACGCCCCCTAAAATTTTTAAGGTGAAATCCCCCCCCCCCCCCCCCACCCCCCACAACCACCAAAATTTAAGTGCAAAGTCCTTGATGCTGATAAGTAGAAGAACCGAAATCAATGGAGCAAACTTGACAGAAAAAAATCTTTCCGGCTATCAACATTGTCTACATAATGGCCCACTTTTTGCTTGGGCAGCTGTCGTCATTGGCGATGGGTGAAAACTCCTGGCTCGAGAACTCCTCCTAGTCCTTTGTAATTCAAGCAGCCTTGCGTCCCAAGGGCTTTGGTATCCAATGCTAAAAGAGGTTATGGGTTGTCTTTCTTTATGCTCCCTCAACATTTGATATTGTGCCAAAGAAAGAAGTAAAAATACACAATAAAGTCGCACAAAAACAAAAGTGCACGATAATTGGATGGGGGTGGGAATATATGTACAAAAGGTTGATATACATTTGTAGCATCTAGGAAGTTTCCATCGATAACTTGCTCATATGAGCCTGTCTCTACTTTTCCCATGTGAAAGAATAAACAAAAGATTGATCTCTTGAAAGCCAAGGTGCATTAAGATTTCTTCATAATCTCCAGAAAGGCTAAAACACTTTTGAGGATTAACTGCATGTAGAACTATATAGATAGTGTAAGAAGCATTATTAGTTTGTCTATCTCGATCTAAAGTGTTTTAAGTGTTCTTACTGTTCGAGTGAGATTGAAGTGAGACACTTCTTGTCAATATGCATACCATCTACTATGGTATTTAAATGTTCCAGTGCCAACTTTCTTACTTGTTATTGTACGTAAGATTTTATTAAAAAAAAAAACAAGAAATGAACAATACTATTAGGTGTCCTAATCTCTACCATCTAAGAAAAAAAAATGGGTATGAAGGAAGAAAATAAAAGAATAGACTACAATTGAAATTACAAACCTGGGTTTGGATTATGCAGGTCAATCTTAAGATCGGCAAGTGTCAACAAAATAAAAAGTTTATCAATGGGTGCCTTGCCAAATGAGGGTTACACTATTATTATTATTATTATATAATAACTTTACATGCATGATTTTTGTTTAGTAAGAAAATAATTCTAAAAAAGTCTCCAGGAAAAAATATTTAGTGGTTATCTAACACTGTTATCAGCTTAGGTGGTGTTAAACTATCACTAAAAATTTACCAACTAAGCAAAATAATAAGTTGGTGGGACAAGTATTCAACTAGATACAATTAAATTTAACCATGGTAAACTATAATAGGAAATAAGATGAATACAAAAATCACAACTCCATCCCTAAAACTCCATATCTTGCAATAGCAGCCGCTCTCTCCCGTCCCCCCACCCTCTCCATCTTTACCTGCGCGCGCGCACACGAAGAACAAAACTTGTTAGAAACCAATAAGAAAATAAAAGTATTCCACCTTCCTCTTCATCCAAGCCTTTTTCCACCCATGCGGCCATAACTTGGCTATACTCATCTAACCTTTTGTCAAATTTAGAAGGAGACAGGAACATGATTGTGTCTTGTAAAATTTTAAAATAATAATGATATTTGTTTAACCAAAATGAAAAAAAAAAGAGTTTTCCACCCAATTGCGTAGCAACCTGAATTTTAAATGATGTGCTGCTGCCTCAACATTTTATCTTCATTCATACCAAAGAAAGAAATAAAAGTCACACAACTTCTCAATCATTCGACTCAACAAAAGAAATGGAAAAGAAAGGAACCCCACAATAGCAACATTCATGTGCAAATAATAATTTCATGCATTTAAAATATAAATAAACAATACACCCAAAAAGCAAATTGGTCCATCCAATCAACATAAAAGCCCCCCAACATCCAAACACAATCTCCACCACTACTCTTCCACTTCCTCTTTAGTCTCCGGCCACTCTCCAACCTTACTAGAGAGATGACCCGCATCAAGGATATGTTCGCCGGAATGTCAGATTCCGGCCAACCCATCACCATCTCCAGCAAAAAGAAGAAGCTCTTCTTAGCTCTTTTTGCATCTTTGTTACTGGTATCCATCGTAATCGGCGTCGTTGTTGGAGTGAAGTCGCGAAAAAGCGACTCAGACTCCAGCAACTTCAGAACGTCGGCAGCTCATACCGTGCTGAAATCGTCATGCAGTAGCACATTGTACCAAGATTTGTGCTACTCCGCCATTGCCAGTGTCCCCGGGATGAGCGAAAAGGTGACGAGCCAAAAGGACGTTATCGAGCTGTCACTAAACATCACCAAGGAAGCTGTAGAACACAACTTTTTCACTATAGAGAAGTTGATCAAAACGCTAAAAGGCCTGACGAAGCGCGAGAAAGGAGCGCTCCACGATTGTCTGGAGATGGTTGACGAAACGTTAGACGAGCTCCATGAGGCCGTGGAAGACCTCGAGAAGTACCCCACGAAGAAGACACTGAGGCAACACGCCGGCGACCTTAAAACCCTCATAAGTTCGGCCATTACCAACCAGGAGTCGTGCTTGGACGGATTCTCACACGAAGAGGCCGATAAGCACGTGAGGGAGGTCTTGCTGGCCGGTCAGGTGCACGTCGAGAAGATGTGCAGCAATGCGCTCGCGATGATCAAGAACATGACGGACGCCGATATAGCGACCTATGAGAAAGAGATGAAGCTGAATGGCAGGAAGCTCAAGGAGGAAGAGGAGGTGGACAGTAGCAGCGGTATTAAGTGGCCGGAGTGGCTGTCGGCGGGAGACAGGCGGCTGTTGCAGGCTTCCGGGGTGACGCCGAATGTGGTGGTGGCGGCGGACGGGAGCGGGAACTACAGGACGGTTTCCGCCGCCGTGGCGGCGGCGCCGAGCAAGAGCAGCAGCAGATACGTGATCAGGATCAAGGCCGGAGTGTACAGGGAAAACGTGGACGTGCCCAAATCCAAGACGAACATAATGTTCATGGGCGACGGAAGAAAAACTACCATCATTACTGCGAGTAAGAATGTGGTTGATGGCAGCACCACCTTCAATTCTGCCACTGTAGGTGAGTATAGCTTTCTTCGCTTAATTATGTCCTCCTTTTTCGGATTAGTTTTACATTCTTTAATCTGATACTACGTAAATTTAAAGTAGATGCTTTTCTGAAACATCAATCAAGTGATGAAGCAAGGCAGCAAGAACCCTACAAGAACAACTGATTAAAAGAGTAAATTTTTGTTTACCTTTTATTCTTTTACTAATTAGATTTTATTGCGCTAAACTTGAGCGACTATGATAACAAGGAACAAAAAGAAAACGCAGCTTCACTCCTGTTGACTGCGCTGATTCTTTCACGTTCTTCGAACTTTTACATTTGTCACAACATAGAAAGGACATAAGCAAAAACATTAGATCATATCTGTTTTATAAAGACAAAGATGACAGTAGTAATTTTCTAATCTCTTAATCAAAAAACGAATCTATCAAGTATGAAAGAATATTTATGGTGGGTCCTCGGACATACCAACTACGGTAGAAGAATACGAGAAGTGCTGTCGTATTACTACTCCATTATTAAATTAAAAGCTTTAAAAATGAAATTGGTAGGTAGACCCATACAAAGAGCAGTGACGTCTGTATGTCCATGTGGGGGTTTCAATTTTCAAACAGCACATCATGGTCCATGACATCAAATGCAAAGATTTGTCATCAGTCCCTCCTAGCTACCACGTCCCAAAATTTCATGTTCCCGTTGGAATTGTCCAGATTTCCAAGAGGATTACGACCCACATGTCCGGCCAGACCTTTTGTCAGAATGCCACCTTATCACCTCTCTTTCAAAAAGAGAGGGGCTCGCAAGAAATTTGGAAATCAAGTTAGTACAACCCAATCTAGTAGGTTCATTCATGTGAAAGAAGATAAAAAAAACAGATCAGTTAAATTTGGTGCAGTTCCGTTATCATCTGACTTCATCCGAACAAGACCAAAGACTAGATGGCAGCATAGAAAGTTACTGTCGATGTGGATATATCTTTTATAGTGTGTTATATCTTATGTAGCAAAGAAGAACACCTTAAGATTGACTTTAGAGTCTTAATGTCTAATCTTGATAATAGTCTTAATGTCTTCTACTTGACACCATCGTGATGGATGATTGCAGCTGAGCATCACTTTCCCCTATTTGTCAAGCTTTTTGACGCGTCACTTGACTCTTCCACCTTACATGTTTGCCTCCGGTACAAAAGTTTCTTCTAGACATGTTTAATTAATTAGGTTGGTGGGTGGTTATCCTAACTTTTTCGCCTTTAATTGTGTATATTGATAGTGAAAGTACATGAACACCTTGCCGACACTCCATCTCTGATTTGCTTCTCTAATTTTTACTCCAAGCTATATTTTCTGCCAGTACGGTTAACTGAACATATTAGCTTTGAAATTTACTCTTTCAACTACCAAGTGTTAGTGAAAGTACAGAACTTCCCCACCAAAATATTTGTCCATTTAGCTTCATCGTGTATAGCATCAGTATGAATGTGTAATTGGATATATAGCCGAAACAAACACCAAAACAAGAGTAGCCAAAAGTCTTCTGCTTTTAAGCAGTTCAACTTTAAAGCAACTTTTTTCTTTGTAAAAGGGATTGCTTTTGGTCAAGCGCAATTTGCTCTCGAGCAGAAGCAAAACCGTGTCTTGAGTTTTTTTATTGTTGAATGAATGATTGATAGAGAAAAAGCCACCTATCCTAGATCAATCAATTGAGTTTTGACGACTAACTTGAACTAAAAAAATCCCATGCATGTGATGGGTGCAGCTGCGGTCGGGCAAGGGTTCTTGGCGCGGGACATAACCTTTCAAAACACAGCAGGACCCTCCAAGCATCAGGCTGTCGCGCTCCGCGTCGGCTCCGACCTGTCGGCATTTTATCAGTGCGATATGCTGGCGTACCAAGACACGCTCTACGTCCACTCAAACCGTCAGTTCTTCATAAATTGCCTGGTGGCAGGCACGGTCGATTTCATTTTTGGCAATGCCGCTGTAGTGCTCCAAGACTGTGACATCCACGCGCGTCGTCCCAATTCGGGCCAAAAGAATATGGTCACGGCACAAGGTAGAACTGACCCTAACCAAAATACTGGAATTGTGATTCAAAAAAGTAGGATTGGTGCTACTTCGGACTTGAGACCGGTCCAGAGTAGTTTCCCGACGTATCTCGGGAGGCCGTGGAAGGAATATTCCAGGACAGTGGTGATGCAATCGTCGATAACAGATGTAATCGTTCCGGCCGGATGGAGCGAGTGGAGTGGGAGTTTTGCACTGAACACTTTGTTCTATGCAGAGTATCAAAACACGGGGGCTGGTGCTGGGACATCTGGGAGGGTGACTTGGAAAGGTTACAAGGTGATAACTAGTGCAACTGAGGCTCAAAGTTACACCCCCGGAAGTTTTATCGGCGGTGGTAGTTGGTTGCGGGCCACTGGCTTCCCATTCTCTCTTGGCTTGTGAAGCTTCTTTTACTCTCCATTTGGACGGAGGGAGGAATCTAGGGGAAAGAGAAGGATAGATTTAAAGGTGGATCTAGTTTCCTTCATCTATCTTTTCCTCGTCGGGAAATAAAACCCCACTACTTCTCTTTTATCTTCTACTCCTCTTTACTATTAAAGAAAGAGGAGATTTTATCACTCAATTCGGTTTCTTTTAATGTGGCATTTGTTGGATTTTTAGTTAACACCCGTTGAGTGTCCTGTCCGGCGGCAATGTCCCATGATTTGTATCTATGGAATAAAGTTTCTGAAAGGGGTTATTAGGGTCGACCAACATGCATGGCTGGAATATTAACCTTACTTTTCTTTCATGCATGTTTGATGATTGCTTTTCATTTCGTGTTCCCTATCTTATTTTCCCCCTCTTTGAGGTGAACGCAACAGGCCCAAAGGTATGGGCTTATGGCAGAGATTTTACCAGGCTTCGGCAATCTTAATGCCACAGAAAGCCAATCTCCATATGTTATGGCTACCTGTATACATATATGACCATGCTACACGCAGCGCGTATCATTGGGAGTGCTAATATAAGACTTTCAAGTGATCCTAATCAAATCAAATTATCATAATTTTTGTTGCTCAATGTTTATTTTTACTATTATGAGGTTGTATCTTCTTTCTGAAGTACTGAAGTCGTGTAGACTAAGTATATTGGATATCCTAGAAAGCTCATTAATCAAGGTTCCTAACAGATACAAACAGATTGTATATATGCTATAGAGATTGAATCTCTGGAATGGTGAAGACAGAAAAAAGCCCATCAGTATACTGAACATAGCCATAATGGTACGAATTTGTGAAAGAAAAGCTTAGTCGCTGTAAACGGACCATGTCCAGCAGCTATAATCTTACTGAAATCAGACATTGGTTGAGAGGATCATAAACTATTGCACTGGGTTTTACTTTTTTGTTTGACTACAAGCAAAATAAAACCCGTTTATCACCTCCTTGGAACTTGCTCGTCCCTTGTATGTGTAATATTTATGTGGTATTTCTGTGATAAACACCCGTTAACTATTTATTCCAAAAAAAAGTTTATAAAAGAGAAACAGATGATACCAACATTCACTGCTGCTGCACTCAATTCTGACACTAAATACCACTAAAGCAGTAATTGATTAGATTGTTAAAAGTAGTAATAAAAAGGTTCATTACTTACACAGCAATCTGCTTTCTTCCCATAAACATCACAAGTCTAAAAGTTGATATAACGGCTGACAACCATATGAAAGTCAGAATACATATCCACCAGGCGTAAAAAGAGGAGCTCAAGAGAGATTTAAATAGTTGACAATCACAAATCTAAAAGTTGATCCAATGGTTGACAACCATATGAGCGGAAAGATTCATCAATGACACTTGATTAGCTCAAGAGAGATTTAAATAGTTAACAATCATAAATCTAAAAGTTGATCCAATGGTTGACAACAACCATATGAGTGGAAAGATTCATCAGTGACACTTGATTAGCCGTATGAATATTGCCAGCATGGACTAAGGTCAAATGGCAATATTCTGGTTGATTGGCCAAATATGAAATAAATAAATAGTAGGGAACAAGATTTAAGGAGATATACAGGGGCACAATACCCGGCTACGCGGAGCTGACAGCATCTTCACACAGCATATTGAAAGGGTGCTGGTTTCTATTGGTACAGGTGTGAGCCAATTTAAGGTTTCTGAGAATGTGACGACCCACTACAGATGTTCACAAGTATTGCCTTCCCCAGGAGATGCTGCAGCTGCAGCGAAGTTCTGTAGTCCTCCAAGAGATTTCTACAGATGTGCCCTTCCTAAATGGAGCCCGTGGTTGTTGCCTGCATAAAACATGCTGAATTCAACTATGACATGAAGAACAATCATGTGCCCGGATGAACAGATATGATTTAAAATTAATTATCAGTTGTAACAGAACCTTCAGAGAAAGTAATTTCTCTATAAAAGGACATCAGACAGTCTGATATCACAAAAGTTCAAATTCCCATTATTTCCTCTTACATCACAAAACATTCCAACAAAGAGAAGCCCATAGAACCATAAAGTACATATTACCCGTAAAGAATGGATGCGATCAAGTCCTTCAAGGGCTATGAAAAACTAGATGAGCTTGAAGAGCAAGAATTCCAGCGAAAGAAACGAAAGCGACTAGTCGTTCTCATAGTCTCCTCGCTCGTACTCGTCCCGGTCATCATTGGTGCCATTGCTGGAACCATAACACACAAGAGGAACATTGAAGAATCCCCTTCAACTCAAGCGTCCTATGCTGCATCACTCAAAGCACTTTGCAGCTCAACTCAGTATCCAGACTCATGCTTCACGAGCATTTCAGCACTTGAAATGTCAAGCACTACTACCGACCCAGAAGAGCTCTTCAAGCTCTCTTTACAAGTCGTGATGAACTCACTCTCTAAGTTATCTTTACTGCCAGAAGCATTGATAAATAAGACGAACAGTGAAGGAGAGAAGGCAGCGTTGGGCGTTTGCAAAACTGTGTTTGGAGATGCTATAGACATTATCAACAATTCCATATCATCCATGGATGTGAATAATGGCGAAAAGCAGCTGTCATTTGAGAAAATCGACGACCTCACAACATGGCTGAGCACAAGCATTACCAACCAGGAGACATGCTTGGATGCTCTTGATGAATCAAACTCTACTCTACTGGCAGATGTCAAAGGTCTAATGAAAAATTCAACCGAGTACGCAAGCAATAGTTAGGTAATTGTTTCAAAGATACTGGGGATTTTATCGGAGTTCCATATGCCGATACATAGAAAGTTATTGGGAACATCTGAGGATTCAGGATTTCCAGACTGGTTCAGGGCAGGGATCGCAGGCTGCTTTAGGAGGCAAACCCAGAGCAAATGTGACGGTCACAAAGGACAGGACTGGGGATTGTAAGACTATTAAAGAGGCAGTAGCGAAGGTGCCAAGTAAGAGCACCTCACGATTTGTGATATATATAAAAACAGGGAAATATGTGGAAAATGTAAACTTGAACACTTCCAAGTGGAATGTAATGGTTTACGGTGATGGCAACAACAAGACAATTGTTTCCGGCAGCTTGAACTTCGTGGATGGAACCCCAACCTTCTCTACTGTCGCTTTTGGTAATTCATCTCTCTTTACTCTCGTGTTGATTCAATTATTTAGAAAGGAGCTCTACTGCAATTACCATTACAATATCTCATTACTCGATAGAATTTGTTTCACTATCCCATCATACATGGAACTAAGATGATACAAATAAAAACAGGTCATACATTTGCTTCGAATGTGGGATAGTATGTGATTCGTCTTATAAGACCTTGCCTACAATCTTAGAAGTACCTACTTTGACTAACCCTCTTGAGAAAGGCATTATCCTGTGGTGGGGCCCTGTACCGGGTTGTTACACTAGAAGTACTTTATAGCAGTTAGAACAAAAGCATCCCATTTAATTCGATTTGCTGATCCCGCAGTTTTTTGTTTCTATTTTTCGTAACTGTTTGCGTAACTGTATTAGGTCTTAACCAAGGTAAATGAGGGATGTTATTGTTGTTCTCACAAGAACTAAACCTAATCTATGTGATACCAGCGGTTGTAGGGAAAGGCTTCATTGCAAAAGATATTGGATTTGAAAACACAGCTGGGGCAGAGAAGCACCAGGCAGTGGCCTTTCGGTCTGGGTCGGATCTGTCGGTATACTATCGGTGCTCCTTTGATGCCTTCCAGGACACGCTTTATGCCTACTCCGGCCGTCAATTTTACCGCAAGTGTGACATTACTGGCACCATTGACTTCATCTTTGGAAATGCAGCCGTTGTTTTCCAAAGCTGCAACATTCTGCCCAGACAGCCGCTCTCCTACCAATTCGACACCATTACCGCTCAGGGAAAGACAGATCCCAATCAGTACAGAGGGATTTCTATCCAAAAGTGTACCATGTATCATCTGGACAATATCACAACGCCAGTGTACGTTGGTAGGCCTTGGAAAAACCATTCCACCACAGTCGTCATGCAGACCAATATTGGCCAGTTCTTAAACCCCACGGGTTGGACAGAATGTATCAGCAATGTGGAGCCACCAAGCACTATATTCTACGTTGAGTACCAAAACACCGGCCCAGGATCGAGTGTCAATGATCGAGTCAAATGGCCTGGTTACAGGTCCAACTTCACACAGAAGCAGGCCTTGAAGTTCACCGTTCAGTCGTTCCTAAAAGGCAACACTTGGCTATCCGCTACCAACGTGATGTTCTGTTCATCTCTGTGATCCAAAACACGAAGTGGAAGGTGGTTGTCGCGACTGTATCCAGTACAATAACTAATACTCCTTAATTCTTTCAACGGTTCTCTTAACATGTCAGTTCAATGATATTTAGAATTTTTATGTCCGTTCAGGGGTTCAACATCACATCAGCTCGCTATCACCTCTAATTGGAAAATTAAATAGTGTCGACTACATTATCAACGGCAGTGTAACAGTTAATAAAAACCTAAAACAGAATTGAAAAGGCAGAGATACATCACCACCACATGCATGAAGATATGCAGTAAAACCTGGGAGAGAAGCTACGGTGCCAAGGGCGGGGGCCAGGGTTTCCATTTCCGGTTCCTGTTGTCACCTCTTCCAACCCAATTGAGTTCGCCGGTCAATTTCAACTTTGCAAGACAATGATCTAGAGATGTCAAACGGGCCGGGCGGCCCGACCCAGCCCGAAAAAAGCCCGGGCCAGCCCGGCCCGTTCATGAACAGGGTGGCCCGGAGGAAAGGGGCTTAGGGCCTGGGCTTGGACCAGGCCGAAAAATCTGGGGGAAAGCCCGGGCCAGGCCCGGCCCGGTTCCGGCCCGGCCCTGGCCCGGCCCGATTCTGGCCCGGTTCTGGCCCCACCCCACCTGTTTGAATTTTTTGTTTTTCCCCCTTTTCCCCCCCCCCCCTTTCCTCCAACGGATATATTCTCCCAAAATTCCACTTTTACCCCCCCAACAGCAATATAACGGCTAGTTTGGGGGGTATTTTAGTCTAACTGAATTTTTTCAACTCCTTTAAAGGTTTTTACACTCTTACCCTCCCCAACAACTATAAACGGATAGTTTTTAGGGGTATTTTGGTCTTTTGTGAAGTTTCTAAAATCTATAAATTCACACCATTTCTCTCTAATTTTTCACACCAATCTTCTTACTCTCTCTTATCTAAACATTCTATATTTCTACAAGCTTGCTACTATTTCCCTCTCCAATTACTACTCTTGCTAATTACTACTAGTATTTACTAATTAGTACTCTTGTTTATTAATTACTACTCTTACTAAATTTTAATTACTAACTACTACTCTTATTAATTTGTTACTCTCTAATTCTTTTGTCTAGTAATTAGTAATTAGTGAATTTTTATTTATTAATTACTATTACTAAATGCTTTTTAATTACTAACTCTCTCCAATTGGATCAGAATTATCCTCAGTGATTAATATTTGTTACTCGTTCATTCTTTTAATTGTTATTTCTTATTACTACTCTTATACTTGTGTATTTAGTTACTCTTACGAATTTTGATTTCCAATCTAGTAAAAAAGTTTAGCGTGAAATATGGCTGGATTATTGAAGAAACTGAGGCGTGGATCATCATCACGAAAAACATCATCATCATCGCAAGCACAAGCGCCAGCGCCACGGCCATCACAAACACCAATCCAAGCACCAACACAACCATTCGTTCCTGGACGAATGAGTACAGGCTGTATGATAGATACCCAAGCCAATTGGGAGTTCAATCAAAACATTCCAGATTTTGAATACACGCCTGATGAAGACCCCCCGCATTATAGTCAAGGACGCAGCTCGGTTGGCGAAGCTACTACTCCGTGGCATAATCTCAACCCTATGCCTGGTCATGATGAAGAAGGGCCGAGCAATGCCTCCGGTAATGAGCCAGAAGTCCAAAAGGGAAAAAAAAGAAAGCCGAGTGTTGGAATCATTTCGATGTAGTTACGGTGGACGGCATCCGAAAAGCTCGATGTAAGTACTGCGCTAAATTATTTTCGTCTGGTAGTGGTAATGGACATCTTAACAGGCATTACCCTCTGTGTGCACCTCGACAAGGCCACGTCGAACCTACCCAAACGCAGTTATCTTTTGACGGTAAGTTATTTGTTTATAATCAGCGAGAGCAAAGAGACGGTCTCGCTGAATTTGTTATTCACGATGAACAAGCCTTTTCTTTTGCCGATAATCCTAAGCACTCTAGATATATGAACACATACGTTCAACCTTTGTACAAAAAGGTTCATAGAAACACAACTAGATCCGATGCACTCCGACAGTACAATGCTGCTAAAGCACGCCTTATCGATTATTTCGATAAATTTGACGGTAAAGTTAGTCTTACTTCTGATATTTGGCAATCTCCATTTACTTTTGTTAGTTATTCTTGTGTGACCGCTCATTGGATTGATGCAGATTGGGTTATGCACAAGAGAATCATCGCTTTCGAGCTCTTTCCTTTTCCGCATGATGGAATGAACATTGCTACTCTTATATTAAAAGCATGTACCACATTTAAATTAAAGGATAAGATTATGAGTATTAGTTTTGATAATGCTTCTAACAATACAGCTGCTGTTGATGCTTTAAAGGAGAGCCTCAAACCTGTACTTTCTGGTCAATTATTTCATGTTCGTTGTGTTTGTCATATAATTAATTTAATTGTTCAAGATGGTTTAGCTGCTGCAGGAGATATTCTTGTCAAAATGAGGGGTATGACAGCGTATGTTAATAGCTCGAGTCCGAGAACACAACAATTTAAAACGTTGTGTGTTGAATATAATATGCCTCGCAGGAGAGCAGTTACAGATGTGGTCCACAGGTGGAACTCTACATACCATATGCTTTTACACATTCTGGCATACCGAGAAGTCTATACGCATTTTCTACTAACCCAGTTCCCAGCCGGCTTGCCAACTCAAGAGGAATGGCAGATGGCCACATACCTAGCTGAATTTTTAGAGGTATTCTACACGTCTACCAATTTATTGTCTGGTACGTACTATCCCACCTCTCCTCTCGCTGTAATAGAAATTCTCAAGATGGCTACAATGTTAACAAAATGGAGATATATAGGACCCTTTAGGGAAATAGTAAAAGTGATGGATGAAAAGTTTAATAAATATTGGAGTAGACTGCCTGTTATTTTTGCTGTGGCTACTTGTTTAGATCCTAGGTTAAAGTTGCATGGCGTGAACGCCTCGATACAAGAGATATCGAAATTAATGTGCTACACAGCAGAGGAGACAACCGCACTCACAGCAAAAGTGAGCAAGAGGTTTGAGGAATTGTTCAACCTCTATCGTAATTCTGCTGACGTGCGCGGGCGAGCTACATCATCCACTGTTGAGAGGTATTATGCGCCATACCTTAAAGGCTTTGAACATCTAGTAGCAAGACAACTACCAGGTGAAGGTACTTCTAATTCGGCAGGTTCGTCTACTTTTTCCTCTTTTAATGAGATTGGTGTATATGCAAATACTGATCATTATTCTGATTTATCAATGCAAGAACAGGTTAATTTTAATTTGTTAAATTTTTGGAAACAAAATCAAAACATGTATAAAACTTTATCCCAAATTGCACGGGATGTACTGCCAGTGCAAGCCTCCACGGTTGCTTCAGAGTCGGCATTTTCAGCCAGCGGGAGGGTTTTGGATGACAGGAGGAGTCGTCTTAACCCCGAGTCGCTCGAGCTATGTGTATGTTGGAAGGATTATCTTGATGCGAAATACCGCGAGCAAGATAAACCGATTGATGATAGGAAGAGCAGTGACTCGGATATTGAAGTACTTCCGGATGATTAGGTAATTTCTTTTTATTTTCCTTCTCTTAAGTTTTAAGAATAAATTTTTTCACAAAATATACTTTTTTTCCATATATATAAAATAAATTTTTACAAGCAAGATATATATTTTTCGTATATATAAAAAAATAGGTAACTTCGCCTGTTTGTTTACAAGCAGCCGGTCCCAAGCCCGGATAAAAGGAGGAGGGCCTATGAACACATTTATTTTTCTATACTTGTTACTAAAGATCGTCTCGGGAATTAACATGTATCAATCCCGGGTTTTCGGCCAATTAGTTTGAAGTAAAATATCAAATAGTAGAAACAGTCTCTCTTAAATAGTAATAATTGTTATGTGTTCAGATTTTATTAATAAAGATCACCAAGAAGAGTAAGAAAAGATTTAACATATAGCAAAAAATAAAATGAGAGACAAATAAATATATCTATACATACATACATATATATGAATATTACATATAATGAAATAAAATGATAAAAATTAGATTTGTCAAAATTTGAAAATTGGACATGCCTAAAGATGAAATTTAAAATTGAATAACAAGAAAATTTAAAAAAAAAGGGCCCGGGCCGGCCCAAGCCCGGCCCTAGAAATTGGGCCTAGGGCCTGGGCCTGGACCGGGCCTAGGATTTCTCCTCAGCCGGCCCGGCCCGGATGGCTGCGGCCCTGGCCCGGCCCCGGCCCGATTTCGCTTAAAGCCCGCTGGACCCGGGCCGGGCGGCCCAAGCCCGGCCCGTTTGACATCTCTAAGACAATCGACCCCCAAAAGAAACTGGTTGCGATCTAGTGGGTCCCGCCGCGTCCGCTATTGTACGTTTAAATTTTTGCTTTTAGGAAGGTATACTTACGGTTCGGAGTTTTTTCCCAAAATAATTCATTTTTATTACTTAATTACCCATCTACTCCATTTTTAACTTTATTTACCTATCTAACCTATTTTTGAAAATCTCACTTTCAAAGAGAGATTTCAAGTTGAGAAAACGTAGTTCCAAACCACGTTTTTAAGCAAACGTTAATCGTAGTAACGTTTGCTTGAAAACGTGGTTTGGAATCACGTTTTCTCAGCTTGAAATCTCTCTTTGAAAGTGAGATTTCAATTAAACATAGTAACGTTTACTTGAAAACGTGGTTTGTAACCACGTTTTCTCAGCTTGAAATCTCTCTTTGAAAGTAAGATTTCCATATTAACGTTTGCTTGAAAAACTTGGCTTGAAATCTCTCTTTGAAAGTGAGATTTTCATTAAACATAGTAACTTTTGCTTGAAAATATGGTTTGAAACGACGTTTTCTTAGTTTGAAATCTCTCTTTGAAAGTGAGATTTTAAAAAATGGGTTAGATAGGTAATTAAGGTTGAAAATGGGATAGATGGGTAATTAAGTAATAAAAATGGATTATTTAGGGAAAAAACTCTTACAACTTGTCGTAGAACAACCATTCCAAATCGTTAATTAAAGATATTTAGTGACAGCTTAGCGATAACTCTTAAGGGAACTTCTTATACATCACTAAAAAAAAGGCTATTAAAAATATCTAATGATAATAAATTATTGCTATACAAAAGTTATATTGACAACCGGGTAGCAACAAATTTTTTCCCTTTAATGCATATACTCCTAGTAACTTGGACTTCTTACAAACTTTCATAATGAAATAGTCATGAATTGAATAAGTATTGGTTATTAAGTTACAATTTAGTACAAATATTAAAAAAAATGAATATTTACATATACTGAATTTATCTAAGAACTTTACAAAATATCAAAGAGAAAAATAAATCTACAACAAAAAAGAAATGCCTAAATGTAGTACCTTTTCAGCTATATATACTTTGTTCTATTGCATTCATTCAAAGAATTGTTCAAATCAGATCGGCGTGACAAACTCATAACACTACCGACTTGAAAGTACCTCAACGTAGTGCTTTTACAACTCTATATTTTCTTCCAATACGTTTCGAACGGCATGACAGACCGACCCGCAACATCTTCCTATCCATCAAACAGTTAATGGGACGATAGAAATGACAGGTTTTGAAGCTGTTCAATTTTGGAGACAATGAAGGGACAAATTGCACATGTCATGTGCAAACTCTTTAGTAAGAGCATTTCATTACTTTTATTGCTTATTGTTGATGTGACGCTAGGTTGAGGATAAGAGCTAGAAATGGTTCCAACATTAACCCACTTGATCCCATCCCAAAGTAATAAAGAAGGTGCCTCCTCCCCGCTGCTAGACGCTAAAACAAGTGGGATTGGCCCGGTCAAAGCCGACCGCTTCAAGCGAATACCCCAATAATCAATTCACAACCAGAGCTACACAGAGTTTGGCTAAGTCGTTACAACCGGAGAAGTGTGTTATTTACGTTATATATTTAACATCATTGTTGCTGGTCAGCGAATGATTGTCCAAGCACAAATTGCGGCAATGGAAACCTCTAAGTTAAACAGATAATAATGCTTCCCGTAATGTCGGTAACTTGTCCTTTGTCAAAGCAATTCAAAACAGAGAATTCGTTTTAGTAAAACCATCTGAGCTTAGGACTTGAAATGAAAATCAGAAACCTAAATGACATCTCTGCCTTTTGAGCATGTGAAGATTGTAAAAAGGACGGCTAGAACTTCTGCATACTGCCACCAACGGAGACAAAGCATTGTTAATTTTAGGAAAAGTTTGTTAGTAGAGCTCTTATTGAACTTTCTGCAACAATGACTAGCATTCCTTTCTCTGAGAACGGTGTTACTTTTAGTTTTACTGTTACAAAATGTTGCCGGTACGAGTGTGTTGTTACTACTACTAAAATCTATAATGGTAACTTTTTCTCGCTCAAATACATTTAGCGATTGCAAAAGTGTGTTGTTTAGCGGATGATCCTAGTCCGATGGAACTATAGATGTGGTCATGCGGAGCCACAAAGTGAGTAAAGGAAGAGGTCAGTGGAGATTTGGAAAAAAACATGAACCTTGCAGTCCAAATGAACAGGTACAGGACTTGACAGCCATATGAAAGGGAAATTCATACTTGGAAGTTGGCAATCCAAGGACTTTTTTTTGGGTGCAAAGGACATAACATTAATTAACATAAGAATATACATCAGTTTTTCTTATTTATTCCAAATTTAACAAAAGGTTAGAAGAAAGTCAAAAATGTTTACAAAAGTAAGTATTAGCTGCAAGATTATAAGGGAATATAATTGTAATGAGAATTGACTTGAGTACATATAAAGGGCGCAATTTCCGGTTACGCGGACCTGACCTTTCACATTCACATGGTCATGGTAGGGGTAGGGGGGCAACCCAAAAATAAATACATTTGGCTGAAATGACTTTGTCCCTGCAAAAAATTGTGACGTCTTTTTCAAAAAAAGAAATAAAGTTGACGTCCCTCCACCAGAGACAGCATGTTCAATAGCTTGAGGGCCAAAGGTAATAGTACTGAAAAGGTCAACATGAAATCAAATTGGAAAAGGAAAATGCAACCCCCAAAAGGACCCTCCCACCAACGTGCGTTCTGCCTCTTCCAAGTGGAGAGAAATCTGTGGTTGATCTTGCAATTCATAGCTGGAACCTGGTACTGGGAGCGCCAAGGTTTCATTTCTATTTCTACTAGTAGAGAAGTGAAGGCCGGTGTTACACCGTGTGATGATCTGTTTCGAAAAGGTCACACACAAGGGTGTCTCTCGATCACAGCTTTCTTTATTTTCCTTTCATTGAGGGTGCGACTAAATACTTATTTTACAACCAAAATGACAGGACATAAGTCTCTCTATGCTAAGGACCTGTGATGCACACCCTAACTATGACACGTAACGATTTACTTACGAATAACTCGTGTGCATCAAACCTCCACGCTCAGTGGCCAAGTCAGAAAATATACACGAGCTGGGCACTTGATTAATAACATAAAAACTTAAGCTTAACTATCATCACAGTGTACAGAACTCAGCAATCAGGTAACCCGACTGAAGATTAGTCAAATTGGGATGATTGAAATTATCATCTATTTTATTTCTAGTCATTTCACACCTGCTCCCAATCCATATGCACGAGTGAATTTATGAGTTACCCACAAAATCTTTTGTCAAGAAATACCTTATTAAATGACAAATATCTTACTGCAAATGCCTTATTAATGAGAAATACCTTATTCGACTAAACAATATCCTCCCATATTTGTGTCCAACAATTTGTCGGCCACGTAGAGTGCAAGTAAGAAAATAAGGGAAGCCAAGAACAATCTTGTATTAAGCTGTTCAAAATTATAGCATACAATTAAGTTAACATACACGAGTTTTTATATTTCCAAATAACAAGCAGCGTAGCATCTCGTCATCAAAATCCAAATCAACATGAAGGAGATCACGACTAAACGAACAAATCAACAATGGAACCAAATAGAGGGCGACCCAAGAAAAATTAAAAATCATGATACAATTGAAAGCTAAAAAGAGTAAAAGATATATGGACAGGGTGATCCAGAGAGACGAGATGAGATTATGAGATTGCTAGAGAGAGAGAGAGACCGTATCCTTAATGTAGTTCCATGTAGCATGGCGGATGACGATGTTGTACACTAGTATAATCTCTTGTTACACTCTTATTTATTTATTTATTTTTGTTATCGTGCAATTTACACTTTAGTATTCTCTGTACTTCTATAATAACACAGCTTGACTAATTCTTTTTATTGATTTCTCTCGCCATATACAATGAGAAACTAAGAGATGGCATCAGTAAGTAAAACATGTTCTGTTTGGATTTTGGTTGTTCGTCCAACCACAAGTTAAGAAGGAAAAAAACAAAAACAATTTAGGCAAAAGTTTGTGTCAACTTGTCGCCTTTCAATTACCACCACCTGACCCGAAATGCGGGCTGGAGAGAGAGTGAAATTTCGCCCCAGTATTCCTTTTCTAAGGTGCCAGACTACAGCTGGATTACACCGGACGGCCAACTTATCTTTGTCATGTGTTTACGTTTGCTCACTGCCAAACAAAACCTTACTGTCGTGGACATAATAATCCTCCTTTCGGACTCCCCGCATGTATTTATTACTCCACGTCTTAAAGTGCCTTGGTTTTTTTGGTTTTTTTTTTCTTCTTCTCATTAAGAAATGTAAATTATATACGGCACTCTCGAAATTCACTAAAAAATAGACGATGTGTCTATTAACTAAGTTTATTACACTAAACTATATTTTGTTATTTTGCAGTTCACAAACTAAACAAAATTAATGAAAGGACGGTAATGCCCCTCAGGAAAATGTGAATCTACTCAACCACCATAGTCAAGATCTGACCAATTCTCGATGGCCGGCGCCCCGTACTCCGGCGCCATTGTATTGTGGTGGCCGCACCACGTCGCGTAGAACTCCACCATAACCTAATTCGTTCCATTGATAAACTTAATGAAATTCTCTTCCTTCCAAACAACGATGTCTTTCTCACCAATCTGCGGATTTCAGTGCTCCTCTTCCTCCTCGTGATCAAATGCCGCGTCGGAGGGCGAATCGAAGTCGTCAACGGTGTTGAACTGGTACGGATCGGGATGGCGGTGAGCAGGGAACAGAACGACGTCATCCTCGAGGAAGCTTAAGTCTTCGTCATCCTCATCCTCATCCTCATCCTTGATGGAGGTGGATTGGGTGGTGAGGAGGATAGATGAGAGAGAGAGAGAGAGAGAGAGAGACCATTGGTGGCGGTGGATATCAAGGTGAAGAAGATTTTTGGGGCATTTTTATCGCAAATATGTGTCAGTTGACCGCAAAAGGTGATTGGGCATATGGCGGTGATTGGTGATGATGGTGCTACAACGGTGATTGTTTGTCTTGGGCCAATGTTAGAGCCAGTGGTACTGTGATGAGACTGGGGCTGGCGGTGATTTGGGTGAAGCCACGGGGTTGTGAAGGGAAGCTGTAAGGTGTTGGTGATTTAGTAGTGATGATGTAGTTGTCTTGGTGGTGTAGGAGAAAGTGACCGGAAATTGTTAGGAGAACCAAGCCTTTGGCGGCGGTAGCTAAGCATTGGCTTGTAAGGAAGAAGAGGAAAAGAACATTTTGGAAATATCATAATAATTGCAAGGTGCCCCAACTTTTTTTGACACTTCCCTAACAAATATTTTTTTTATGTAATATAATGACAAGCCATATAGAGCAGAGAGTAATAAAAATAGTTAGTAGGCACCGTGTAGTTTTGAATAAAGCTCAAGAGTACCGTGTGTAATTTGCTCTTAAAAAAATAGAAGTGAGAATAGGGTGCCTGAAATAAAATTTGAGACGATCAAACTGTTAGAATCGACTATATATAGATATGTATATATATTTGGGCTACATAAATTAAGGATTCTTAGTCATTGTCATTCTTGTTGTCTGTCGATTCTTAATTTGTGTTAAATCTAAACCATCAATTTGGATAAAAAAAATTAAATCTAGAAGTGATTGTTGAAAGCCCAAACTTTGATTCTTTACTTTTGGATTTGTGTTTATAACAACCTCAAACTTGAGTCTCGCATTATTTTATGCTCGTCAAACCAAGCTGGATGGATTATCAAGCTTTAATATGTACCTAAACTTGATTTTTTTTCTTTCACTAAATGAATGATTAAGCTTATAAATAAGCAAACACAAGGTGAGTCCAAGTAATATATTTTGTTTTGTAATTCTTTTCTTTTTCTTTTTTTTTAATGTGAGTCTAGAATTAATCACTTTAAGAAAACCACGTATGATCAAACAAGATAACAAACTACCCCAATATAATTTTATCATCAAAAACCGTTTACACAAGATTATCACAATACTATGATCGTGTTCCTTTTCAACTTTAAATGTGCAAACGCATATAATTGACTGTGGCATGTGACAACGTCCGTCTTTCGGAAAATTTTCTACCAATACAATGCAGTTTAAATGATGTAACTCATTTTCGTTAAAATGAGATGCATCATTTAGAATCTGTTTGAAATCATCTGTAGTTTTAATTTTCAGTTTTCAAAAAAATAAAAATCAAAACCAGTTTAGTATTTGTTTAAAACACATGATTGTTTGATTAACCAGTTTTTATTAAAAAAAATTATCATTGTTTTCCTCAATTTTTCCACCAACCTTATAATTGCATTTTTCTCCAATAGGCACTTTTCCAGAACTTTGAAGCACCACCATTAGTCAATACTGTCACCAACATCCAATTCGCAACACCACCACCATATTCAAATTCACAACACCACCACTCAATTTTAATTTCACTATCTCAAGAAATCCTTTCACACAACAAATGAAATAGGTTTATTTTGAGGAAACTTTTGTAGGGAGCAATAACGAGAGACACGACAATGGGATGGCGACGATGGGTAGATTCGTTAGCGGTGATGGCGGTGGGGTGGTGACATTATGGCAAATTATGGGATTGTGCGACGATGCAGAGGTGGCGGTGTTACTTGAGGTCCTATTGGTTGTCCATGGCAGTGAGGTGGATATGGATGGGTTGAGGTCTAATCCATTGTCAAAGGCATGAGTTGGCGACTGGAGCCCAGATCCGTGGGCGGCGATGAAAGTAGGGTGGCGGGTACTGAGGCAGATATGTGGGTTGTAGTGATGGGAGTGTGGCAGTGGTGTGGTAGACCCGTGGTTGTCAAAGGCATGAGGGTGGTAATGGCAGGGCAGATTTGTGAGTCACGATGACAATAGGGGTGACAACAATGGAATAACCGCTGGTGGTGATGTGAGTGTCCGGGAGTGGGATGGTGGCCATGGTGGCGACGTGGTAAAGGTTTGGCAGATGGAAGGAAGTGTTTGGTGGTGGTGCTCTGTGTGTGAGGGAATTTTATTAAAATAATGCTCATTTTTATGCTTCTAAGAAAGTTTGAATATTGGCTCTGAAAACAAAATCAAAACTGAAAATCGAAAACCGAAAACTCTAAAATAGAGTTTTAAAAAACAATCCATTTTATAAATCAATTACAAAACTGAAGGGAAAAAAAAATAAAAATGCTACCTTAAGCTGCTCGTCCTGGGAGAGCCTAATTGAGGAACTTTTAGTCCTCAAGCATTGAAGAGCCTTATTGAACAACTTTTAAAACAAGACACCAGCAACAACAAAAAAAAAAAGAAGATTACTGCACACACTTCACCGTATAACAGTAGCAAAATTTAGCAGAATGTTAAAACTTGCAACAATAAACAACATACTTATTATAAGATGTTAATGGAGGACACGGTGTGACGCGTCCATTGATTATTACTGTGGATCTTATCTTACAGTAATAAAGAAGCTTCCCCTAAATCATCTCATCTCTTATTTCCTTAATACTCGGTACTCCCATGTCTCACTACTATAAAACGACATGATCAGACATGTTAAGTTCCAAACCAGAGACGCGCGCACATTTTCACACGCGACATCATTAATCTCCGCACTCTGAAACCAGAAAAGCAGCCGGCTCCGCTGTTGTTATGATGGACTCGATCAAGTCCTTCAAGGGCTACGGCAAGGTCGACCCGCTGGAGGAGCAGGCATTCCGCCGGAAGACCCGCAGGCGCCTCACCATCCTCGTCGTCTCCACCGTCGTGCTCGTCGCCGTCATCATCGGAGCCGTCGCCGGAACCGTCATCCACAAGCGGAACAGCAAGGACTCGGGCGAGGTCCCTTCGACTCAGACCTCCCCGGCGGCATCCCTCAAAGCGGTGTGCAGCTCGACTCAGCACCCCGATTCGTGCTTCACCAGCATATCCGAGCTGGAATCGTCCAACACCACCGATCCCGAAGAGCTGTTCAAGCTGTCATTACGCGTCGTGAAGAACTCGCTGACCCAGCTGGCGACATTGCCGGAAAGACTTATTAAATCGACTAATGACGAGGTAACGAAGAAGGCGTTGGGAGTGTGCGAAACGGTGTTTGACGACGCGATTGAAATGCTCAACGACTCGATCTCGTCGATGGACGTGAATTCCGGAGAGAAGATCCTCTCCGCCGGGAAGATAGACGACATCAAGACGTGGCTGAGCACCACCATAACCGACCAGGAAACGTGCTTGGACGCGCTGGCCGAGCTAAACTCAACTCTACTCGATGAAGTGAAGGGCATAATGAAGAACTCGACGGAGTATGCGAGCAACAGTTTGGCGATAGTTGCCAAGATACTGGGGATCCTGGCGGATTTTGACGTCCCGATACACCGAAAGTTGCTGGGTTTCCCCGATTGGGTCGGGGCGGGGGACCGGCGGCTGCTGCAGGAAGTGAATCCGACGCCTGATGTGACGGTGGCGCTGGACGGGAGCGGGGATGTGAAGACGATCAAGGAGGCGGTCGCCAAGGTGCCGAAGAAGAGCTTGAAGCGGTTCGTGATATATGTGAAGGAAGGGAAGTACACGGAGAGTGTGATTCTGGATAAGTCGATGTGGAATGTGATGGTGTACGGCGACGGCAAGACGAAGACCATTGTTTCCGGCAGCCTGAACTTCATCGATGGAACTCCTACCTTCGCTACTGCCACCTTCGGTAAATTTCTCCTTGCCCTTTTCACTCCCATAGTTCTATTTACATTTTTACCGCCCAGTTTTCAATACTGGTAGATTGGGCTTAACAAGTCAATTCTTGTGTTAAAAGTGTCTAATATGCTAATTGCCACTCCTCTATTGTCCAATCCGAGGTAAAGCACATTTGTCTAACCAAAATGTTATATTAGTCTGATAAAATTTTCACTTTGTTTAGGTGACTAACTTACGTTGCACTCATCATACACACCTAACGTATGATGGTATTTATACTTTTATTGTTGTAAGTCATATAATTAAAGAGTAATAAAATCAAATAATAGTAAATAAATTAAACCCCGTGAAGCGCCCCGTAACCCATATCACTCATTTCTCGCACTTAATCCCCATAAACCCATCACTCTTGATTCTTCCACCCATAATCTTCAGATGCTTGCAGATTTCTTAGTAAATATATATATATGTTGACCATTTATCTAAGCACAATATGTGAGTCCGAAATACTAATTATCAATTAAAGCGCTAACTACCGAATATTTTCTCCGTCCTATGTGCTACGCCGGCCGCATGTCATGGAATAAGACACGGAATATTGCAAATGAATAGCTTTGATTCATCAGCAACTTTTGTGGGGTACCCATCAATACTGGTAGTCGCCGCTAATTAAAGCACTTGATTTACATGCTCCGTCACTGTAGTTGACTTCAGAAGTCTGGACTGAAACCAGACGGACACTTGTTGCATGATGAGCCGATATACAGCAAATGGGCCACATGGTTTGTGCGTTTCCATGTGGCATTATTGCGTTAATCTGCCCTACCGACTCGCACATAATGTTCTTTTGTCTCCGGCGGACTGCGTAACCCCGCTCCATGTGCAGCTATCAGGTTTCTGATTTGGCAACCATGTGACTTGTACCACATCATTGAGCCCTGTAGCTAATCGGGACGGTGATATGAGGATTATTTTCCCCATTTGAGTTCATCTTTACCATCTAGCACCCCAGATGGGCGAGACTTTCTGTTGGTGCTGTGCACGTAAAGGATACTCGTCCGGTGGTAGGACAGCCTCGCCGGCCGGCTGTGTTTGACGTTACTGGGTCAATCCTGCCATGCCATTGTG
The DNA here is from genome assembly GCA_033070095.1 of Escallonia herrerae. Classification (NCBI taxonomy): domain Eukaryota; kingdom Viridiplantae; phylum Streptophyta; class Magnoliopsida; order Escalloniales; family Escalloniaceae; genus Escallonia; species Escallonia herrerae. The sequence goes on from JAVXUP010000564.1 coordinate 194,666, forward strand.
GGAGAGTTGATACATACAAGGGGATTACGTAGATGCATATAGACCGTCAAGTTGCTAATTAACCATTACTTGACGCCTTCAACAATCTCTCATTTGGCTGGCTCTTGATTCATTTATAAATGTTGGTGTCACTTTCATGTCCTCACACAAGCAAGTAATAGAGTACGGTACATTGCATAATCCGAATAACATCAGTCCGTAATCAATCGCGATCTTATACTAAATTATTACTTGTTAATATGCCGAAGACATTGCCTAATGAATAAGATATAATCCGGTGCAAGAGTTTGGTAATTTACCTTGACTTTTGCATACTACAACTTCTTTTTTTTTTGGTTGTTGTTGTTGGTCTAAAGTGGGATTATGTACTTTACCAGTTGCTGTAGGGAAAGGATTCATGGCTAAAGACATGAAATTCGAGAACACTGCGGGGGCTGCGAAACATCAAGCTGTGGCATTGCGATCCGGCTCAGACATGTCCGTGTTCTACAGGTGCTCTTTCGATGCCTACCAGGACACGCTTTATGCCCACTCCAACCGTCAGTTCTACCGAGACTGCGACATCACCGGCACGGTCGACTTCATCTTTGGCAACGCGGCCGTCGTCCTCCAAAGCTGCAACATCCTGCCCAGACAGCCCCTCCCTAACCAGTTCGTCACTATCACAGCACAGGGAAAGAAGGACCCGAATCAGAACACTGGCATTTCTATCCAGAAGTGCACCATGACTCCGCTCGACAATCTAACTGCTAGGACGTACCTCGGCCGTCCTTGGAAGGAGTATTCCACCACAGTGATCATGCAGACCAGCATTGGCAGTTTCTTGGAGCCATCAGGCTGGACTGAATGGGTCAGCAAAGTTGAGCCGCCTAGCAGCATCTTCTATGCCGAGTACCTGAACACTGGCCCAGGATCAGGCGTCGATCAGCGGGTTAAATGGGCGGGGTATAAGCCCAGCCTCACAGCAGCGCAGGCCGCCAAGTTCACGGTTCAGTCATTCTTGCAGGGCCATGTTTGGCTACCTGCTACAAACGTGGTCTTTGATTCATCCCTGTGATCTGCAATTCTCTTCAGTACTTCAACTTTAGAGGACGTAAACAGACATAACTGAGTGAAGTGGACGCTCAAATTCTACAGTGTAGGGTCACGTGTGCTAGTGTAACTTTACATTATCTTTTCCTGACAGTTTTCTTGTACAATCTTATTGGTTATACTTTGTGATAAAATGTGAATTGAAGATAAGTTCTTGCTGCTTGTTCGTGTTCGGTGGGATACCATTTGCGCCATTGGTTCAAGAAAATGAGATTAATACTAGGGGCTTAAGTCCTAGAATTTAGAAAATTTTTTGATGCTACTCCAATTGTAGTTGTAGGAAGATACTAACAATCCTTTACATAGCGACTTTGTATAGTTGCTAAATGTCTTTACTGACTTTTCTGCTAACATTTTCAGCAACAATTAGTAACAGCATTTTTTAGCGTCATTAAATAAAAATCACTGAGAACATTTAACCACGACTAATTGTCACTATATAGGGGTTGTAGACATCTTCCTACAAATTGGGAAATAGGCAAAAAAAATTTCTTGAATTTTAACAAATGAGTTATGATTTTCCGTCAATGTAATATAAGCTTGAAAATAGGTGGTACGGCCTTCAAGGTGAAGAAATCACTATGACAAAAGAGAGCCTTAAAAAGTTCTTACAATTCATGGTACAAAAGTTTGCATCCATACAAGATGGATAGGCTGAAAATTTTACAGTAACGTTGCATTCATCAACTTATAATGTAGTACTACTATTTTTTTTGACAAAAGAACAATACGCGTTAATACGTGGTTCTGAATCATTGGTCCTGACCATTTAGAACATGTGATAGGAGGAGGGATTACGGAAAATCTAGGCTATTTATAATATATTTAACGGTTATAAATGGTCGGTACCGTTAATCACAAACTATACAATATTTTCTACATTATGTGCCCAAGTATTGTTTTCTTTTACTTTTTGAATTTATTCTTCATTATTTTTTCTTATTCCCACTTGCAATATCATGGCCCAGGAAAACAGATTAAAAGACCACTTTCATGGTTTCATACTTAGCACGAATTTTTGTTGTCGGGTCCAATTTGTTTTTTGTTAGTTCCAAAGAGATCTATAAATTGTTGGGTCCAAATTAAATATAGAAGTTGACTAAATCCACATATAAAAGCTAGAACAACTCAAATTGATGTTAATAATTTCACACCTCGACTTTGCATGCTTTGGAGTAGATGAAGGCGAATGAACAAGCAGAGGGACGGTCCATATAAATATAAAAAATAAAAAAGAAAGATTATTTTGATAATTGAAGGTGAAAAACAACTCTTTGTAGGTGTTGCGACCGGCATCTTAACGATATTTAGGTAGTTATTATGTGTAAAAAATAAAAATCAAATGGGCATTCTCGATGCAGATGGGCATGGAGACATTACACAATCCCGCCTAGTTGCCTTCGATGCCGAGCAAATCTAGTCCCTAAAGTCGTAAATCAAGAATCGGTAGGAATCGGTCAAAAGAGTAATAACATTCTACTTTCTATAATCCTAAAGGATTAACTTAACGAATTTATATCATCAGTGCTAAATTATATTATTATTCACGCGTCTCTAACAGTCCATCCATAATTTGGGTCAACACAAGTCTTTCTGTTCCCGACAACAGAAATGGGTATGAAAAAATCTTATTGATAAAACATCCATCATTTTTTTCATCCGAAAAATATCAATTAATACGAAGATAATATATCGTGAGAGAGATCCATATTATAACTACAAAATTATTATCAAACAAGCATTGATCACCGCTCCATGGTTCAGCAATCTTCTCCTTTTCTTTTGCTTTTGCAAGTTGGATTAGAATAAGAACAAGAATTGCTAGAAGGAAGAAAGACAAAAAAAAAAACTCCTTTCACCAACAAAAAAAAAGAGAAAAAAAAAAGAAAGACAAAGGATCCCGTTGCAGCCCGTCTCCCACGTGCGCGGTGGTTTCCGCAACAAGAAAATGTTTTCTAGAGAGAGATAGAAAGAGAGTTGAAATCTGGACAAAGTGACAGCAATGTGAGCGGGTCTCCCCCGTCTCTCTCTCTCTCTCTCTCTCATAACCGCCCCCTTTTAAAAACTGTTGGCCAAAAGGAACAATGCGGAAATTCGTAGCTGAAAGGGCCCGAAATCTCATCACCACCAGACTTTCTCTTTCTTCTTCTTCCGCTGCTCCTCCCCGACGTCACCCCGTTCTGCCCCGATTCTTCACGTCGGCTCAACCCGGTCCACCTCCGTCGGATTCGATGTCTCCCTCCGCGGATTCACCCTCTCCCGCCGTCACTCTCGACACCATCAATCCCAAGGCCAGTTCGACTCAGCTCTCTTGATTACGCTACTCGTTTGGTTACTGCTGCTCTGTCTGCGCTTTTAATTCAATTCTTTATTCATCCTGTTGTTTTCACTATTTCATTGGCCTTCATTCCTCATGTTTTCCTATGCTTTATACTCTATCATGTATTATTTTAATGTAATTTTATTAGGTTGGTGGTTGATCAGGGTCTTCTTTACACTTGGTTGCTTCTCGATTACTTTATGCTCTTTGGTGACTTGCAATCAAGCACAATCCCTTTTTTAGGTGAAAACGGAGATTACTCGCACCATTTCATAATTTTTGTCCCCTTTAAGTTCTTACGAGGGTCTAGGTCATGCTTCGAACATCTAAATTAGAACCGAACTCAAATGGGAACTACAGATCAAATGCAAATACAATACTGAATCTGCGGAGAGTCAAACGGGACAAAAGTTATGAAATGGAGGGATTAAATAGCTAAAATTTATTGTCGTTGAAGAGATCAGGGAGCTTCAGTCATCACGTGGGTTAACTGATCTAATATGCAATGAAGCATATACCTTGCTTTTTTATGCAGTTATGCTATAAGTTTTCCTACTAAAATGGCGAGCTCATTTTATTAAAGAATAATTATGAGGAATGGGTTCTCAGTCCTAGTCCTGAGTTTTTAACTCCAGGAACACTCTCTTTGAACTTCTTCACAATATTTTCAATATTAAATGTTTCTTGCTTTTTTATTTTTGTCCAGGTCTTGAAATGCGAATATGCTGTCCGTGGCGAGATTGTTACTTTGGCACAGGTAACATATCTAGATGCATAATTTACTAGGTTCACGAAATTACTTTTTTCACAGATTGCGAGTCACATCTCTAAGGATTTGACTCAATGCAGTAACTATATGCATATTCTGAACTTGATAAATCTAATTCGCGTACTACATTCATTCCTCTGACATTTCTGTGTAATGTATTGTTGAAAACAGCAATTACAACAGGAATTACTAGCAAAACCAGGTTCTCATCCTTTTGACGAGGTATAGTTCTTTATGTCTGTTGGTCTTTCTTTTCTAGTTCATTGGAATAAATGCATACTTCTAGATTCTATGTTAGTCGGGCGAATTTATCTCTTCTGATCCCCAAAGATATCAAAAACTTCTTACCCCTTTCTGCTTCGAAAAACTGGTTTGCAGTTCTCGTTATTTGAGTAAATAGAAGGTTGAAGATAACATTTTTACTTCTGGATAGAAGCACACCTTTCAAATAGGCACAGGCATCATGATTTAAAGCAGTATTACTATATTAAAAAGTTAAGATAGCTAACTTTGGCTGGTGTAGAAGAAATTTTGCGTTGTGATTATTTGAGTAGTCTCTATTTTAAACAAACAATATGGCTGATTTTTCTCTTCTAAACATATTCTCTCTTTCTCTTTTCCTGTCTTTGAGCTTCTTTACTTATTCTTTCTTATCCATGGCAGATACTTTACTGCAATATTGGAAATCCTCAATCTCTTGCTCAGCAGCCAATCACTTTCTTCAGAGAGGTTTGTATGCTACAGTCATCATAATAAAATGAGTGGCAGAGTGCTATAATTTGGCTCGTAATTCTGGTGATCTTTGTATTAGGTTCTTGCGCTATGTGATCATCCGGCCATTTTGGATAGAAGTGAAACACAGGGTTTGTTCAGGTATGCAAGCTACAGCTGATGTTTTTTTGAGCCGTTGAGCATATGCCAGCTATGAGTAACTTGCCTCTTTAAAGATGTGTGTTCTGTTTTCTAGTTAGTTATTTATCAAGGATTGTAAAAGTCAAGGGGACAAACAACTGGGTGCCTTGAATACTCTGTTACTCAATGCCCTTGCTGTTACACTTCACAGTTTGAGAGGTCAAGGTTTTTATGCGTGCAATCACAAAGGAACTGATGAGACAGTTCATTATCATATAATAAGCTATCAAATTCAGAATCAACTTTTATTTTCACTATGAAAAATCTGCATCTAATTCCCGAATTGCATTTACTGTTTTTAACATCTTGAATCCCTTATCTTGTCCACAAAACTTAGGAAAAAGCAAAATTCCAGAAAACGAAGGCTAGGAATCAAGTCAATCAACAAAGTACTACAAACAGTTGTTTCCGATAGTATCTTTGACTAAAAGAAAGCTACCGTGATTTCTTCTTTCTTTTGCTTTCTTTATTTTTCTTTTGTTCTGTTTGTAGGTTATTGTATATGTATCATGTATTTACCATTTTTTCTTTCAGTTTTGATCTCTGATTATGTTTCGTCACGAAAGTTTGTACTGTGGATATCATTAAAAAACAAACCCTTTTCACCGCTGACTTTTTTCAGTGCGGATGCCATAGAACGAGCTTGGCAGATCCTGGATCAAATTCCTGGAAGAGCAACTGGTGCATATAGTCATAGTCAGGTACCAATGCCTCTTGGGAACTTTGATATTTTGACTTAACACATTGCTCATGCAGAAAAATCATGTTTTTTTTGGTTCGTTCACGTCAGGGTGTCAAGGGATTACGCGATACAATTGCTGCTGGTATTGAAGCTCGTGATGGTTATCCTGCAGATCCAGATGATATTTTCTTGACAGATGGCGCAAGCCCAGCGGTAAGTTGATTCATAGCCTTCCTTTTGTATGCATTTAAAAAAAATGTTAGAAACTAATGGAGAATCTCAATCAGGGCTGACATTTCTTTCTTCTCTGTCCTCTTTTTTCAGGTTCATATGATGATGCAGCTACTAATAAGGTCGGAGAAAGATGGAATCCTTTGTCCAATTCCTCAGTACCCTCTATACTCTGCTTCAATCGCACTACATGGTGGCACTCTTGTATGTTTGAATATATATGTATACAGTACTCAGTAACATAGTCAAATTGGTTGCTCTGCTCAAATATAAGTTTAGCTCATATTTGACTGAGAACCAACTTTTCTGGCTGCTTCTGCACAAGGATTAGACTGAGCTGACCATGTTTTCTCTTTAGGTTCCTTATTATCTCGATGAAGCAGCAGGGTGGGGACTGGAGCCTTCTGAGCTTAAAAGGCAATTAGAAGCTGCCAAGGCCAAAGGCATTTCTGTTAGGGCGTTGGTTGTGATAAACCCAGGCAACCCAACAGGGCAGGTAAGCATGGACTAATTTGTAGATCTATTGCAGTGAAGTTGTTGTTACCTACGAAACATCAAAAGAGTGCTTCAATAGAGCCTCTCTTCTTCTTTTTTCAAGTTATGCACCAGAGCTACCCTGATATACTATGCAATTACTGCGATACACCTACTATCAGGTTCTTTCTGAGGACAACCAAAGAGACATTGTTGAGTTCTGCAAGAAAGAACGCCTGGTGCTTCTGGCAGATGAGGTCTGTAAACTTTTCTAGAACCTCAGCTTATTGGCTACTCATGGTAGAGTTCAAAACTTGAGTAATTGTTCATGAATTTTTATACAGTTCTCTGTGGCGACCCCAGGGCAAGGTATTTTATTCTTGAAAATTGAAAACCAAGTTCAGAACGTGAGGGTTTAGATACTCAAAGAATGAAATACAAATGTGCCACCATATAATACCTAGTCTTATCGTGAAATGAAATTAGCGAAAAAGTCTCAGTTTCTAAATCGATTTACACCGAATCCAAGGTAGTCGCCATGTGGCACCCCTGAGTTTTATAGCACAGGTTAGATATAGTTTCACTGCAAGTTCTCTTAGGGTTTCTTCTCTCCCCCGATGAGTGCCACTCTTCTCCACACCTAGCCTTTTTCCATTCAGATCATGCAGCTTCCTTTATGTTACCCTTTCTCACACAAAATCTTGAAATTATACAAGATGGGTAGAGCCTTGCAGGAGTTGTTTCATCTGTCGCTGCTTCTTCTATGAGTTTTGGTGTGTGAACCATTTATATTCACCTGTGAAGGTGGATGCTGTAGCTTTCTCCTCTTGAGACTTTCAGAGGGATGGAGTGGGTAGGTAGTTTAAGGTTAAGAAGTACTACGGCGGAAACTTGGAATGCAATTAAAGCAAGACTAGGATGAGATTTGAGTATGCAGCAAGTATGAATGGGCATGATTTGAATATTATTAAGAATCTTGGATCATTGTGGATGTTGCCCAAGGTCCACAATAGAGAGTAAGCATAATCAAACATACCCATCCTCGATTTGAACATTATAGTAATATGTGTTGGCAGGTGAACAAAATAGATTAGTTAATTCTCATTAGCTAAGTGATAGCATGACTTTGATAGGTGTATACCAAACTTTGGCATGGCGCAAAGTACTGAGACGTTATAAAACTATACATTGAAGATGAAGCAGTCAAAGAAGTCCAATGTGAAGAAGGAAAGAAAAACCTTAAGGCTTCCGTGTGCTTCTCCAAAAGTTCTACTGTCCTTTCTACGCCAAGTATGTCCAACTTCGTGGAAGAATGGAAGGACCCTCTTGCTAAGAAGAAACAAAGATCCACTTGTTGAAGCATCCAATCAGTACTAGAAAACAATCCATGCAGAATTTGGGGTAGGCTTTCATTGGTAAAACCAATACTTCCTGGTTTTTGAGGGGACTTGTCAGTAATCTGGTCAGTCTCATGATTCTTTCATATGAAGAGCACCTCTGCCAGCTTCAGCCTCCGGAGCACCTTGAACCAGATCAGGGATGTTGCATCCTGAAAGTTGGGACAAAGAAGCAGCTGCAAAACTTCTTAATTATGAATTTCTTCTTGGGAATCCGCACGTAGTTATGCTTTCTACACTTTTGTGTCACTACAAAAGGTGCACGAGTGACCAATTTAACTTTTTTCGCAACAAATGAGGGTGAAGGAAGCATATTGTGGTGTAGTTTAGGCATATCCTTTCATAAGTGTGTAGTTTTCTGCCTTCAAATAAGGCACTTCCCCATTTATATCATCCTTAATGGCCAGCATTTATGCTCAGAATATCATACCAGGAAAATTTTGCATGAATTTTGTAACCGAGAACTATGTTACTTACTGAGAATTTACGCTGAACACTGAAGGGAGAACTTTAGGCACTGTTCCTGCGGTTTGAACGGGAATGGGGCAACTTTTGAGTAAGAGCCTTACAAAAGTGCCTTAAAGCTCTCCCTCTTACATATGTTAAACTATTACTTGGGAACAATTCTTGAAGCGAATATGTCTTAACAAGTTACTTTAGACAATAGAGTGAAGCACACCATGGTAAAATAAAATGATGAAAGTGTTAAAAGGCCAATTTATCCCTTAAAAAGACCTTCAGGAAGAAGTTGCATATAGAGGTCAAGATAAGTAAGAGAGAGAATCGATCTTTGCACCAGTTCAGTGAAGCTTATTATGCTTGCGGAAGTACATTAGTTCTTGCAACCTTGATGAACTGAAGTACTTTTGCAAGCATGGAGTGCTTCGATGGAGTATTCCCAAAGGTCGAGTTCATATCTTCCTCATTTCGACCTTAGTAAGCAACATCTTCCTGAAGGTCCTTTGATAAGTAAATCGGTCCTAATGGCATGTCGATCTATCTTCTAATTATTGTTTGTTAAGACCAATTTGTGTCAACGTCTGTTATAAGTATTATAGTTTATCGGCGATTTTTTCCATTATTTTCATATCCGTAATAGTGCGAAAAGAGGGCCTGGCTCCAAGTTGTTCAAGAATAATGGCGTTGTCGTGACAGGGAGATCATTTCATTTTGTACCCAAAGCGCAAAACACTTGCTTAAATTTACACTCTGTGCAACGTTAATTTTCCATTCTAGCTAGTACTCCCTCCGTCCCTAAAAAATCGATCCATTTGACTTTGGACGTATATTAAGGATTTAGGTTATATATTGTGTGTTTTTCCCATTTTATCCTTTAGAGAGAGGGGGAAGGGAGTGGGTCATGAGAGAGAAAATTGGTTGGTAGAGTGTTAAATGTGGAGAGAGAAATAGAATAAAAAAGTATAAAGTAGTGGGTCAGGAGAGAATTAGTTGGTAGAGAATTAAATGTGGTGAGAGAAATAGAATAAAAAAAGTATAAAAATTGTAAATATGTAAAAATACATACAAAATCTTTCCTAATTTGGAAGTGATCAATTTTTGTGGGACAGCCCAAAAAGGAAAATATGATCAGTTTTTTAGGAACGGAGGGAGTAATATTTAGTACATCTACAGCTCTTCTCCGGATTTAGATTAGTGCTTGCTAGGATGTAATTTTGAGCAAAGTGCAGGTGTGCTTCTGGATTGTTGTCCAATTGCAATATCATCTCAAGTGGAAGGCAAGACTTTATAGGACTTCAGCAAGGCCATTACGTATAAAATGAGTGTTACTGCAACAGAAATGCTTTGGTGGATAAGTTGCCACACAAGGTGGATAGTATAAGAAACGAGGATAGTGGCTAGGAGTTGGGGTGCCACAAATTTAGGAAAAGATGTGGAACATCACTTGAGATGGTTAAGTAGTATCCAATGTTGGCAGTTACGTGTCCCAGTGAGAAAGTGTGATTTGTGGCATTCTCAAATATCATGGGGTGAGGTAACTAGAAAAGACTTGATTGGTAGGAAGTTAATAGAGAGAATGTGGTTAGTGAGAATAAAAAAAGATCATGCAGCTGATAATGATGATGTGGAGTCCAAGTGTCATTGACTGATCTAGTCCATCATCTCCGAACATGTTATCTTTCATTGACTATGAAATACTTGTTAGTATTTCATAGTCCTGCGTAATTACATCTGAGAAAGCAACGGAATTGCTTTCTGCAAGTTGTAAGGAAAGCCCATCGAGGACAATTAAACACACTAATTGGGACCAACTTCAGATCTAACATCCTTTATGCAAAAATCGTCTCTTTCAGGCATAGGTGCTGGGCTGTCAGCCCCTGGTCTACCTTTGGCTGTGTTCATGCCTTTTGACTTGGGCATTTGCTGAAAAATTCACCAAACATTTAAGTGCCTATGATTTTGTTCATCTGCATCGGGCCTAGCTACTAATAGCTTAAACAATATCTGGTGAAAATTTTCAGGTGTACCAGGAAAATGTTTATGTGCCTGACAAGAAGTTTCACTCATTCAAGAAAATTTCACGGTCTATGGGATTTGGTGAGAAGGATATATCCTTAGTATCTTTTCAGTCGGTCTCTAAAGGTATGTTTACTCATTGAAGTTTATGAAAGATATGTTTCGCTGACAATGTAAAGTGTTTAAGTCTAATGAGCTTCTATATAATTTTTGGCCTCAGGGTACTATGGAGAGTGCGGGAAAAGAGGAGGTTACATGGAGGTTACTGGTTTTAGTCCTGAGATAAGGGAACAAATCTACAAAGTGGCATCTGTAAATCTTTGTTCTAATATTTCTGGTCAGATTCTTGCAAGCCTTGTAATGAACCCTCCCAAGGTCAGTTTCTGTCTTTGAATCTTTTCATTAACCTCATTCTGTGTGAAGAGGGGTGTCTGTGTGTGGTGAAGAGATAGAAAGGATGGCGTCTAGATGCGCAAAATTTCGCAGTGGTTAAGTCTGTTATTTTGGCATTCTTAATTTGCTCTTAAGCTCCACTGGCAGCATAATGTGAATAAACTGTATCTCTATTTTACATGTGCAGGTTGGTGATGAATCTTATGAGTCCTATTCTGCGGAGAAAGACGACATCCTCTCATCCCTAGCAAGACGGGCAAAGGTCAGTGAATCTCGTATTTTTGTTGGTAAATGAGAATTAACACACTGGTTTATGGTAGCACAAAGAACATATGGTTTTAAGGAAAGTCATTTGTGGATCATTTTGAAATTCACCCAGTTGTCTGGAGCTTGTAGGGACTTCTTGTGAGGATGTAGTTTGATAGAGGCTTAAAGGCTCGGCTTTAAAAGTAAAAGCCCATCAATTGCAACTCAGTTTAATTTAGACTTATTAGTTCTCGGACGATTTTGGCATGCTACCTTCCCATTGATTTTTGTTAGACACAATGCGATTGTTTTCTTTATCAAAATGCGATTGTTTTCTTTGCCAAACTAACTTTTGAAAGGTTTCTGTTCTGATACAGACACTTGAAGACGCACTCAACAGCTTGGAGGGTGTAACGTGCAACAAAGCAGAAGGTGCGATGTATCTTTTCCCGCGTCTTCACTTTCCCGAGAAAGCTATAAAAGCAGCAGAAGCAGCAAAAACAGCCCCAGATGCGTTCTATGCTCGCCGGCTCCTTGACGCCACTGGCATTGTTGTTGTTCCTGGTTCTGGCTTTGGCCAGGTGAGTTCAATTTTGACATTGCCATTAAATTTATGTTCTTCCTGTCGTGTTATGTATCTTATGTGTTCAACTGAATCCAAAGAAATTACATAAACATCAACTTTCAAATTCTCTACATGATCAAGTTTCTATTCATCTGAAACGCTCTTGAATCGAAATTTTTAACCAACAATGGAAAATGCTACAACTGTTGAATGATAAATTACTGATTGGACATGTTACCTTCTGTGTAGGTTCACGGAACGTGGCATTTTAGATGCACAATATTGCCTCAAGAGGATAAAATTCCTGCTGTCGTCTCTCGGTTGACAGAATTCCACAAAGGTTTTATGGATGAATTCCGTGACTGAGATATCTCCCCGTGTATTTATATCCATACCCTGCTTCGGAAAAATCCTGAATAAAACGGAGCAGCTCAGTTTTTTTGTTCATGGGTATCTTCATTTATACCTGCTTAGGGTGACTGTTGCCATTGCTACTCCGGTGATTCAGTGTGAGACTGTATAAGATTCAGATCTTCGGTTTTCGGTTATATTTGTCCTCCATACATTGGGAATTTTGCGAAGCGTTTCAAGTTCATTTATTAAATGACAATTTTTATTGTCTACTTTCGGACTTATAACTGTATATTTCCTTCTCATTGACTTTCTATAGAAGTTAGGCTGTTTGATTTCTTCTTTTTTTTTTTTTTTTTCCTCAGTCATAAGCTCTGGAGAAAATAAACACATTTGACACGCAGTTTTCGTTTTTTTTTCCTTCAATTTTAAAAGTGACTATTTTTTAAAACTCTCATTTAGAGTTTTGAATTTTATTTTGAGACCACCACCCCCACCTCCCGCCACAGCCACCGCCGGTGGCCAGCAGCCACTGCCGACCGGCCGACGACCACCCCGCCGGCCACTGCCACACTCCACCACCACAAACTACCACCAAAGAAAAAACTCAAAATAAAAACTGAATAATCAAATATTTATTTGTTTTTGACAGAAAAAAAGAACTCAACTGATTTTTGTTTTTATTTTTTTGAAAATAAAAAACCAAAACCGAAAGAGTTTTTAGTTTCTCTATTATGGTTTTATTGAAACCTCTCAATGCAGAAATGTGGGAGAAGCTTCTCCTTGCAAATTCTGATCCAATGAAGTCTATTGAAAGCCTTATACGATTCAAGCTTGGTTAATGACTTCATAATGGTAAATAATTCTAAACCAAGGGTGAGACCAAATCATACCCGCACCCACCCGCTCGTTGAACGCTGGACGCTGAATACAACATTGCAAGCTGATTTTTCAGTCCACTGCAATATCTTTGATAATTTAGGTGAGGATATGAAGATGTTTCCCTCAAGCACATGTGAATTCCTTACAACAAAGAAATAAATGTAACTCAGGGTTTAGCAAATTAGTACAAAAACCATGGAGGGAAAGCGACAACGGTAACCGTGATTTAAAGCTTCTCAAACTAGTCTTCTTTCTCATAGGCGACTGATAACAGCTTCCACTTCCGAAGGGGTGTACAAATGGTAAGTTGGAGCCACCTTTGCAATATCAACATTATTTGGTGTCACCTGAAGATAATATAACCCAATCTTTTGTTAAAGTCCACTAAGCTAGAACAAATATTACCACTTGTTAACATGAAAAACATTGGCTGCAGCCGGCTGCACAAATTCCAAGAGCAGTTTCTTCGTTTTCTAATAATCAAGAAGTTTTCCAATAGAACTATTAGAAGCTTAGAAGCTCTACCTTTTCCTCCATGACTTGCTTCAGGATGGAAAGAGCTATTGTTTCAGCTTCTTGAAGTGTTAAATCCTGCAAAAAAGAAACAAAGAACGGAATTCACAACCAGCTTTTAAGCAAATATGATGTGATCCATCTAAAAAGAATAATAACAAGGCTCGGTATTATTTTCTTGTAGTGAATATTGACAGACCTTGTTATATTGCTCCTGTAAAGAGCTGTCAGCACCTTCAGACCCCGAACCAATTGCCTTTCCATTGCATTGCCAGAACGTGCCAGAAGGATCGGTATAGTACCTGCATGTAACAATTTTCTCCTTTTAGCATCAACAGCCTGAAGCAACTCAATACAAGCATAGAAACTAGACACAACTTTGAGAACACCAACATTTACAAAGGATGCAAACGCACATAGGTCAACATGCGGACAGAAATGAATGAGATAGCCGGCAAGAAGTGGCATGTTTAACCTCGGTTTTGAACAGTTCAAAACACAGCAACAGCTTTGTAAAGCTGGAAAGGTCACGGAAGACAAGCGCCTCAAAGCGCTGAGCAAATAATGCAAAAGCTACGGCCCCAGAATTAAAAGCACACAGAGAAGAGGGGGAAGGGGGAAGAGAAGTTGTGGAAACCTAAACGTAGGGCGCGGAAATCATTTAAGTAAAGCTGATAGTAAACCCTTTACTGCCAAAACCCCAAAAATATTGTAAAACTATTAACAGCTACAAGTCAAAGCACTATAAAAGTCAGCGTCCAGAGTATTTAGAAACTAAGGTTGTAATTCATACATCTGCTGACTACGTGTATGATTAGTCACTAACAACCATCAGAAAAGGGGGAAGAGAGAGGAGAAGGGGAGGAGGGGGTTTGGGGGGGGTGAACACAATTCAACTCTAGCAAAAATGATACAGACAAAAGACAGTTCATATGAAAACTCTGCTAAACACAAAAAACACAGGCTACATAAGCAGGAATGCAGCTTCGTTTATGATTCTAGGCCATTTTTACTAAAGCCAAGTGACTATGCTGAGAAGGGCAGAAGAGGAAGGGAAGGAGAAAATACTTACAAGCTGGGACCATTCTCATCATGACCAGCAATGAGAAGAGATACCCCAAAAGGTCGAGACTGCACAAGAACAAAGATATTGTACATTAAAAAAAGCATAAAACTTGACACATGGAAGCTAAGAGCACCAAATACAGATATGCATGACACAAGGATGTGCAAACATCTCTACAAATATAGAGAATTTTATATTCACAACATATTAAGAAACAAGAAATGGATTCTTAGAAGAGACAAAGGAAAAGGTGCATGATCCCCATAGCACTCCCTCCTGAAATATATAGAAATTAAGCCTTTTGGGGGTTACAAATGCTTACTCGATAAGCACTTCTCCATTCCCATCTGCAGGTGGCTTTACCATTATACCTTGGGCTTCGAACGAGGCATAAAACGGATATTCGAAAATCTGAATATTCATTGTGCTTAAATTTGTCTAAAGAGGATATTTTAAATAATATAGATTCTATCCTTTAGTATCCAACGTCATTCAAAGATGATCAGCCTCTACGCGGATACGGACATGATAAAGCCTGTACTTGATCCGTCCAATCACGATATATATCCTATCTTTATAGATTTTGCTTGATACATCTAAGTGTGTGAATTATGCTTGAAATTGTACTGTTTCCAATAAGTTAGGTATTTCTTGTATGATACACAGTACTACGTGCCATACTTCTAAACTTAAATGGCACCTAATCTGGGTTCCTCCCTTCTCTGAATCTTATCCAGTGACGATAACTCTACATTGCCGCAATAACCTTCTATTTGATAGGTTTTTCTTTATTGAGATAAAACTCTGTAGCTTAATCCTTCACACAAACAATGAAGCATTTTGTGAAATTTAGTTCTGACGACGAAAAAAATTCTAAATGTAACATCCTTGTGACCGGTTTACGGCAATGAACAAAAAAACATGACAATTACTGAAATGCAGTTTAGGAAAGGAAAGCAGCAGCATAATACCATCGAAGAAAGTAGCAGAGGAAAAGGAGTAGCAGAGAGAAGAAAGAACAAGAAGCAGGAAAGTATCAGCAGAATTAAGAAAGAAGAAGAAAGTGTCCTAATACTTTTTTTTCAGAATGACCCCCGAAATAAGAAAGTATGTTGGCTTTTTTTGTTTAATACATGTCCGACACATTCCCTATGAGTGTCTGCTATGTCTCCCAAAAAAATAGCTAATCTTACACCTTACGGAGGTGTCCAAAACGTGTCCGGAGGTGTCCAAGAGGAGTCGGGGATGTCAGGCAGTGTCTGAACCAACCCCATTGCCTATAGTTCTTCATGAGTTGGGACACACAAGAGTTCATGGTGCACGTCATGCTAGAAATAGGTGGGCCAAGTATTGATTGAGAATTCTTGCTTCTACAAACTAATAATGGAAAGACAAGGCCAATAAAACATAGTAAGCTGTCAATCATGCTTTCAGGTCATTAAGCATTAAAATAAGGTCATGCCAAATTAAATAACAAGATTTTCACCAAGAACTGTGTCGAGTTCTAAATTAGACAATTGAAGGCTGAACTTATTTGTTTTTGTGTGTGTTCGGGGGGGGGGGGGAGGGGGGATAAATCAGTAGGAATGAACTTTGAAATCAGGAGGAGAAGCAGCTGACCATAGATTCTTCATCCCCTTCACCAAATCGCAGGGCCAGGTCACACAGGGCTTGCGTTGTGGACTCAACGGTCATGGGCTCGCCATACGAGAACCTATGATTCTAACAAAGTGAAATAACAAAAATCAGCAAGCTGAAGAATGCAACTCTACTAGCTGCTAAAAATGGTAGAATCGATACCTGAGTTTCAACTCGTGCATGCTCGACAAGTGTACGGGCATCAGCAATTAATCCACTCATTGCGCAGCCGATGTGCTCATCAATTTCCATAATCTTCTCTACACTGCTGGGTTCCTAAATGAGTGTTGAAACGAAAGAATGTATCAGCATAGTGCACCCGCATTAATTTACAACTTCTAATTGAGCTCTAACAAAAAGTAAATCTTTCGATAAAGTAACACAGTGGCAGTGACATAATTAAACCAAATATGACCAATAGTGAGACCAAAATATCATAGTCACATTATGCTCTGACGAACATAAAAATGCTTACACTATAATATACCTGCCATCCTAGAACCAGAACATATATGCGGTCACCGCTATTTGCTGCAGCTAACACAACGCTAAATAATAATCTGTCTCCCTTGTTTCAGTCAATGACCAAATGCAAGTCAGGCAAGAAAATCTGATCTTAATAGTCTATTTTGTTTTCTTCTTATATTTTGCATTTTCTTTCTTTTACCTTTTCTCTTCTTCCTTTTCTAATTAAGAGGGGTAGCTAGGGTAGAGATAGTGGGGAACTCATGGAAAGTGAGTTAAGTCACCTCCTGCTGTGTGCTAGTGTATTAATTTAACTGTACTTCTGATAGGGCCTTGGTGATGCCACTATCTAGCTTTATTAAGTCCTTCCCTTTTATGTTAGGAGCATATATTGTATGGAAGCAATATTAACTCTAGTTCATCACATGCTTGGTGATTCACAACCACAATTTGAGGAATTAGAAGAGTGATCTGTTCACGATATACGCAACAACCTATTTGTGCATGCGGCAGCAATCAGCATCATCTTCTGAATAATTATGGGAGATTTTCAGAAGTGAAAAAGTTAAGAGTGCTCCAACAAGAGATTCAGAGTATAACCCTTGTTGTGGCAGTAATGACCTGCATAAGTATTTTTACAGCTTTCAGTACATAATGTAATATCAGAAAGTGATCTGACTAAATAATCAGCTCATATTTCCATCTGCAGCACCATTAAGTTCAAGCCTTTCAAGCCATTCTTCCATCATAGAGTTGCTCCAAATGCTTTCTCTCAAGGGTAAGGGAGCATGCGCTTTAGAAGGTACGATGAGGGGTTTTCTTAACTTTCTTTTCCGTGTTGGTTACTAGCTTCTTTGATGCCAATATAACATAACGAAGTACAACTTGGAACTCAACAATGATGCTAAATAGTGCCACCTTAGCTAGTAGGAGGGCCATTGTGTCTGACTTCTCTTGCGGCATCAAAACTCGCATCTTGTGCCATTATTTTCATCCCTGCTTTCTCTTCTCTCTTGCCTAAACGCATAAATGTTTTAAAACTCTTCTCTTCTACTTCCTCCATACTTTTCTTATAATAATCATTTCCTCTCTTAGATTACAGCACCAACCACTGAGCTAATCCCGTATTCAAAGAAGTAAAAGGATTTCTACGAATTCACAGAAGAGCACCATCTAAAGGCTATAGTGATAAAACGGGAAGGATGTCACCTAAGAAGCTTATCTTTCCATCGCTAGAACAGAGATCACTTTCCACGTAGTGTTGGTATTATGTTTTATGATTGCTCGAGTAACAGTGTAGACTTATATTTGTTCCAAAGGTCCTCGTGATAAAGGGATTATTAACATTGGAGGAGAATGATCGATGCTTTCTCCCTTACTTTTTTATGCCTTTGCGCTCAGTTCAAGTTCACTTTATTAGTATAGCGGCTAGCCAGATGCCCCTTACCTTCTCTTTTGTTCACTCCAACAAGTGCAGTCCGGCAGGTAACAGATTCATGCATTGAGGTATAACAATTTAAAACAGCCTCTCAAAGCCAATTTACAGTGAGAATATAAATTGATTAAAGCTAAAGTAGATGATACCTATTACCTATCGGCAAGCTCAGTTTTCTCCACCGTTCAACTTAACTTACAAACGAATTAGCCTTTCAGAATTTGGAGTTAGCCAAAAGCACACTATTCTCAGATGGAATACCAATATACACATAGGTGGAAAAAGACAATAGCAACGGACCAGTAGTGGAGAGGTAATACGCTTCTCAACAGCAAGAACAACCCCCTCCTTAGTCTTCAAACCGATGGCCGTCGAACCCAACTGTAACAATAAACCAAAATCAACATGCATCCTCGCGATCAATGTCTAACTCTCTGTGGGTCGACAATAAGGGTTACCTTGATGGCCTCGATGGCATATTCAACCTGAAACAACCGGCCTTCAGGAGAGAAGGTATTCACACCTCTATCGTACTCAGTCCTTCAATCAACACCATTACAATAAATTTAGGCACAGAATTGAAGTAAAATCACTAGCGATTATCAATCTCGAGAAGAGCAAATGGAAACCCTAGATTTGCACACAAATTGGACTCACCTGGTGAGAAACATCTTTGATTCGATATGGAAACTTTAAAATCTGCAGTAAATAAGGATCAAATATCAAATTTAAGTACTCAAAATTTACTTGAATTGAAGGGTTTTCAATTTGTGAAAACAAGGGAGTGATGAGAAATCAACAAGCAATCTAAAAGTGGTGCATAGGCAGCACCTGCGTTTGAGTGTGTTTTTGGTAGGTGAGAGAGAATGTCTGGACCTTTGGTGTTTGGTGAACCGAGTCGTCTTCTTCTTGTGCTTTTCTGGGAGCCCTTCTTGTTAAGCAAGCAAGGCAGCAAAGCAGAATTGGTGTGGATCGTGCTTTTCTGAAAGAGGGCGGCTCGGGTTGTTTCACTGTATTTGACCCGAATAACTCGGATCTTTTTCACTTGAACAATTTCCTTGTGAAACCTCTCTCATTTCACAATAAATTAGTTCACGGTTATCTTGTTTATTGGTTGTTAATTTTAGTCTTTATATATATGTTTTTCCGTTCATGGTTATCTTGTTTTACTTAGATTATCTTTAGTTCTACTTGGATTGTTTTGGCTACTCGTTTGGATAAGGCTGTCATCTATTTTATGTCTTTTATTTTTATCTGTTATATATATATATATATATTCGGTCTTAAAACAGTTCTTAGTATATATTTTTAATCTCTCTAAAAAATCAATAAATTATCATTGCTAAAGCTCATCGGCGACGTGTATATGCTACCACTAATTTTATTATTGCTGTTAAAGCATTTATATGAACATCGTTGTGAACTTGTGACAATTCGTTACTGAGCAGAGGAAGTCCTCCAGGTAAGGTGAGGCCAACTTGCAGAAGGAACTCCCCATCCATCCAAAGAGTTTAATAGAATCGAAAACCTTTTTTATATAGGGCGTTTTTTATAACACAGTTAAACCCTTAAAATTTAAGATTTTTAATTAAATATGTTTCGCGTATCAATTAGCTAACCAAAAATAAATTAAAATTTTAAGTAAAGGTGGACTTACGAATTAAGTGAGATGATTAAAAATTATTGAACATAATTTTACATAAAAAGAGTAATCACGGCCATAATGCCACCATAATTAATTTGCTGGTAACATCACTTCCGCCACACTACAATCACCACCAAAATTATTAGTCCCTTTTGCCACAACTACCACAGTTACCACAACCTAGCCATTGTCATCACTACTACCTTAACCTGATAAACAAGTAAATCCATCGAGTACAGGTAAAATTTGATCGGGTATGAGTACACCGGGTCCTGATAAAAGTTACACCTTTTTTTAGGAGTAGTCATTTCTTATACATGTACCCTACCTGGACGGTTCAGGTAAATCCGTGAGTAATCAGCCAGACTTCCAAATTTTGTTCAATCTTTATAAAATAACTTTTTATTTATCAAAAATAGAGAATCAGCATCAACATTGCACAACATTTAATAAAATTAGGGATGGATCTCCCTTATGTTGATTCCACGAGTTAACATTTTAAATAACAAACCAGTACTGAAACCAATAAAACAACTCTAAGGGGGGGGGGGGGGTGAATAAGGTTTTCTAAAATTAATGGGGAACTTAAACAAAACACAATTATGAAACTTAATCAAGCCAAGCAATATTTCAATGAAGATGCTAACAACACAATCTCAAGCAATTATAGAGTAATAAGTAAAGAGATTGATTTAGAAATACTTGACAAGGAGATTTAAATGGTTTGGCTTGAACTACCTTCAAGCTTACATTCACCTCTTCAAGGAAGTCCCTTACAAGAGCACTAGAATAGACTAGCAACAATCTTCTTCCGAGTCAAGATCAAAACCCTTACAACACTTGGTGATATCCTCGCACCAAGCACAAGCTTTGAATTCACAAAGCTCCCCCAAGACTTGACAAACCCAAGCCTTGATCACAATCCTTTTACAAAGATCAATTGTGTACAAAGAAACCCTCTTGAAAGGAAATGAGTACAAATGAAGCTCTAGTACAATAGAGAGATGAGAGAATTGATGACTTGAAATATGCTCACTCTCAATCAAAGAAATGCTCACAAAGATGCTCTCTTTAATGATGTAAAATCATGAAGATGAAGAGAGAAAAGTTTAATCTATGAGCCTTGATGTTTCTCTAATGAATGAAGGTTTAGAATGTGATTTTTATAATGTATGATGAAGCCTCAACTCATTTATATAGAGAGCAAATGAAATATAGCCGTTAGAGGCATAAAGTGAGCAAAACAGCCATTATCGTCGACTGGGTTCCCTCTAAAATAACCGTTGGAGCTAAATTTTGACCAATGCAGTTGACTGTATTCCAATGCAGTCGACTGTATTACCTTACTGCCTATCGACTGCCTTACGGAACTCCCTTTCCTATTTTGGACATAACTTTTACTAGAAAAATCGGATTGAGGTGACGTTTTTTGCATTGGAAAGCTAATGAAAAGTTTTATCAAAATATGAAAAGATTAACACCAAAATAGTTTTTGAGAAAATCTGAGTGAGCTCCAAAGTTCACTCATTTTTAAGAACCACACTTGTGTGAATAGTTATGAACTCGCATGCAATGCACAAGGTGTCCTAAGGTCTTTTTAGGTCATATTCATCAATCCAAGCATCAAACCAAGACTAGTTACATAATAATAAAGATCAATCATAATCGTAGTAACTTAACTTTTGCATTATTTCTTGCTCTTTGGCATATGACTTGATGAAGCTTCCATAGTATGTCCACTATAGCTTTAAACTTTTTTGGCTTTAATCCATCTATCCAACTTCTCAAATGTGTCTTCATGAGTGTGCATGTATATGCCTACTAAGAGTATACTCAAAGCACACATTAACTTATAATCAATGCGTAGTTATCATCAAAACAAGATGTAAGCCTAGGTTATCCAACCTTAGAGCTAACAAGTACCAAATAAAATAACAAATCCAACAAGTGTAAAACTTTTGATTCGATCTGTGACGGCGAAAGTGGCGGGCAAAGGTGGTCACAGAAGTCATCGATATGTGAAAGGAGACAGGACTGTGGACCCTTTGGATCCGCTGTAGTGGCAGATGTGGGCTTTTCTCGATCGGCCTTGAAAAGTAAGGTGGCTGAGTGGCTTTAAATAGAGTGAGGACTGAGGGAACTAATGGTCGCCGGTCGCAGTCGGCAGTGGATCTCGAATGAGAGGCACATAAGGGTTATGACAACTTGGATATGCATTAGATTGAGAGAGAGAGATAGAAAATGAAGGGTTAGGTTAGGGTAAAATAATAAATGTCTTTATATATACAATAAGATCTGGATAAACAGGGCAAACTATATCCGACTAGTAAATTACAGGTCTTTTGTCAGGTCTGACACCACCATCAAAATCACGGCCGCCTGAATTGCAGCATTTTCACCGACATCACATCTATATCCCCCCAAACTATTTAAATATCCATCACTCTACGTACAATCATTGTCATGACCATCAAGTCACTGCCTATCACCACCACCACAATTACCAATAATACATGTAACGCACCACTACCGCCACCATAAACACACCTTTTCGCCACTGCAACCACCAATCACTAACATGGTTTATATATATATATATATATATATATATATATATATATATATATATATATATAGTACATACATAAATACATAATTTTGATAATATAGATAAATTTGTAATTCGAACAAGTTTCTAGACATATGCTCTTTATTTACCAAACAAATTAACTTTTTTTAGTGTTGAAAATTCAATCGCTTAAGGTAGCGTTTGAAATCACTTCTAGTTTTGATTTATGTTTTCATAAAATAAAAATCAAAATCAGTTTAATTTTTATTTTTAACAAAAATAAATGGGTGTTTGATTACCCATTTTGTATTTTGAATTTTTTTCTTTGGTGGTGGTTTGCGATGACGGTGGTGGGGCGTGGCAGTGGCTGGCGGTAGGCGGTGGGCAGTGGCAACCGGCGGTGGGAAGGAGGTGGTCTCAAAATAAAAACCAAAACTGAAAACCCAAAACTCTAAAATGAGAGTTTTCAAAAATACCCTATTTTAAAAGTTGATTTTCAAAAATGAAGGAAAAAAATAAAATTTGTGAACCAAACGCTTTTTTTTTCTTCAGTTTAAAAAACTGAAGAAAAACAGAAAACGAAAAAGTTCCCAAACAGAGCCTCATTTTTTAGTTTTACGAATTCAGTGCTTTAAATTTTCAGTACTTTTCAAATGGAACAAAAAGAAAGGCAGAGCGATACACCTAGACTTACATGTGCCGTCTGAGTTAGAGGTGTCAAATGGGTCGGGCCAGCCCAAGCCCAACGGGCCTCAAACAAAACGGGCCGGGGCCAGGCCAGTAGGGCTGCCAACCGGGCCGGGCTGGATGGAGGGAAAATCTGGGCCCAGTCCAAGCCCTGGCCCTAAGCCCAATATCTAGGGCCGGGCTTGGGCCGAGCCTTGGCCCTTCTTTTTTTTTTTGCATTTTCTTATTATTCAAAGTAAAGGCTTGAATTCGGTAATTTTTTTTTATTATTTAAGCAAATTGCTCTCTCTCTCTCTCTCATTTACATCTCTCAATTTTAAATTTCTTCTTTCATATTCTCTAGGCATGTCCAATATTCACAATTTAACGAACCTAATCTTTATCCTTTTATTTTATTATAAGTCATATACATACATATATATATATATGCATGTATGTATATACATATTTATTTATCTCTCATTTTATTTGTTATTATATGTTAAACCTTTTTATAATCTTTGTAATCTAATTATTATTTTACGTCAAACATATGTTTGATTATTGCACTAAGGAAGAACGATCATCATAATTCATGTTCAGATTCATTGCTCATTCGATCATCGTTGGACACGCACACTTATATATATATAATAATGTGTGTATACAATAATACTGAGCCAAAAGAGGGCCCCAGCCCTAAGTAAGGGTTAGGACCAGTTGGGGCCCAAAAATGGGCCGGGCCAGCCCGCGGGTCGCCCGGCCCTTTTGACATCTCTACTTTGAGCTAAGCTTCTTAATAGTTTTACTTTCGCTTCATGTATTCATGCAAAGATCTTTTCATCTTGAACGTCGTAATGACACGATTCGGTTGTTTTTGGCGGGATTCTGAGAATGCTTTTTGATATAAGATCTTGAATTTTGCAACCTTAGTTCAAGTCTATTCAATTAAAATCATCCGCAAAATAACATAAACCATCGAATCTATAATGGAGGTATCGAAAACCGGCCATAAATCTTTTTTTCATGTACTAGAAAGCCCGAAAGCTATTATCCTAATAGAATCGGGTAAATTCATTCCTCCCCCTCAACTTCTCGGGTCAAACCCAACAGGATCCACAAAACGGATCATCCTTGGGTCCGATCATGCAGGAACTTACACGACAACCCATACCCACAACGGGCAGCCCATCTGTAATCCTTGCAAATGTCGGGCTGGTAATCGACCCGGCCCCACACCCGATTTGGAAGAGAAGACCTCACCGGCCCGTGTGGGCGCGACCCGCCCGGCCCGTCTGGCTCCGCCTTTGTCGCCGGAGTCTCCGTCGCTCTGCCGCCGTGATCCCCAGATTCACAATCTACTCCTTCAATTCTCTCGTCTTCATCGGGATTCCGTTTTCTGATGTTGTTCTTGTTCTTAGATGATTATTCGCAGGAGAACAAGCATCTATCAAACTATCACTGGTCTATTGTTAATATGCAAGTCTGTCATGAATATGATTCGGTTGTCGCTGCAACAATATGGCTGACAAGATTGAAAAGAAGATAATATCCCGAGCACGTCTTTAATATAGCCAACAACATTAGGACATTAGGACAACACTTATCTGATTTTAATCTTGATCGTTATTTATCTTTCAATGTAAAATTTACGTTGTAGTCTTCATAGCATGCACCAGTGAGAGACATCCCTCACCCCCAGTCCCCACAACTGGACATCTTAACCAAGATTTCACAGCAGTGCAGCCTTTGGAAAAGAGGCAAGGAAAGTCTAATCCGACAGTCGTAAGAAAGGGCAGCAGCACAGTAGGTGTACTGCGTCAAGCTAGCAATCTTGTGTGCTTCACTTTCTGCATACAGAAACCCATGTCAGGTCTGCATCAGTGCTGGCTAAAAACTCAAGATATCTGTTCCCTTGTCTTCTTTCTGCACGCACATGGACTGCTCTGTTACTGCCGCCTCCATACATGAAAATAGCAAACAATGCAGGCTTGAACCTGGAGAGACTGGAACAGCTCTAATGGAGACTAGGAAATGGTAAACGGGATTGAAGGAAGACAAAGCTAATGTGGACAAACTCTCAGGGTAAAAGCAGTATCCTTTGGATCCATCAGGCTAAAGAAGAATCTATTGACACAAAGTGCCTGCATTGTGTCAATCGTCGATGTGGTTTCACCTCTTTGATTTCTTTTCTTTTCCTCTTTTTTCTTTTTCCTTCTTCAGATTCATGTTTGTACTATGTTCAGTGTCTTTTTGGAACAAATAATAGTTCCACGTGAGTTTACAATTGCACCAGAGCATATAATATCGGTGTTTCAATGAAAAGAAATAATCAACGACCGTCACACATGAGGGAAAAAAAAGTTAGGAAGACGTATGTCAATTTCTTACATCTCATTCATTGATTTTCCTGCACTCTAGATTTTTTTTTATCTATGAACGCTATTATTTGGATAACAATATCATGCAGACCAGGGCAAATTATTCATTCAGTTGTCACTTGGGAAAGGATTATACACTTCTCCTCAAGCTCCCACATTCAAATTTAAAACAGTGTCTCACGTTCTAAAGACTGAAATTATGAATGAGTTTGATCTTACTCATATGACCCACATTTGACTTTTTAAATAATATTTAAAATTTATAATTACTATCTTCACACTTCAATGTCAACTAGCGTTTGGAACACAGACATGCTTGTGCAAACTCTGACGGTGGATTTCGTAGGTAGAGGAAGAGAAACAATAAAAGAAAAGGTGAGAGAAATTAGGAGAAATGGAAATGATGATTTTAAAAAGTAGATTAAAGGGTACAATTGAAAGTTCAAAAAAGACTTCACTACAGGCAGGTATGATTCCCTTTAATGATAGTATAGATGTTGGCAGTTCCTTTCACTTAAATTTGGGAAAAAGAATTGCAGGAGAAAAAGTCTATAACGAATTTTAATCGGGAAAAGAAGTTGAAATGTGAGCAATCCCGATTCCAACTTGAGATACTAAATCCAGTATCAAGTTTCACGTTCTTGTTTAAAGATGATGGTTATTACAAGGGAAGCAACCACAGGAACCACGACCTTGAAAATGCAAGTTTTGCCGATGGTCCATCGTCTTCCTTTCCTGCTCAGCCCTCTGAATTTGCTCAGAGTGTCGAATCTGGGCCGCTGCTCTCAATTCCTCGGCTTTCCTATGAACAGTTGCCATCCTCTTCATCAACTTCTCTTCCAAGTTGGATCTCATTTTCTGAATTTTCACCTAAAATCATAACCACGGCGCACAATCAAAGTAATGATCCACACAGCATTCTGACTAGAACCCACAAAAAGAAACCAGTCAAAGATCAACCAAGCATGAGATATGATCTCTTGGAAACGGCAACAGTTTCCATCTTTTCATCGCCATTACCCATAAACCCAATATTTTGTCTTGCAAGTGCCCTACATACATGATACCTTAAACAAACTAGGTACCTTAGTTTACTCTTTTTCTCGTGTTTGCACGCCACTGTGTGAAGCAAAAAGACTGACATATACATGGGGGATTGTGAAGCAAATGGATTGCATACAGTCTCACACTTCTTAATCTACAGTGGTTCATTGACTACTATATTTACCCAGTCTATCTATCACATTTCAAATTTACAAAGCACGAGACCTCCAGCTCATGTTGATAGTTCAATTTCCTAGGATTTCGTCAACGCAAGAGCTCTCTTCCATGGCTTAACCAAAATTGTCATTCAAGCTAAGGACTTCGATGGACTTTGAATTGCTTTTTCTGCACGTACACCAAGTGTAAAAGCATGCTATTATGCAGTGGTGGAGGAAGACACTCTAAAAGAGGTTGGACCACCAAAGTACAGACAAAAGGGGAATTGTGTCTTAGACAGAACAGCGGGTGGCTCGATGAGGATGAGGCCAAATAATACGAAGGCTTCCAGCTACAGACAGCACAACTCACCCACTTTATGCAATATAATGAGTTCTTTTGTAGGCAGCTGATGCATGCTTAAGCAACAGAATGCTTGTACTAGAGAGTACTTGCATTAGAAAGTGAGGGGTTAGGCATGGACCCGTTATTGGGATATTACAACCAAGAAAGTTTTTTTAGGAAAAGGGGTGTCATGAACCTAACGTTACTTGAAAAACAGGGGACTTAACAGTCTTGTAAGGCAATGGTTCAAGTCTCTCAGACAGATTTTCACCGTCTAATTCGGTAGAACGAGTCTGTCGCCTCTTACCTAGCAATGGCCAGCCGCTATGTGCGTCCTGGCCATCATTAACAGTCGTCTAAGGCCATCATTAATGGTCGTCTAACAACAAAATAAAAAAAACCTCCCTAATAGGGGGAGGGGGCTATCAGCCGCTCAACGGCTGTGAGGTGTCAATGGCCTGTACGGACCATTGAGGTTGCTGGCCGACCGTGAATCTCACAGAGGAAAACTGAGTCATTGGATGGCAAAATTTTGCTCGAGAAAGAGGGCGATGGCTCGAGCAGCAACCTCCCTACTAGTACTACTTTTATACATGGGATTTCATACTAACCAAAGCAGTTGCATATGTTAGCACTAGAAAAAGAAAATACTACTCTGAAAGGAAGATTGGAGGCAAACGTGCCATATCCAACTTCACATCCTTCATGTACAAAATTCACGAGTAAAGGAAATCCTATGAAAGCCGAAAAAGGATGAAAGATGATACCTCAAGCTTTTTCGATTGAGCTTCTGCTTTTGCATTTTGGAGGTTCACCCAAGCTTGAATTTTTGCTTCTTCTCTCTGGTACCTGTGACAGTTAAAGCACAATTACTTTCCAACACGAGGTAAAAAGGGGAATGAACAAGACAGTGAGTCACTGCAGAACTCATTAACCTGAGGCAAGACTTGGTCTTTTCTTCTTCTTCCCATGCACAAGCTCTTGATTCCGAAACACTTTTTCTGTTTGTCATCTCAAAGTGTCTCAGGCTCTTTGATATCTCTTCCTCCTCCTCTTCCCTCGAGCTCCAATTTGAAGTAACAGAATCAAATTGCGTCCCAAGCTGTAACTTGGCTAAATGGCACTCCTGCAACTGTGCAATGTCAATGGTGCTGTTGGTGCTATCAGAGTTCGTTAAGGCCAACGGGCCTGATCTACTCGCTGGCGTATTGTGCCGGGCAGGCGACGTGCTTATAAACGGGGTGTGGCATCTTGAAGTGGTGGAACTGCCAAGCGGAGTCATCTCGGTTCCAATGTCTCTGTGTTTAACCTCATGAACCACATTAGTGGCTGCATCTTTCATGGACTTTTCCACAGAGTTTCCAAACAGAAATCCTTCTTTCATAGGCTCCAAGCATCTAAACTGGCGAAAACACGGTTCAACCTCATTTGTGTATTTATCTGCAAATGCAAAAACCAAAAGGGTAATGTTCAAGTTCAATAACACCAGAACCTAAATTGGGAACCAACCACGGAAAAGAGATTACAACAGTTGAATTTGGATATGAGGATCTTCACTTTTAAGGGTGAAACCCACATTCGGAAAGCTATTGCAAAGTAAAGATCTTAAACGAACAGTGAGCATCATATGTCACATTCGAAGCAGAAATCAGTGAAGGGATTGTAAATTCTTGTCTTAAATAGAACAGTGCTTCCGAAGAAAGCAAAACACACTGTAATCACATTAAGAAGTTTACATTGATCTGTAGCAGCTAGGAATGTGTGAGCAAGGAACATCATCAAACAGAGGTAAAAGTCATCGAGGTTTACACACCAATCCCAGCGTTTAGAAGACAAAAGGGAGAATTAAAGAGGGGCAATTTCTGACAAGTACAGCCAAAGGCTTAAAGACAAGGGAAACGTTTCTAACCTTTTAGAAGTACATCTGCTGAAGCTGAAACTCCATTAAAAGCTTTGACTGTGCTATGATGGTCCAAAGATACAACAGCACCTTGGAAAGTTGAAATGGCTTTTGAGACCCTTTCTTCTGTAACCCTTGATTTTTCTGCATAAACTTCTGCTGCTTCTTGAGGCTTAAGCCCAATAACACCTTGTTTGTACCCTTTAAAGCCATGATGATGAGCAGGGGAGTCATTTCCACTAATAAGCCATTTCTCAGCGTCATCCCACTTCGAAGGGAAGTTCTTTCTAGAGAGATTCCCAACGCTAAAACTGAACATGGGCCTACCAGGTGTAGGAGGAGCTTCTACATTTACACTCCTCCTCGCTACAGAACTTGCTCCTTCTTCACTCCTCCTCTGAGCGGAAATCTCAAGAAAATTTCCGTTGTTTGGCATTGGGAATGCCTTGACAAAGTCGGATGTTTCCTTGAGATTGAGCTTGCAAAGCGGGTCAGCAAAGGTACCCACAAAAGGGTTTTCTATGTTTGTCTTGTAGAACCCAGCTTTCCCCTCCAATTTTGCTTCCTGAATCACAAGAAAACAAAAGCAGAAAACTGTAATAATTAAAACCCGCCCAAGTCCGAAAAACAAGAAGAAGAAACAAAATAGTAACGAATAACAAATGTGGGTTACTTACCCCATGAGAGGCAAAAGGGGGCGGAGCTTCAAAGTACTTGTTGGGGTTTGTGAGGTCCATAGTAGTGAGCTTGGAGGAGGGGAATCAGAAATTAGTGACCTTGGGGGCCAAAAGTCTCCATTGTGGAATCTCTCGTGTGTTGTTTGGTTGTTGGGGTAATGTCTCATTTTCCTTGCATCATCATACATCCATGTTGTATTGTGTAAATGATTGAGTTGGAGTGTGAACAGTGGTACAGTATTGCTGAACTAGGAAACAAGGCTTTGACTGCTTATGCGGAGACCATAGGGTTTGACGCAACTCACGTGGAAGAACAGCACTCTGAGATTTTCCCTCAACAGTAATAGAGTAGTACTAGCACCGGATGAGACGAAAGAGTCCTTCATGAAAAGAAGAGGGAACTTCGAAGAAAACGCATTCATGCCTCACGATAATGTAAAAAAAAAAAAAATTGGCGATGAAATAGCTAGCTATGTGGCTTAACCCTTCCTCTCAGCCTCGTGATAATGTATAATAGGTTTTGTGATTTAGAATCATTACATATGTTACAAAGTAACTTTCTACCTCGATTAATGCACTCAAAATTAATGATCGAAAATAATACTCACGGCCGTGAATTGAGAAAATGTATGTGTATCTAATCATCAAATAATAGTGTATATATATCTGAATTTAGCGTAGCAACAATATTTTTGGTAATAGCACATGCACCTAATGACACTTAACAACAACGTGGTACATTCTTCTTTTTGGTCTGAATTAATAAACATCAAAGCGTCTTATCCATAAAGATTTTATATCCACTGTAGCAATGATTAGGTAATTGTACATGTGGCAAAGAAATGGCAAGCGTCCGGTATATGTAATTGAGCACTTGGATCACAATTTAGTGTGTGCTGGAATTTGTGACCGAACAATCGCTTGCCCATCGACATACCAAATCTAACCTGGCGCCAAGACTTTGGGAGTAGGTTAAATGACACTCGTACAAGGGACATCGGTAGCTTTAGCGAGCGGGACACCAACTCACCATGCTAACTGTAGCATATATCATCGATATAAAGATCTCCAAATTTTATATTTACCGAACTTCCCTCGAGTGAAAATTATACAATTATAGTGACAACGTAGGCACTGCTGCAACAGTTATCAAGGATGCAGCAAAGGCCCAGAGTTGCCATGTAATCTTACATCCTATTACTCTGAAACAAATATGTCAACTGCACAAAACTGGCTATATGGAGGTCGCAAAATTGCCTAAACTGTACCCACTGCCAACTACAAGCAAAAAGCATGAAAGCAAACATGGCAAGTTCTGAGTTGTAGATCCCAATTCTGCTCATTCCCAGTGTCTTCCTCGCATAGATGGCCCATGGTAGATCACTCAGATCAACAAGTTGAATCAAGCCAAGTACTTGAACAAATTCGGGTTCTCCTTGTCCCTTTCCAGGTAGTCTCGAGTGATTAAATCTTCGATACGCTTCTTGATAGCCTTGAAATCAGGCTGCACAAAACACAGATGAAATGGATCAAGTTTTGTACATAGGACTATATGTTGCAATGTTACATGGACTCGCTCAAATGTCGAGGAGTCGGATTAAATTTAACATCCACGGCTGAAGACTGGGGGGGGACACCGCATAATATCTATTTACTACTTCAGAAAATAATGCTTTGTGCCACTGTAAACGCAGGCATATATTTTTGTGCCTAGCTTCTGACACAGGTATTTGGAAGAATTCACGTAGTGTTACATTTATAACATTCGTAACAAAGCAAGAACTGAAAAACATGACTACATAATCAAAGACGGAACCACACTTATACGAAACGACTGCCCACTTAATCTTGGTTCCTTTTAGTACTTAAAAGTTCCTGATAACCAAAAGGGGAACTACAAACGATACCTTGAACATTCGGCTTAACTGCTCAACGCACTCCAAAACAAGCTGTTGATGACCCAGAACTTTCCGGCTTTTCATAATCCGCACAATTGAGGCATCAATTGCATAACGTCTATCCTTGTCAACATCTTCAACAACCTTCTTCCTTTCATCCACAGGAGGGAGAGGAATCTGGTTGGCACAAGAAGTTAGCTCATTGCACATAAAGGAGAAAATAGAGAGAGAACTACAGGTGGCAAGCCAAAATAATAATCAAGGAGAAGAAGATATGCTAAACAGAACGAACCCTAATCCTCCTCATTCTGTCAGTGAACTTTCCATTGAATTCAAAATGGTCTGTTGGCGAAACAGTCCGTGAACTAGGCACCTTAGTGAGAATCTTGTACTTGGCGCAAGAGAGCGACTGAAGCAATCTAACCAAGTCATCATCGGCCAAATTTAACTGAGTCTTGATTTCTGAGTAACTGAGTTTATCCGAAGCATTAAAAATCAACAACGCTGCGGCCTGGAACAACACATACACACACGTCTTAATTAGCACCCACATGTCTGTCTATAATTGGGATAACGTTCACACTAGTTTTACCTGATAAGTTCCCACAATCAACTCTATAGTTTTTGAGTCGAATTTTCCATTTACGTTGCAAGTCCCCAATGAGTAAATCCAAGTAAGTTTCCTATGCTTCGTTTTCGACTGGTAGAACTCCTTGAATACTTCCACGCACTTCACCTGAAACAGAATTAGCCAAAGTAGGTAGGTGTCTCTACTTCAAGTAGACAGCGCAAAGGTGTAGCAGAGGCAGTAAATTTTAAACATACCATCTCTGCGGGGAGGCTGAGATCCGAGGATTTATAACTCGGCCAAAAGCCAGTCGTGAGAACGGTGACAGTCAAATCAATCCCTGGATTTGCATGGGGGTTATTATTAAGATACTCCTCAAAATGGCTCTGGTTTTCCTTTGCCAAGGTCAAATCAGTTACCTAGAAGAATAAGCAAGCCAAAGGATACATTATTTTTTGCTTCTTAGGAAGAGCTTTCTTACGCCACTACCAACAGATCTTATCCTGTACCACTTAAAGGAAAAAATCCAGCTAGCTTACCATCCCCTCCATTTTTGATGTGAACTGCCCACCGCACTGCTGCTTCAGCTTTGTCAAGATTAGTCTTTCGTGGTCATCATTAGCACTCTTGTCAAAGAGTAGCCGTCGAGAAAGCTTTTTCCTACAAGAGTAAAACAACAAGATGGATAAAATAGCCACCCTTTCAACACAAGTACTTTTAGACATGAAAAACAATAATCTTAATACCTGTAGAATTCAGCGAAAAGGTCTTTATCGCTGATATATGCAAGGAGCTTAACGACCTGTCAAATTCATCAGCAAGTATGAGATATGATACTTAGTATAAGTCGACTCAAAATCGATGATGCAAAAATATAAAACTAAAATACCATGGAATACCTTTTCCAGAGTTTCCTCGATGGCCTCATCACTCAGTTTTTCACTCCCACCCTTCTTAAGGATATTATCACAGTACGCAGCCAGAAGCTCTGCACTTGTGCAGCCAGCAACAACTTTATTGCAGAAGATCTCAAAAGCCTCTTTTAGCGCCTAGAAAAGAACCAAGACAGTAGAGTTCAGTAAAATAGCAAGTGAAAAGCGAAAACAACAGTAATCAAGTTGCAAAGGAGTAACCTTGTGGAAGAGAGAGTGGTTTGCAAAACACTCATTGACATATGCCATAAACTTGTCATGCAGTTCAATTACTTTTCTGACAAAGACCTGATGAACAGGCAACCATGTTAACCACCCATGCATCTCAATTGCTGCATAATTACATTATCATAGTAAGGCTGCAAATAATTACCTGCTCCTGCGGACCACCCACGTTTTCTGCTGCCTGTTAACACAAACTTGTTAGCACTTCGGAATGTCAATGTCAATTAAAAGAAGTACACAAAACGCTAGTAAATGTCAACTAAACAGGCATGTAATCCTCTTAGGATTTAGGGTTTGAATCGTAATTTATCAACAGATAGGTGTTGTGGAAGGATTGTAAGGGTGGCAAGGCCTGGATGTCTATCTTAGTAACACTTGTAGTTAATCCACAATATGCTAATTCGAAGGCTGACAACAAAAATCAAAGTATCAACTGAAAGCACACAGCAGAATTTTGATAAAAACTTGAAGGTAATATCAGCAGATCTAGGTTTTTGTGCCTCCAGCCAGATTTGAAACCCTTCAATCTATTGTCAAGCGTTCATAACATTTTTTTTTCAACAACTATACGTGGTGACATCTAAAGATTATAATGTCAACCCTGTCCCATAAATCTGGATACAAACCTTGTTACTAGCTGCATCTTCAGCCTGTTGAACCAAGGCAGTACCTTCACCAGTAACATGCTGCATCAAGGAGCATTCAGAAAGTGTCAGTAACTCATATGAAAGCCATTTCAAAAGCGACAAGTTGTTAGGCACATATCAATTTACCTGCTTGTACATATTAGCAACCGGATCCAACCCTTTGTTAATTTTAAAGAAGAGCCTATACATTCTCGAGAGATCATCCACCTAAAAAAGAAAACAAAAATTACAGTCCTATATGTTCCAATAGCCAACAGTGCTGAAAAACCAAAAAAACAGAAACATAACCTGATACCTTGTCATCTCGAAGCAAGGCACGGCATCCAGAATGCTCCTTTTCGAGCAATTGGCTCTGATATACCACCAACAATTCGTTTTGCACCTTCTACAGAACACAACCAAAAGTGAGATTAGTCAGACAACTCGATACCATTAGCTAGCGAAATTTTTCTTCGACTACATGGAGCATGTTTTTCACAATATCAATCATATCTTTCAAGACTTATAAATTCAATATATCTACCACTTCAATAGATAAGAGAACTAACCTCCAAAAGCTTGGGCTCACTGCTCGCGTGCAAATAGTTACCCACTCTTTCTTTCTCCTTCCTCAAGCATTCCTCAGCCTAAAATTCACATAATGGCTACAAGTGTCAGTAAACTATGAATATAATTTTGCACCATGAGAACACGTAGTGCTAAACTTGCCTTCAACATATAATCTGGACAAGAATCTTCCACAATCCAGTTTGATGCCTTTCGAGAATAATAAGCTGCAGAATCCTCAAGCATGTGATTTTCGAAGTCATTGTCATAGTAGTCCATTTGACCCATCCCAATTTCAACAAAAATGCCTAAAACATTCTTCAGCAAAGCTCTGTCAATCTGCTCTCCCTCACGTTCTTGATCAATCTGGAGCACATGAATTGTTAGTTTTACATCTTGAGGAGGAAACCACCATGGAAAAGAGGCGGAAGGAAAAGAAGCTTACTAGAGTAACAACAGCATCTCTGGCTTTAACCTTTAACTCCTGGTAAACCTGGATACGAAATACAGAATAATCGAGGTGTGTCACCCAAGAATAAGAAATGCAGGAAACAAAAAGTGAATCACAAAAGCATTATATAACATAGCACAAACCGATTCTCTGAAGCAAGTAAGTCCAACTTCATTAAGTCCAGGGAGCGATCTCCGGGCGATGAAATAACGATCAAGATAGTGGAAAAATCGGGAAAGCCACCTAACCATAATTTTATGATTCATCCATCTATTAACAAGCTCCCTCAACATAAACTCGTCATGCTTCTCCGTTAGAGCGGGTAACACCTAATAAAAGGAGACAATTCAACTCTTTTAATAACTTGGCAAAGAGCTGTAAAACACGAGAAATATATACGATCATATAGAATAAAGGAAGAACTAAATTATGCAATTGAAAGCAAGCACTACAGCTGACAACAAACTAAACAAGTGGAGGCGTGGAGCCACAAATACTGCTCGAAGCCCTAAACCGAAGTGCAGATGAAATGAATTATTTACCACAAATGGATAAAAAAAGATCTAAATGAGCTACTTCTAGCCATGAACTACAAAAGTATGCGACTATCGCAACAGGAGGAAGATCTGTATTTCGATTCATGCACACACTCAGAACCTTGATAAATGCATGTAATATCAGAACAGATGCATACTAGTAACAACCTTGTTGTTCTTGCGAACAATAATTTGTAACTTTCACAACTTACTAGCAGACTCTTCGTTCTCACGTCACAAATTATATGCTTCTAATGTTTTATAAGTTGGTGGAATGTCGATTGTTGAAAAATCGAAAGCTAAATGTACTAATATCAGATGACAGAATAGATCTATACATCCTCTCAAGGTATTACTATCTTGGGAATCTATTCGATAGAAATGGTAGTTACATAAACAAGTAGCTACATCCAAACAAGTAGTTAAATTAAAACAAGTGGCAACATATAAAGTTCCAACAGTAGTTTCCTTACTGTGGAATTGATGTACTCCTCAAATGCTTCCTTGTATTTCTCATATAGCTGTTGTGAATAGTCATGTGGAGGCTTCTGGGTGCACATATTGTAGATAGTGCTGTAATCAGCATAAAGGGAAAACTATTAGCTTGACACACGAAGAAATCTTAAAAAAACTAGGGCCAGAGGAACATACGTGTATAGCATCATGTATTCCTCTGCGTTGAACTGTGACTCAGGCAATCCTTCCAGAATTCGCTTCAGCTTGGTGATCCCCTTCTGCATGAAGGACCACCCTTCCTCCAACTCGACAATCTTCATTTGATTTATCGTCATTCTTACTCTAACCTTCGCTCAAATCCTGCTCTAGTAAATACACTAGGGACGACAAATAGTTGGCAGATTTGACTACTCAAAGCACAAACTAGCTGATAGGCCCTAAATTTAGAAGAAAAAAAATCCTAGAAAGAGGCAAAATATAAGCTTACAAGAAATGCCCTTTAATATCGCCTAGCAAGATATGCAATATGCACAATATTTAACACTAGCAGTATCAAATGATTTTTGGGTAAAATTATAAAAAGTAAAATCAAAACACATAAGAGAATAATAAGTACACAAAACACAGCAGCAGTAACAGAAATTGCAAGTATATCAAAACAACACAGGTAATCGAAAAGCACAAGACATAATGTATAACCCCCAAGTAACAAACTTTTGTTGGGCATACACTACACAATATAACAACAAGCCCGAGCTTCATGTCCCTACTCATATCTATTCAAGGCTTGCAATGTACAATATATTGCAAGATATCATATTATATGAGATACAGCTAGAGATGGCAATGGGGAGGATCGGATGCGGATCTTATAACATCCGCACCCGCCCCGCTACCCTTGAAATCCCACTCCACCCCGCTACCCTTGAAATCCCACTCCGCCCCGCACCCGCCCCGCACCGGGTTATACAATCTCAAATCCATATCCGATCCTAAAATGCTTTAAAAAACCCATCCCCGCCCCGCCCCACAGCGATGCAAAATTGGCAGTAGATCACGGCAGTGAAATTGGCAGCAGATCACTTCTTCTAGATCATGGCTTGCTGATGGCTGGCTGTTGAGTCAGTCGCCGACGGTGCCGTTAGGTCCGTCGCAGCCTCGTAGGTCAGTCGCCGACGGTGCCGTTATGTCAGTCGCGACGGTGCAGGTCAATCGCCACAGCGCACGTCAATCTCCACGATGCAGTGATGTCAATAGCGACGGCGCAGGTCAGTCACCACGGTGCCGTTAGGTCAGTCGACAGTTGCATTCTCGCAGGTCAGTCGCCGTCTCACAGACGGTGCGAAGGAGAGGGGGAGAAGATGAGGCGTGACGGCGGCGCGGCAATCTCACCGACGGTGCGAAGGAGAGGGAGAGAAGATGAGGCGCGACGGCGGTGCGGCAATCTCACCGACGGTGCGAAGGAGAGGGAGAGAAGATGAGGCGCGACGGCGGTGCGGCACCATCGTTGTCGGCAAAGAGTGAGATTGATTGGAAAATAGAGTTTTGGGGAATGGGGGCTGATAAGGGCTAAAGGGCATCTTATATATGTGTGGGATGGACGGCTATGATTAAAGGATGAATAGGGTTAATATAGCGTAGCGGGGGTGGGGCGGGTCGCGGGGCGTCTGGACTAAATACCATACCCGCCCCTAACCCGTTACGGATTTTTTTAAAAAAACCATACCCGCCCCACGCCCCTGTCAAAGTCAAAATAACCCGCTCCTAAGGGGGCGGGGCGGAATTCTGCGGGTTCGGATTTTTTTGCCATCCCTAGATACAACAACATTCAAAAGACAGAACCTCTTCAAACATACGTAGCGTTCTAGTTAACCAAGCGAAACAAATAGCTAATAAACCCTGACTACAGCAAAGCAAACTCGAAGAACTAAAATGCACCACCAACAACTGACAGGATAGAGAAGCTCAAATAGTCGCACAAACAAACCCTGGCACAAAGTTTAACCAATGACACACACAAGATATAACTCTACATACACGGACTCAGCTACTTTATTCTTGTTCTCACAAGACACGCATGCTATAAACCACACATAATATCAACAAAAAAATTCATGTATTACCATGATCGTACCTCAGGACAACATTACGCACACTAAAAAAATTCATATCACATGAAATACAGCTATATTAAAAAAGCACATTATAGGTGACAGATCCTCATTTCAGAAAATCAAGGATACGTTATAAAGTAGTTAATCAAGTGCAACAAATAGCTCATAAACCTAAAACACCATAAACAACGCCATAGCAAAGCTCAAACAAAACACACATTATGCAGACAGAAAAATCATATCACATGAGCAATACACAAAAAGCACATTATAGGTGAGGGAACCTCTCTTCATAGAATTAAAAACATACGGAACTTCATAGTTCATCAAGCGAACCAAATAGCTGATAAACAATAACTAACGCACCAAAAACAAGGAACCGGATAGAGAAGCTCAAACAGCCACACAAAACAAACCCTAGCGCACCCTCTAGCCGACAACACGCACAATTCTTGCCTCGACATCCACGAAAACAGCTATTCAGGTCTTGAAAAACATAAAAGCACACAAAACCTAAGATAATATCAACGACAATATCCAGCAACACAACGCAATCGACAAATGACGAAGGAATCGAAGTGCAGAGGCTTCTAGAAGGAATGATCGGAGAAGGAGGCCGTACCGGCTATCAAAGGGGAGAGAGAGGAAGATCGCCGGAAAAGGTGGAAGAGATCCGGCGAGGGCTCTCCTTTATACTATCTTTCTGGATCGAAGGTCGAAGGGCGGTGAATTATTAACCAAGAGATTTTAGGGCTCCTGATTTTCCTATTTTTAATGTCTTTCGTAAGCTGGGGCTTCGATTTCGGTGCTTCTCGCTGCTTGGATTTTTGACCAATCAGCCGCAACAATTGCGAGTGACTTCGGACTGTGAAAGTCCTAATAGTTGGGCTGGGCCTGCCGAACACAACTT
The DNA here is from genome assembly GCA_033070095.1 of Escallonia herrerae. Classification (NCBI taxonomy): domain Eukaryota; kingdom Viridiplantae; phylum Streptophyta; class Magnoliopsida; order Escalloniales; family Escalloniaceae; genus Escallonia; species Escallonia herrerae. The sequence continues at coordinate 233,238 of JAVXUP010000564.1, forward strand.
TTTGTTGCTATTACCATATCAAACAAAATTGCCACTAATCCACGAAACCGTCACTATAGAATTATTACAAGGTGTGGGGCAAATATAATATTATATAATATAATAATAGTAGTAGTAGTAGTAGTGTAACAATGGAGAGACTAAAATAGCGTTGGTTAATGTCGCTAGTAATATTTCTAAAACTTGATTTAGTGAAAAGTGATGGCATTTTAATAAGTTTCTAGAAAGTACTAGAGCATTTACTAATAATCAAGACGACTTGTCATGTTTTATGAGACATCATGCAAGTGTAAAGAACTATGTTGTTATTGCCAATAATTCAATGTGATTAATTACACACACTTTCAAGTTTTAATTTTGACACTTAGCCCCTATTTGTTTCACTGAAAATGTTTTCACGAAAAATGTTTTTTGGAAAAAAATTTCTGTAATATGCTTTCCGAAAAATAGCAGTTTCTAAAAACATTTTCATAAATTTTATTTTTCATCGTTTGGATATCGTGCAATGATACAAATTTCTATAAAAAAAAAGATATATTTTCACTATTTCCGTTGTTTGGGCATCGCTGTGTGTGTGTGTGTGTGTGGGGTGTAAGTGTTTGTGTTTGTATGTTTTGGAGGGTATGTGTTTGGGTGGGCGTGTGTGTGTGTGTGTGTGTCGGGGTAAGGGCAGGGGGTAAGTGTTTGTGTTTGTATGTTTTGGAGGGTATGTGTTTGTATGTTTTGGAGGGTATGTGTTTGGGTGGGTGGGCGTGTGTGTGTGTGTGTGTGTGTCGGGGGAGGTAGGATGGGTGAGAGAGTGCGTGTAAGTGTGTGTTCATTGATCCGGAAAATGACTTACCAAGTTTTTAATCGGTAAGTGATTTTTCGACATTTTATTCTTCAAAATTAGTTGATTGAAAATTATTTTCTATTGAAAACTCTAATACATGCACCAAACACCGGAAAACCTTTCCAAAAAATGATTTTCGTGCACCAAACGCCGAAAAATACCAAAACCTTTTTCGAAAAATGATTTTCGTGAAACAAACAGGGCCTTAGTACGTTGAACTTTTAATTTGTTGCACTATATTAACTAATGTTCTTCCATCAATTATTACTCTCATAAAAATAATAAAATGACCACCATACCCTTTAGAAGTTCAATCAACTATACAGTTGAACCATGATATACCTCCGACCCCACACACCTCCCCAGTGCTAGAAGACAAATTAGGTTTGGTCGTTAAACGCACATTTGATAAATTTATATCGAATTTTTTTTTTATGAACCCAGAGGGATTCAAAAAAAAATTGAAAGAACACACCAGGAGATGGGAGAACCATAGGAATCCTAAAAAGGAAAAAAAAAACTTAGATTTATTTGAACCTTCCTACGACATCAATATCAATATGAAAATTAGAAATGGAGGTGAGCATTTATACCTTTCAAACCAATCTAACTGGTCAAACCAAACCGACCTAATGGGCCGATCACAAACTGATTTAGAGAAACATCAGTTTATAACCTTTTTCGAATCAAACCGTTCCAAACCTAACTGAACGGAACCTATATGTCTCCAATTAAAAATGTATAAATTTCCTAGTTATTATTTAGTTTACCGCAACATATATAGGTAAACTCTACCCTAATTTCAATAGGTAGGCTCCAAAAAATTTGTTTACAAAAGCCAAATAATCCATGGACGGGTCCAAACAAGTCCAATACAAGCATAAACCGATTAATCTGTCAAAACCAATCCGTTTGATCCATCCAAACTGCTGAAACCGAATCGTTCAATTACAATTTTTTTTCAAACTGATGATGGTCGGTTCCGTTTGGTATTTAACCTCCAAATCGAATCAACCGAATCGTGCTCACCCTTAAGTAGAGTTGTCAAAAGGGCCGGGTGTTCCGCTGGCTGGCCCGGCCGGCCCATTTTTGGGCCCGGACTGGCCCTAACCCTTAGGGCTTGGGCCAAGGCCAGGCCGATTTTTTTGAGAAACAGGCCCGGCCCGGCCCTCTTTTGGCCAAAAAATTGGCCCCCTTTTGGCCCTAAGGTTGGCCCTATTTCTGACCCTTTTTTGGCCCAGTATTATTGTATACATACATTATTATATATAAGTGTGCGTATTTAATGATAATCGAATGAGTAATGAATTTGAACATGAATTATGATGATCGTTCTTCCTTAGTGCAATAATCAAAGATATGTTTGACGTAAAATAAGAAACCTTCAATCGTGCGTAAAAAAATAACAAAATAATAATAATAACAAAATAGATAGTAAAATAATAATGTTATTTTGAATAACAAGAAAAAAAAATTGGCCCCGGGCCCTGCCCTAGATATTGGGTCTAGGGTCAAGGCTTGGACTGGGCCCAGATTTTCTCACAATCTGGCCCGGCCCGTTTGGCAGCCCCATTGGCCCGGCCCCGGCCTGTTTGTTGGAGGCCCTTTGGCTTAGGCTGGGCCGGCCCAAGCCCGGCCCATTTGACACCTCTACCCTTAAGTAGAAATTAGATCAACAACCTCAATAGTTCATTCTTTACACTTTTGAATCAACTTGGTTTTCACTTTTGTTTTGTTTCAGTTAATTCACTCAATCTAATCCTAAAAACTTTTTAGTGTTTTCCCAACATCCATGTCTCATATCCATCAATTGAATGGCATATGCAACAATTAAATGATGGTGTGGAGTAAGGTGGGATTCAACGCCGAAAATGGTGCACGTCCAAGATGAGCCATTAATGAGTTTTGTATTCCTTCACCGAGTTGACTCAGACCTCTGAGTTGACTCTCCTATTTGAAGTCGAGTTAACTTTTTGCCCCTTTATGGCTAACCTTTGTCCATCCAAATTGACACCAAAAAAATAAAAAAACCTTCAATCGGTTAATTAAGGACCAATAAAAAAGTCTATGGTGTTGGTTGCCAAAATTGAAATCTCATAATACTTAGCGAACATGACCTCAAACTAAGGCTCGTCGTGCAATTAATCCAACACAATACGTAGTTTCACAAGTTACGGTACCCCTTCAACGTTTTCTTGTGCTATTTCTTGCTTATTAATGTTGGGATCCTATGATAGTCAAATTTTCAAGAATATATGCAATGTGAAACAATTGGTCAGTTAAGGTATATGAAAGTTGGAAGATGGAAACAAAATATGCAAATTTTAAAGAAATCTAAAGCAAAATGCTTACTCGCCCAGAAAAAAATTTTGATGGGAGAAAATTTGGCAACAAACTATGTTTCTGCAAAAGGCAGCATAATAATATTAAAGTTGCCATGTGTCCTAATCTGGGCAAAAATACACCGCTATATAGTCAAACACTGACTAAGGATATGCATTTTTTTTTATGTATCTTAAGTCTTTCGGGACACTCTAGAATTTTCGCTTCAATAAAACTACAATACTTAGATAATAATAAAAATTTTAAGATAAGTACCTATAAGGCTATTGCCTCCCACTAGCAGAAGAAAAAATCCTCTACCTCCCTAAAAGTACCTCATAATCTAAGGTACAGTTGGCTTTTATGGCCTTATTCATAATCTTATCCCACATAAGTTATAACTTGAGCATTGCAAATTCTCCATTGGAACTCCCTCAGGCGGGTTAGTGTTTGTTCATGTTCGCGTGCTCGTCCAATTTCGTACAATGTTTTACCACGACATTTTTGGTATAAAAAGAAAATGTTGTATGACAGCCATTTTTGTATAAATCAGGTACAACATTTTATCACAGCACTTTGGTATAAATCGTGTTTCGTGGCTCACCAGATATTTTGAACTCAAAAAAGTTGCAACAAAGTATACATCAGGGTTATACTGCCCCCAAAAACTTTGACAGTAGCACATAAATCACTGCATGAAACAAAAACAAGTTCGCAACCCCATGTACTTTTTGCTACGCCATTGAGTTACATTGAAGCCCCTGCCTGCATGCTCGACGTTACATGCTTATTTGTGATACTGGTTGGTCACATCTGACTTCTATCTTACAGTAAGTCAGTAACTAAGTTATGAGATGTTCGCAATTCTACACATCCATGGGCTGATCATTCAGTTATGCACAATGCATAAATCACCAGCATAACCGGTAAATTTAGAGCATCCTTAGCCTATGCTAGCATCACAAATATAGCCAATTCTCGCTTGCAAGAGATTGTTGCATACAACTGCATAATGTATCGACAAAATGCTGCAACTTCCCTGTTGCTCGTTATGTGTCAATTTGATCATCCTGTGACCTAAGCTCAAATGGACACTGCATCCTCTAACTTTATTTGGTCAGACATTTGTCCTTAGAATTCTGCTGCTCATGCATGTCCTTTAGCGAGGATGCCCTTATATTTGAATAATATGACTTCGACATTCTCGTTGTTTTTTGGAATTCTTGTAACCACTTACATAATGCCTGAAAAACCATCATTACTTGCAAGATGGGCATGTTTTTATCTTTCTTACGACTAATCAATCCAACGTGCCTAGTCTCATGGTACCTGATTAGAGGGCTTCACACTGTAGCCAATTTATGAGCGCTCCATGTCTTTATGCAGCATAGGGACATGACAGCTTACCTACTTCGGTGCATAAATAACTTTCATCGTGGTGCCTCTCACCACAATAACCATCACTATTGGGGTGCACAGCTGTGCCTCGTTCCCTCGGGGCGGACCTAGAGTTGTCAAACGGGCCGGGCGGCCCGCGGCCTGGCCCGACCCAGCCCGAAAAAAGCCCTGGCCGGCCCGGCCCGTTCATGAACAGGGCTGGCCGGAGGAATTGGGCTTAGGGCCTGGGCTTGGACCAGGCCGAAAAAATCTGGGGAAAAGCTCGGGCCAGGCCCGGTTCCGGCCCCACCTATTTGAATTTTTTATTTTCCCCCCTTTCTCTCCCCCTTTTCCTCCAACGGATATATTCCCTCAAAATTCCACTTTTACCCCCACAACAGCAATATAACGGCTAGTTATGTGTTCAAATTTTATTAATAAAGATCACCAAGAAGAGTAAGAAAAGATTTAACATATAGCAAAAAATAAAATGAGAGACAAATAAATATATCTATACATACATACATATATATGAATATTACATATAATGAAATAAAATGATAAAAATTAGATTTGTCAAAATTTGAAAATTGGACATGCCTAAAGATGAAATTTAAAATTGAATAACAAGAAAATTAAAAAAAAGGGCCCGGGCAGGCCCAAGCCCGGCCCTAGAAATTGGGCCTAGGGCCAGGGCCTGGACCGGGCCTAGAATTCCCCTCAGTCGGCTCGGCCCGGATTGCAGCCTCCTTGGCCCAGCCCCGGCCCGGTTTCTCTTCAAGCCCGATGGACCCGCCCGGCCCGTTTGACATCTCTAGGCGGACCTACGTGGTGACAAGCACCCCTTGACTTCTGAAAAAAAAATAGTTTTATGGAATCGCACCGACCTCGTTCCCTGAGACGCCGTTCCCCGAGACCCACAATCGTCTCTCTCTCTCTCTCTCTCTCATCGGTGGACAGTGGACTGAGCCACTCTGACCGGCGACCGGCAACCAGATCTGGCCGCGACGCGATCTGAACCAGGGTACCCACCTTGACACCTACCGACCTTCAGACAGTAGATCTTCGACAAGGGGATGACGGACGACTAGATCAAGCACATCTTGAACTCTTGAAGAACGGTCGACCGCCAACGACGAGACTGTCGGCAACTCTGTCTGACCGGCGATGCCGACCAGTAGCCAGATCTGGCCTTTCAGTTCATGGCCTCACCTGCCGGCGACCGCGCTCAGGCGGGCTGCTTGCCTGCTTGGTGCTTCACTTGCTGCAGACGGCAGACCTGCAGTACTTGACGCCGCGCTGACGCCGGCTGCTTGCCTGCTTGGTTTGTATGCCCTTTCACTGCCTCACTGGACATTGAGTGACACAAAATAATGTGAGGCTCAAATTTTTATCATTTCTTGCTTCAGTTGCTTGATCCAATACGGCAATACTGCTTGTCTGCTTCTAATAACTTATACAATGGTGCAAAATAGATAAAGAAGAAACAAAGAAAAGAACTTATTTCATTTTATACTACTCCGTAATTACTAAATGCCTTATATTGATCGTTGATGTCTAACCAATGATAATTTTCTATGAATTTTGGCCACCTTAGTCCTTAGATATAATTGTTATTTGTTAACCTTTGTTCTGAATACTATACAAAGAAGATGAAACTCTAGTTATAAATACGTACGTACCCTTCAACATTTCCTACCTCGCAATAATCTTGGAACTGTCAACTGTGTGCATTGCTTCTTCACCTTTTTGGCACCAATGCTGCACAGGAATTAACCTTACTTTTAACCGCTAGCATTTGAAGATAAATTGGGGCTTAATGACCATGTTTCTTGGCCCTAGTTACAAAATGTTTCGTTTTACCAAATTATGGTCCGAGACTGTGTGATCGAGTTCACTTTACCACATCAATAGAATTGAATTATTAGGCAGCAAACCTTATAAAAACCCTAAACAAGAAAGAAATTCCTAATGGTATGTGAAACAAAAATTAAATATTGAAGTAAAGGTGGAGTTATTTGAGCTTCATTTTTAGCCACCTTGACTTCGCTGTTATCAATATATAATCATTATGGTGATTGGTGATAAAAGTGGAGTTCACATGAAAAAATAACTCTAAATAAGCACCTTATTATTTAGGTGTCAAATTTGTAGAATTGTACAAGCACAATTAGAAGTACTAATTAAGGAAAACATGGTAATAATATTGGCAACAAAAGTGAAATATTAAGGCAATGGAAAAAAAATTTTGCAATTTATTTTAATAAAATTTTTGGTGAATTCAAAATAATTTTTGCACCCCCTAAAAAAAATTCTTGGTTCCGCCCCTGCGTTCCCTCGCTGAGACATAAGGTAATTCTTTGCTAGCTTGGCATGCAGTATTTAATATGCACTCATTCTAAAGGAGTCAACCTATGCTTGTCCAGCCAAGCATATGCACGTAGTCCAAAAGATTTAATGCGCTCCTTCAAGAGGAGCTAGCCTCTGGCCTTCTAGTTGAGCATTTGTGCTCCTTTTGAAGGATTCAATGTGTTCCTTCTAAAGGAATGAATGCAATTCTTTCGAAGGAGTCATCCTCTGCTCATCAAGACGAGCATATGTGCTCCTTATGCTGGAATCACTGCGCTTCCTCCAAAGAAATCAATATGTTTCTTTTAAAGGAGTTAATACGCTCCTTGCAAAGGAGCCAAAGTTTGCTCGCCCAATCGAGCATATGCATCATTTCATGGGGGTATGAGCTTCTTCCAAAGAAGTCAAACTTTTCTCATACAGCCAAGCGTGCAAGTTCTTTGCAGAAGGAGTCAAACTTTGGTCATCCAATCAAGCATATGAGCTCTTTACACGAGAGTGGGGCTATAAAGGAATCGTGTTATTCACAAATAACTTGTGGTTCGTTCTCTCCAGAACTCATTCATGTTCGTTTGTATAATATATGATTTGAACATGAACAACTTCTTAGAACTCATTTATAAAAAGAGTTGAGCACGCATATGAAAGTGTTTATGAATGTGTTTGTGAATAACTTGTCCAAATAATAAATTAATAGTTTTTTTTAAAAGCATAAAGATTTTAGTAAATTTTTACAAATCATGTTTAAAGCTTAAAGGCCCTAAACCCAATCAGATAAAATCGAAGTTCGATACTAAATCTAAACATTTTCTACGCGTAACCTAAGCCCAATATACCATATGGAACCAAACAGCCGAAAGCATAAAGCCCAACTCTCTTCTTTCCTTTTCCCTAACCTAAAAGCCTAAACCTAATAACCTCTCAGTGACACTTGCCACTTCTTCTCGGCTTCTCCTCACTTCCATTTCCCAATTTCTTAGACGCACATATACATTCTCCACTCTCTCTTACCCAAATGCCTACAGAGAAAAAAACTCCCCCCCCCCCCCCCGTGTCCTCTCTCCCTCTTTTGTACCACACATATCGCACCAACGATAATGAAAATGATAAAATCTGGGATCGTAGCATTATCTTTTCAACTACAACTCTGAAATATCTGATTAGATTGGGGACTGGAGCATCAACATCTCTCTAAATGTCCAGAAGTCGATTGGGGTGCAGTTAATTTGGTTGGAATAGTTGGATTTGAACTGGATTAAATGAACGAGCCGAGTTGAGCCAGAGTTTTCTGGTAACAAACTCAAATCGAGTTTGAACATCATTTTAGAAAGTAATGAACATGAGCATGAATTCGAACATAAAATTATACAAACAGCTCGAACTCGAACATGCCCATGTTCGGCACGTGGTTTGTATATAACCCTAAAAGAGTCAACCAATCTCAACTCGCTAGACGAGCATAGCACTCCTTCCAAAGGAGTCAATGTGCTTATTCCAAAAAGATGTCAAACTCTACTCGTCTGGTTGAGCATTCGCTCCTTTAATGGGTTCAACCATGCTCGGCTTGACCATTCACTCAATGTGCTTATTCCAAAAAGAAGTCAAACTCTACTCGTCTCGTCAAGCCGAGCATACGAGCTCCTTCCAAAGCACTCAACCTTTGCTCGTTTGGACGAGCATATGAGCTCATTCTAAAAGAGTTATCCTACCAAGCAGACGAGCTACTTTTGTGAGCCATAGTTCTCTGTTTGGCTAGCCGAGCAAATGTGCTCCATCTTTAATTCAAGTATTATGCTCGACGAGTTAAGCATATGAGCTCTTTTTTTTAGGGTTCTCATTGTTGGTTCGGCAGAGTAGATGAGCTCCATTGGCTCTATTATTAGTCTGCGTCCAGTCGAGCAGATAAACTCCATTAAGCATTAAAAATTGTTACTCAGCTATAAATGGCTGACTAAACCATTATTCCTAGTATATAATTTCTTCTGTCGCAACTTAAGCCCCTTTCCTGAGTACGAATCTCGAGGCTTGACCAAATTGGCTGATCAATTACGACGTTAACTAGCTAGCTACTGCATCCTCAAAGTTATAATTATTACCTTTCATGTTAGCTGGCCGATTAAGCATTATGTTAGCTGGGCAACCCGAGCAGTCAAGCTTCCAAGGCTCTTCTTTTGTCCTTCTAGCCAGTCTAGTGCACGAGCATACGTGACCAAATTTAAGCTTATTCCGGCAAAATGGGGAACTCCATGAGTTATTGCTTTGCACTTTATTCAATGCAAACTGAGTAGATCAGTGACCTCCGACTAACTGTCCGTTAGAGGTGACATGCCCAAGATAGAGCTATGAGTTACTTCCCTTTTGTACAAGAGGCTAATGATTTGGAAAAAATACACCAACAACGCTTGTCCTTTTCGTAGTCAAACACTGAATAATCCTCGCCTTAATAGAACTACAATCTATGTGTAGTAAGCAATATAATCCCTTACGATAATTATCTCTCAGTAATTGCCCCCGTTAAGAGAAGAAAATCTCATCGAACTCCCTACAAATACCTTCATATGTCTTGGTACGCCTAACTTTTACTGTTTGCATGTTTCATGTTTTTATTTAAAATCCTAATCTTATTCAGAATCTTACTCTACGTAAGTTCTGACTTAAGTATCAGAGATTCTCCCCTCGTGTTGTGCTTTGCAGATCTATTATCGTGCCAGTCCGGTCCCGTACCATTTTTTACTACAAGTATCCATTTCTTAAATTAGTTTTAAGAAGAGTTTTACATCATAAACCCCAATATTCAAATATTTATGATTGCAACCCTCAATTCTCATCAACCTCCTGCCACATATTCGGGCGGCATGGCACTCCAAAGTTGACGAGCTGGTGATAGTAGAGGTAAACCTCCACTACAAGAAAACAGGGTTTTTGCGACGGGGAAATCCGTCGCTAAAAGAATTAGCGACGGATTCACCGTCGCTAAAAATTCCTCGTATAAAAGTCCGTCACTAATAGTTTAGCGACGGAATGTTTTAAATCCGTCGCTAAATATGTCATTTTTTCCGACGGATTTATTTTTAATTAGCGACGGATATTCCGTCGTGAATTATATTTTTTAGTGACGGATTTATATTTTCGAGACGGAATATTCCGTCGCTAAAAAATATAATTCGCGACGGAATATTCCGTCGCTAAATAATTATTCCGTCGCCAAAAGTCAATTTTTTTTGAAATTTTTTTTTTATTTTTCAATTACCCAGACCTGTAATACAATTTTCAAATCTCAACAACAACGCGCAATAATCAATACAGAAAGAAATATATATAATCAATTATAAAAAAAATTTATAATAAAAAAAATTCATATATGTACAAGCCGGGAACCGGATATAGCCGGTTAGGAGAGGGGAGAAGAGTACAAGCCGGGCACGGGGGGGAAGCTAGGAACGGGCACGGGAAGGGGCTCATCAGGGGTTCTCGAGTCCCGGATCTGGATCCTGCTGATCCGGGGCCGGGGCGGCCTGTCCAACAGTGCCCTGCTCCCTGATCATCCGGCACACCACTGTAGCAATGCGCTGGATCTCCTCGTCGTCCAACTGAGGCCGAGGAGCCGGTGTCTGTGGAGGGGCAGCAGGGGGTGAGGACGCTCCTATCACGGCACGAGCAGTCGTGCTAGGCAGGCCGCGTATGCGGCCTTTCGGCCGATTCACGACCTCCGGCGTATCCAGCCATCGCTTCAACCCCCCAGTACTCGCAGCCGTACTAGTGGACGCTGATGGCTGTCCGGACTGCTGCTCGGACCACCTTAGCTGTTCATACGAGGCCTGCAAAAATAGTGGTTTAACGATATGTTAGGGCATTAATTAACGAAACAGACATTGAGGATAGAAAGAAAAAACATTAACTTAAATAAATTGACTCACATCGATCCGCCGGGCAATATCTGAAATATAGTCGCCCGCCCGGTGCGTCTCGTCCTTGTCCTTCTTTCGCACGTGCGTCTGATTATACGTCAGAGCTACAACCTCATCGTCCTCCAGATCCGGGTGCTCGACCGCGTTCTTGTGTCGGACGATGTCGTGTGGCACCGACCCCCCCGTGTGCGTCGGATCTTTGTTCTGTCTGTTCTCAGTCCCCCTCTTACTCTTGGCGTCCCAACCTGGATCCGCAGCCCACCGATCTATCATCTCCCCCCATACACGGTGAGATATCCAATGTGGGGGATATCTCGCCATGTCCGTCATCGGGGCACCCGCGGGCAGCGCCTTCTTCGCCCTGTCCCGTGCATCGTGGAGCCATCGGCGGTAATTCTTGCCGATGTAGGCAAAGAAAGCCTGCTGCCCCAGTACCTGCTGCTGAGGCGTGTCAAACGTGAACCCCTCCTGTAAGGCATTCAATAACACAAATTAACAACATAAAACAAACTGTAATTTAACATTTACTAACGCTGAAAAAAATACTTCACCGTACCAGCCACTCCTCCCATAAGGCCTCCCTCGCAGCGGCATCCCAGTCCTTCCAGTACAGGCGTGGCTCGAAGAATCGGCCCTTCACAAGAACGCCGATCTTCGTCCTCGCCATATTCTCCAGGATCCTGCCAAAGAAGTAATTAAATTAATTAATACAGTTCAAATATAAATTAACACCCCAAAATTTGGTGATATTTTTAGTACTTACAGGCCCTCCTGCGTGAGCGTAACTCTCTGTTTACGCTGGGGGTCGATGCGTACCCCGCGTGTCGGACCACGGCCTCGTCGAGATCCTACAAAACACAGACATTAATACAGTTCAAATATAAGGCTAGCGAAAATGTACGAAACACCGTTATCAACTATACCCGAGGTAGAACCCACGGAAGATGGAGAATGCACGCGCGTGTGGGATGAATCTGCGTCGGGCTGGGGCGACGACTCGAGCTGGGGCTGGGGCGACGGCGATGGCTGGGGCTGGGGCGACGGTGACGGCGACGGCTGGGGCTGGGCCCCCGATGGTTGTCCGCGATCACTCTGTGCCTCGTTATCAGTAGGCAATGACGAGGTGGGACTAACCGGGGAGGAAGCAGCTCGGCGTCCAGCCCGGCCACGAATAGCCCGTATCCTATCCATATCTGACTTCATATAGATTATATACAAAGACATTAACACGTGAAAAACAATAATTTAGGCATAAATCATCATCGGCACTATATATATATGAACGGATGTGCAAAAACACATCAATAAACCCCAAGTTCTAAAATGTTACTACATTTTTCCCGTGATGTTACAACATTACAAGTCAATCATTTTCAGTTTGCGAATCATCTTCATCACTTTCCTCATCGCCCTCTTCTTCGTGGGACTCGTCGTCCTCTTCATCTTCTAATTCATTCTCTTCATCAGTAGACTCGGTCACATCATCTCCAACACTTTCAACATCTAAAAATACTTCATCATCTACGACTTCTTCTCCCACAAGAAGTGTTGTTGGAAGAGGAAGATCGTCCTCCTCGTTGTTGACCTCAACAGGAAACAAGACACGTGGTTGGTCGGCTTGAAAGGAGTCTAGCTCACTGTCATATGTCACGGGCAATTTCTTGGACTTGATAGTTGTATACCAATGAGATTTGGGATTGGCGACGTCCTCCGCGTAAAAGACTTGTACAGCTTGACTAGCAAACACAAAGGGCTCGTCTGATGCAAGTCTTGACTTGACATTGACATTTACAATCCCTTGAGAGCTAACACGGATTCCTCTACTACATGTGACATCGAACCACGTACACTTGAACATTAAGGGATGCATCATATGTTTCGACTCCATGATTCCATAATTGTTTTAACTCATCAATCAACGGCCTTAAATACACATCTATGTCCTTACCGGGACTCTTCGACCCCAGAATAAGCAACGACAAGAACATATACGGCTTCTTCATGCACATGCCTGGTGGAAGGTTGTAAGGGACAATAATAACAGGCCAACATGAGTAAGGCGTGGTAGACTGACCGAAAGGGTTGAACCCATCGGTTGCCAGACCAAGTCTAACATTCCGAACTTCCTGAGCAAAGACTGGATGCCTGCGGTCAAACTCCTTCCACGCCTCTCCATCAGCTGGGTGTGTCAGCACATCGGCATCGTTGCTGCGAGTCTCACGGTGAGCCCTCATATGTTCAGCTGTACTGGAGGAGTAGTACATTCTCTGAAGCCGTGGTGTGATCGGGAAATATCGCAATATCTTCCATGCAATGTTTTTCTTCTTCCCTTTGTCCGGTTTGTACCTCGAATGATCACATACTGGACATACTGACAAATCCTTATTCTCTTTCCAGAATAATACACAATCGTTATTGCACGCATCTATCCGGTCATAGCTTAACCCAAGTTTTCTCATCATCTTCTTCACGTCATAGTACGACGGCGGTAGCTTTTCACTTTCGGGCAGTATTTCTTTGATGAAGGTAACAAACTCGTTAAAACCTTTCTCACTCAGCCCGTGGTCTAATTTCAACTGTAATAACCTACTAACCGCAGACAGTCGTGTGTGTTTTAGAGCTCCATCCCACAGCGGCTCTTCCGCAGCTCTCAACAACTCATAAAACTGATGAGCCCCCTCGATCGGCGGTTGTGGACTGTCGTTACCCCAGTCAACATTAGCATGCCCAGCATCCATAATCATATCTCGGAAATCATATCGTGCCTCCTCCCTAACTTTAGTTTGACTAGCCAGGTTGGACGACAATACTATCATTTTCCTGTGCTGCGTCCACCTTGTGTATCCACCCATAAAACCGTACCGACGAAGATGCCATTTTACTTCAATTCTTTTTCTCTAGTGCAACAACTCACATCTACCGCACGGACACCTTATCTTATCAAGGTCAACATGTGCAGGATGCGCATAAGCGAAGTCGAGAAATTCGTCAACGCGACACTCAAAATCTTCAGCATTCTTCCTTTTCATCCAACTTCGATCGACTGACATGACGACTGAATTATCGTACTGTATACCACCTTCAATAATGACCAGTGATTAGGCATTGCCGATGTAAATATCAATGCATGAATGTTACAACATGTCTATATATTTTCCCTCCACTCTTGAACAGGTAGTGGTCCTATCCCATTCAGAAAAGTACATGTTTATAAAACAGTGAATAACTCATGCTTAGTCCGATGTCTGTGGAAAATTCGGCAGCACCTCCCCGCATTTCTCCAAGTACACCACATCGATTAGGTGTTCTAACATTCATCTAACCTTGCTCAGGAAGGTTTGACGGATGTTAGAACACCAGATTTGTATGCACCCGGAGAAACACACGAGAACGTGTACCATATATCCACGACATAGAACATAAAGCATGAGTCAAAATACTGTTTTATAAACAATTAACTTTTCCAAACTGTCCAAACTGGACATCCAAAGGCTCATTACAAGGCATTACTTTGTAATGAGTACCTTTGAACGGGAACTAAGGGTTTCTATGCATGCATGTGTTCAGAAATTGATAAGATATGCAAGAATCTTTCCGAAATATCAAAACTACAGAATGATCGTTGCATATGTTACCAATTCCACATTAAATAGAACTCGTTGGCAACGAGTTGAACCATCTCGTTGCCAATGGACTTCTCAAAACAACAATTAATATAAAGAAGGCAGGGTTTGTAAACAACGAGTAATTGAACCATCTCTGGGCAACATGGAGTAATTATGGGATGTACAAGGGCTAATTAGGGCTAACTGGGTTATTAGGGTTAATTACGATTATTAATTATAGCTGATTAGGGTTGATTAGGACTAATTAGGGTTATTTAGTCCTAATTAGGGTTTAATTGTGCCGAGTAGTGATGATTAGTCCTAATTAGGGTTAATTGGGCTTAATTGGGTTATGTTAGGGCTAATTAATGTTAATGAGGGATAGTTTCGGATAATTATAGTTGACTAGGGTTGATTAGGACTAATTAGAGTTATGTAGTCCTAATTAGGGTTTTGATGGTGCCGAGTAGTGTTGATTAGTCCTAACTAGTGCTAATTAGGCGTAATTGGGTTATGTTAGTGCAAATTATGACTAATTAGGCTAACTACAATCAATATGCGCGGGTTTTGGGTTCATTTGGGCTAATTTGAGGTAATTACAGCTAATTTGAATTTCATCAGGTTCTTAGGGTTAATTAAAACTAATTAGGCTCGTTAGAGCTAATTAGGGTTAATTGATTTACTAAAATATTGTTAATCAGGACTAATTAGGGCTAATTATAGCCAGCGCTGGAGCCACGATTAGATTCCAGGGGGTGCATGCTAAAAATGTCGCATTAACCTAACTAACCTAAATTTAATGCACATTCAACAACCTCAATTCCGACACCTCATATACGGTGTCGATATGGTGTCCGATACGTGTCTGACACCTCTGGACACGTGTCCGACACATACCGACGCGTGTCCGACGCCTCTGGACACGTGTCCGACGGCGTCGGACACGTGTCCGACGCCCACCGACACGCACCTCCAGACACATCGGCATACGTTAATTTATTTTTTAAATGCTGGACACCGTCGATCAAACGTGGTGTCCGTGTCTGCGCTAACTAACATGTATCTCAATCCAATTGGGTCTCATCCTCCGTCAACAACCTCAATTCCGACACCTCATATACGGTGTCGATATGGTGTCCGATACGTGTCTGACACCTCCGGACACGTGTCCAACACATACCGACACGTGTTCGACGCCTCCGGACACGTGTCCGACGTCTCCGGACACGCACCTCCAAACACATCGGCATACGTTAATTTGTTTTTTAAATGTCGGACACCATCGATCAGACGTGGTGTCCGTGTCTGCGCTAACTAACAGGTATCTCAATCCAATTGTGTCCCATCCTCCGTCAACAATCTCAATTCTCAAATGCTCAATGCAATAAATTAACAAAAATCACACATTCAATCCAATTGGGTCCCATCCTCCGTCAATAATCTCAATATCTCAAATGCTCAATGCACAATTAACAATCTAAAATCAGCTTTAACTTTTCACAGCAATTTACATGTATAAGAGGAAGACAAAAGGTATAGCGTAGAGCAAATAGAGAGGAAGACAAGAACTTTACCTCAAGAGAAATACTGCCGGAGGTGAGAAACCGTCGTCTCCGGTGGTCGACGCTGCTCTCTCTATCTCTCTCCTCTTCACAGATCTGCCGGAGGTGAGGGCCCGTGGTCGTCGGAGTTGCAGGTGGTCGCCGTAGTCGAGGGAGGTCACCGCCGGGGTCGAGGGAAGTCACCGCCGGTGTCGAGGGAGGTCGCCGCCGGGGTAGTCTCTCTCCTCTTCACAGATCTGCAGGAGGTGTGGGCCCGTGGTCGCCGGAGTTGCAGGTGGTCGCCGTTGTCGAGGGAGGTCACCACCGGGGTTGAGGGAAGTCACCGCCGGTGTCGAGGGAGGTCGCCACCGGGGTAGTCTCTCTCCTCTTCACAGATCTGCCGGAGGTGAGGGCTCGTGGTCGCCGGAGGTGCAGGTGGTCGCCGTTGTCGAGGGAGGTCACCGCCGGGGTCGAGGGAAGTCACCGCCGGTGTCGAGGGAGGTCGCCGCCGGGGTAGAGGGAAGTTGGGTTTTGGGATTTTCGAAGAGAGAAGCAGATCTGTGGATTTAATAGACTTTTAGCGACGAATTTATTCCGTCGCTAAAAGTCCGTCGGTGAAGACCTATTTGTACCGACGGAGTTTTTTGCGACGGAATAAATCCGTCACTTAAATAATATTTCACGGGAGAGTGTTACCGACGGAGGTTTCCGTCGGTAAAACGCCTTTTCACCGACGGAGTTTTTTGCGACGGAATAAATCCGTCGCTTAAATAATATTTTACGATGGAGGTTTCCGTCGTTAAAACGCATTTTAGCGACGGAATCTATGACGTCACTAAAACTCCGTCGCAAAAGACGCCTTTTCTTATAGTGCTCAAACACCACTTCAGAAACCAAACCCAAAACCCAACCTTAACGTAGCTCAAGCTCATTAGCAGCGAATTTGCAAGTTTTGTTGCTGTACAATTGCAAATTCTGGTCATCTACAAAAATTAGAAAAGAGAACTTGGAATCTGAGCAGATACTGAAGGAAGCATTGACGATGGTGAGGTTGGTTACGATGAGGATGATGAAGTCGTCTTTGTGCGTGTACGCACACGTGCTTTTCCAATGGTGCGATGTGATGGGTTTGGTGGCACGATGATGGTGGGTTTTATGGTGTGGGTGACAGTGTGGTGGTGGGTTGAGGTAGTAGTGTCTGATAGCGAACTCAGAGGGGTCAAAATAGAAATAAAGATAATATTAGAAAATTTTAAAGTACAAATTAAGGTTAAGAAATGGACACGTGACAACTTCCAAGGCTATTTGCTGTCTTTGGCAACCACATGGTCCGTTGCCAAACTTCTCCCTTTTTTTGAAAAAGAACAATATTATGGAATGGGTTCTAATTTATTTAGGAAACTATTAAAATAAGGTGAGCCTGAATTAAGTACTTCTTACATGCACGTGTGTGTCCATTAGATATTCAAATTTAAGAAGGGAACTTTTACTTAGAGGAAGTTTGTAAAACATAAAACCACATATTTCAAGGCCTACCCAATTTTCCCTTGGAAACCCCCCCCCCCCCCCCCCCCCCCCCCCACAACACATAAAAAAAAAAACCCAATCTCTACGACCCGCAATCAGTTGAGGGTGTACTACCCCTAACGCACGCACATCAAAATGTCAATAAGCCAATCAAAGTACAAGGAATTTCCTAAAGGGTTACTAGGTGATAATATTAACAAAGAATTAGCAAGAAAGTCCTAGCCTTGGACAGACAAATGAAACATTAGTGTCATGTCATCGCACTATTATTATTTTCCAAATTAACATCATTCAATAGAATATTTTAGTATGTACCTTACGACCCACTCACAAAGACAAAAAATCAGACGTTGCCATGCCATCAACAAGCTTATATGACTCGGGCCTCACCAGCATCAAGATAAGCTAAATGGACCCACCTGTATCGTACTTTTTTGCTTTAACTAATGCAACATGATTAGACGTTAATTAACTTTTAACTTGGCGGACAACCCTAAAACCGTATTATAAACCACATTTCATAATATCCTAGTTTCAATCATAGCTACATCCTGCTCAAGACCCACAACACTGACATAATCTCCCTCTTTCTTGTACCCAAGATCCAGTCAATGGCCTTGAGATGCTCTCCTTCCCCTTGTATCACAGCTCAGAAGCCATGTTCAGTAAACATCTCTGCTAGTAGGGTCTTGATGCTTGCACAATGTCATAGCTCAGTCAAGAGCACACACCAGCTTCAGATCAGATCCTCCCTCAAGAACAAGGTATGTAGCACCCTTGGAAACTTGGTCTTTCGGATTTGGGTTTTACGCTCAGTTCATGCAGAGACATGTTATGATCCAACTTCTCGTAGGTCTTTGAAGACCAAGCTGCGGGTATTGTTTGTTACAGAGATGATCATGGAGAGATAACATGCGAAGGGTACGATGAGGGACCTCGTCTGGACAAAGAGCTTACAAGGTTACCTTGTAATTCAAGGTAAGCTGATCTGATTGTTGCTTTGAATGTCTGTGAAACTCGAGTTGTTGACTGGCCATGTTCAAACACCTACAGAGACGCTGAGATTGTTGAACTTCTTCAAAGAAGCTGGCTCCTGTTTGCTGATAGTGAGCTTGCTGACAACGATGCCGTCGAGGCAAAAGATTTCAACTGGAATGGGTTCAACACGTTCTGCTGATCAGTTGCTAACTTCAGTCAATTATAGTATGTCAATACATCTACACAACTAGTCTGTTGCTTTCAATGCATGGTCAAATGTCAATACTGTAATAAGCAGAGAGAACTTCATTTTGCTATAACAGGCAGATCCTCTCTTCCAACTTCAATGGAGTATACCACTTTTAATGAGCTGCTCCATCATTCACTTTGAGCTTCTTCTGTTCTTCGGTAAAAACGCGACAAATAAACGATGTAACGGGGAATGGGCGAGATTGCTCATTATTGATTTTACCGAGGGAAGGAAATGAAAGCAAAAGGTGCCAAAGTGAAAATTCAATCCTTACAGCAGTCATGCTTTGAGGCCTACTAATGAAGAGTATCACCCATGTAGCCATGAAACAAAGATGGAGTTTACAGCAAGGTTAATCACCTCTCAACATTTGACAATCCGACATAAACTTTGGAAGTAGAGAAATGAACCCCAGAACTATATATTCAATTTCTGGTGTTTCAAAATCTTGGATATGATACAACAAAAAAATGCAATTGCATCATCGTAATCCATTTACATATTGAATAGCTACAGATACAAGAAAGAAATGTACAAAAGTTTCTTTGGAAGGCACCTAATACGTATACCCTGGAGAAATTTTCATGGCTTCAACAGCAGTTTTCTGCATCTTCGAAGAGTAGCAATCAGTTGCCAGTCTTGTCGAGAATAGAAATGGAGCTGCCAACGAAAGAATGGAATAATGATAACAGAAACTGGATGGGCAAGTGCCAACGTACTGTCTGAATATACAAGCACACTGATTTTACACCATCACTCGGCAGAGGTCCCACCACCTTGAGTGTTTTCTTCCCGTAGATCAGTCTGGGACTTGCTTGCTATGATAGTCGGAGGTGACCACTGATCTGGGACCATCAGAAAATAGGTAGTCATGGCTTTCCTAAACCTCTTCTTGTATTGCTTTGGTGAAATTACCGTTGGCGGTGCATTCTTGGATCCACCAAGTATGCCAGAAGCTTTCACCCATGTTTCCAGGTGCTTGTCCCATGTATACTGTCTCATGAAGTCAATAATCCCAAGAACGAGTTCATGCTTCTCTTCATCCATGCCAACCAGTAAAGAATAATCCATTACATCAATCGACTGCAAGCATAGCGTTTAACGTGTTAAATTAAGAAACAAGCACTTATTCACTTGAGTAAAAAGGAAACATATGCGTAGAAAATATATTCGGGAGTTTTGTTCAGTCCTCCCCCTGTCAAAGTCGATCCTTTTGAAATGATGAAGGAAAGTTTTAACAGTTGACAAAGCAAAATCATGGAGAAAAAAATGCACCTAAACATGGAGAATTCTACACTGAATAAAATCTTTATGCAGCACCAAAACAATATAAAGAAGGTTGCAATTGCAAAACTTACCGCAAGAAAAGCAGTATCATTCCAAACAGCTCTTTCCAACAATCGTTTTGCCTTGTTTCCAACGAATATAGGTGAAGTTGGCATTGCTTCAATCAAGTTCTGATCCAGCAAAACCTTATTACTTCCACTACAATCTGGATTATACCTTGATCTAGCAGATCCTTTAAGATCATAGAGCCGTGTCAAATTTCTTCCAAACAGAAGGTTCTCCATAACCAGCACATCCATTTTTGATTCTTTTCCTCCTTTGAGATGCTTTGACGTAACCTAGTTGTAGAGTGGACAAACATATTTGAAGCAATGGAGTAATGTATGTTAGAGACGGAAGAGTATACAATTTGACATTTCTAAGTCGATTTCAGGGACCACAGACATATACAAATAGCTGCATAATTCCACAAAGACAAGGTGCTTGATACTTGATCTTACACACAAAAAAAAAGTGTACTAAAATGTTAAAACATAAAAGCAAATTTCAACTACCAAAAAGGTATTACTCTGACAATATTTGGCCGTGTCTAATTGGTAGTTAAACTTCTAAAACAATTCATTACAATGTTACATAAAATTTGAAACTAATCTCAACCGGTGGATGTTGCCACCAACTTGGTTGCTGACAAACTTGCAAGTGACCAAGGTTCTGAAGCTAAAACCCCTACATACTCGTCGTCACTAGCCACAACAGTGCCAGCGGCAGCCCACCAGTCAATGATTAACAATTAACCATAGCAAGCCAACGTGATAACCTCATTGTAGGATGCTAACTGCTAATAGTAAGATGCCAGCTGCAAGCGTCACCATACAGATTATATTGATGAGTTGTCGAGTGTGTAGTTTTTTGGGCCAGTCAATTTATGGCAGTGGGTTACACCCCCTTCCGGTGCTTTATTAATAAAATTTTACTTACCATACACATGGATACAGTATTTGTGCGCGTGTGTGTGTTGCTCGTGAATCTGTGTTGCCAATTTGAGCTTTTGAAATCGAGGCACCTCCTATAGAATGGATCCTGTTGAAGAGATCATAAACTTTTTAAAAGCAAATTGAACGAATGAATCACGCTAAAAGAACTATCGAGTGTGCATAATTACTTGCTTCTCCACTGAAATTAAAGAAAAATCAAAATGAGTATATGGATGCAAGGCACATTAAGGAGAAACCTTAACTAATTCATTCTACTTGCCGCATCAAGCAGCAACAACATAAGTGACAGGCAAAAAGTCTAACTAAACTCAGATGCTTGGGCAAAGTCTAATCATCTTTCAGTCTATGTTAAAAAGCTAAAATAGCTTTCATTCACGCGAGATATACCTGATAAATCCCCAAAATTTTTGCCAGGCATGTCGGACTTCCCGTGCCAATTGATTCAAAAAGGTACTTGAAATATCCAGGAGCAAACTTTATAAATGATTCCAGCTCTGTCTTTGTAACCTGTTTGATTATGAAACGTTCGTCTAAGGTCTTTGCAAAGAAAACATTGCTCTTGCCACCTTGGGCTCCCCATTTCTTACAACGACTAAGAGATCTAATGAAATCCATTTCAGATGGGCAGCATATCCTCCTCAAGGCTTCAAACCGCTTGGCATAGTAACAAGTCACTGTATATCTAACCTTACCAAGGGGTCCATCATCAGCAAAAGAAACTCTTACATGCAAAGCTTTTGTGTATGACAGTGGATCCAAAGCCAGGGAGCTACGAGATGAGGACATGGATAAAATGCTCTCATCTGTAGATCCAAGACTTCTATAAGATTCCCACGTCATTTCATCGGAAGAAGTGAAAGACTGGAAAGTCCCTGAATCGAGGGACTGAGATGACAAAGTAGGATCCCCACTGTCCTTAGGTCTTTCAAACTCATCAGACAGTTGTACAAGATAATCAGGAGAAAGCAGTGCATAAGATATGATGCTTGTGGGCTCATCATCATACACCGGGACAACAGTGTCATTAACACCAACAGGCATAAGTAACCTAGCCCCACCTTGGAGTTCTGCTTCTCGAAATGATGAGATGTATACTGGATTATACTCACTAAGCGTATCCAATTTCTGACCATTACCTATGAAGTTATTCAATGAGCGGTAAAAGTTAAGAAAGGGCATACCCAACCAGCTCACCGAGTCTTCCATACTATCCGAGACTCTTGAGGACAACACAGGAGGAGAATAGGACGCATTGGGCCCATTCTGCTCAGCCGCATGGTCGTCCAAGTCCAACCTTTCTGCCACCCCAATGGATGTAGAAGAATCTGCCCCAACTGACTGAGGAAATGAAGAAACGTTATCCTTTTGATTTCCTGTGTGATTTTCACCAGTCCATGCTGCATCGAGTGTGTCTGACAAACTTGCCATAATGGGGAACTGCCCATCAGAGAGGGCCCGACGAAAACTTGTGTGAGGTTCCAGAGGATCACTTGCTTCACAGGTATTTATACCAGCAGAAAGATTAGCACGATGTTCTTTACTTTTACTCGAATCTAAGCTTAAGTCACCTCCTTGATAAATTACTTCAGGCTGGTTCATATGGCTAGCAATTTCTCCTTCCTGGTTCGAAATTTCATTGAGCTTTGCATCCCCAAGAATAGAGTCAAAACTACTTGAATCTTTCCCTAGACTAGAGGAAATATTCGAATCAATGGGTTTCTCATTAAAACATGCTTTCTCCGCAATTTCTGAACCAGCACTGTTCAGATCACCCTGAAGGTTGTTTTTCTCTGAGCTGGCTGCATAAATCAGGCGGTGGTCCCATATATAAGACTGGAAGAGCAACTGCCTTCGCAATCGATTAATCTCAAAAATATCAATGGCAGGTTGGCCCTTTTTTGCCTCCTTACTCATAATTTTCTGGCGTAATTCCTGCATCGAGAAATCATAAAATCTATCAGAAAGTAGAAACATTCTACATCTCGACAATGTACATATCTAAAACCTTCTTGGAATTTATCACGACTTTTCTAAGTTTACTTCCTCATCTTTCTTGATGGCATCCAAAGTCAGTATGTCTCATATTCGTCCCACATAGGCACAAAGGTCAAAAGTACATCTCATATTCGTCCCACATAGGCACAAAGGATGGCTTGGTTCACGTAAAAGGTTGTGAGTGAAAGACCAACCATCATCATGAGCCTGTGATTCATCTATAAGCAAGTTCTCACAATAAAGCATTTTTTAAAGCCTCACCATGAATTCTGCAATCTCCATCTGCAGCATCCCTTCCAAATCTTTTATATGGCGTCTAGACTCGAGATTTTTCAAGCCACTGTTAAGTGAACCTGCGCCGGATCTTTTCTCCACTATTTGACACAGAGCATTGCGTACTTCAGAAAATAAATGATCTGCCTGGGCAACCACCTGTTTGATGCACACATTAAGTTTACATAGCAGAGTGGAATATAAAAAGTTCAACAGACACATGATATAGCGAATCACTGCACCTCATTCATTTCTTTTTGTATCCACTCCTGATTCTCACAACTGAAATAAAGTTTGGGTGGAGGTAGGTAGACCGAGTGAACATCAATCGATGCATAGCGAAAGCATGCAACCATCTTCCCAAATCTGCATGTGCAATATAAGTCAAGACAACGATTTAAAATTGAAGCAGCAAATATATTTTTAATTTCGACTCCAACCAAAGATATTTTTAGTAACAAACTGAACCAGAAATATGACTGAGCTCGTAATATTTCATTTTATTTCATTTCACGACCACAACGATGCAAGAGGTTACACAGAGTCACAGACTTTACACTCAATAATGCTTATGTACCACAATAGGCATCATGCTAAACA
Organism: Escallonia herrerae; assembly: GCA_033070095.1. NCBI lineage: Eukaryota > Viridiplantae > Streptophyta > Magnoliopsida > Escalloniales > Escalloniaceae > Escallonia > Escallonia herrerae. The sequence continues at coordinate 257,077 of JAVXUP010000564.1, forward strand.
TGCCAGCCACATTTACTTAAGGTAAAAAAAATTATACTGCTTAATGATATACAGCATATCGAACACATAGCAAACAAGAGCATACCCATAGAACCGAAGGCAGTCTCTATGTAGAGAATGGCCACAACTAGCAACCCTGCTTGCAGCTGCATGATTTGAAAAACTGAGCTCCAAAAACTTTCCAAAGGACAAACCCCAAGCAGCATCAGACATGACTATTCTTCGCGTTGCCGGAGGAAAACCATTACTTCGAGGACACCGCAGGCACCTATGCCACATCCAAATCTTTCCTTCCTTCTCACCTGGCAAGAGAACTTCTGGCAACTTCTTCACGGAAATGGTTAAGGTTCCTTGTCGATGAGTATAACAATGAACATGCGCTTCTGATGGCATCTCACATGAACGACATCTGTAACTCTACAAAAATAAGACTTCCTTAGTACAAATACATTAGAAAACATTTCTACTAACCACAAAAAAAAAAAATTCAAAACACAGGGAGACAGGCAGGGATACGGAATGGGGGACTAACTTGATCAAACAAGTGGTCTCGTAAAAAACGGCCCAATGGTTTGTCAAAGTTGCTGTAGTATTTGATACGAAAGAGATGGGACCTTTCACAGACAGTTCCCTTCCATACACAGCGGGATGACAAGGAAACCAAAATACTCTGATGGTCAGAAGGCGACGGAGGAAACTCTTCCTTTGAAGAAGCAGGGTCCTCTAATATGTTTCTCCCATCTGGTTGCAAAGCTGATGGATCAGAACTAGTTTGATTAAGAACCATCGAATTGCCTTCATTTTGTGATTTGTTAAGTGTGACTCCTTGTCCCAATGCCTGTGGAGGCCCAAAACCGTTTGCAGGATGATCCACTATGACATCTTCGCCCTTGTTGACTGCCGAAGTGTTTGACACTGAATTCCCAAGTGAACCCACAATCCTTTTCTGCAATAGTGCATGAAAAGGAGAGGGATCACCTGAAGTCGAAAAACCTTGCTCTGTAGAAGCAATGGAAGAAAAAGAAGCAGTGGGGTTGGAAAAACTCGAACTGGGCTCTGTGTACTGAGAGCATGGTGCATTAGGTACCAAAGGCAACAGCTTAATTTCTGCACTGGGAACTGCAATGTTGGTGATGGTGGAAACAATATCAGAAGTGGGCACACTGTTGGACCGTTGTGGTTCACCACAAGGTTGAGACCCCTGAGGTTTTTCATTTGCAGGGACAGTGAATCCAGGTATAGTTGAGATGGACCTGTCAATACTTGATGGTTTATCTGGAAGTGCCACAGTTAAAGGAGAGTTCAATGGTAGTTCCGGCAAAGAGGCTCCTTCATCAGCAAGAAAAGACGTTTCCAAAGCTAAGTGATAAGCAGCAAAAACTCCATACTGGACCACATGTTTCACTTTCTTCAGCTCGTCCCCATTTGCACCTCGGAGTAGTATCTGAAACAACCAAAAACAAGAAAATCATATATAATACGTTACATGGCTATAAAATCAACCACAAGGCACTTAAAAGATATGAGGATCGACAGGGAACTCATTTATTAAAATGTGGACGTGCATGTTCGGACAACCAATTCTGAGCAGCAACAAAATTGTCCCATCTAGTCAACGGTCATCACACAAGCATATAGAAGACATTAAAACTCTCAGTGTCTGTACAAGGATTAGAACAGCACCAACGCCAAAATCTTGCATTTTTATAGATATATACATACACCATTTTTATAGATATATACAAATACCAATCAATAAAGTGCACCGAAAAGTATTATTGGTTGTAATACACTTACAGTGCAACCCAGTGGCTTTGGACACCCTTCAAAATACATCAATGTCTTCACCATCTTTTTCCCGTCCTGTCCAGCAGATCCATGCTCTTCCAGAACCCTCTCAACGTGGAACATATCGCAATATCCCAACTTCTGAGATGAGAGATGATCGATCGAAGGGACAATCTGACTACCAGTGCATCGTGCTATGCGCTCCAAAAGCGGCTTTTTTATATTGAGAACAAGTGATATGTCTTTTGCAAGAAGGTACTCCTGTGCATGCCGTGAAACTGATTTCTCCACTAAAAGGACATCAGGGTTGTGTGCATCTATCTTTGCTACAGCCATCTTCAGATGATCCATTTCCTGCACAAGGAAGTAAAAGCATAAGACTGAAGAAATAAGAAACTAAACTCAAATGATCAAAATAAGAACATGCAAGCAGCTAAAGTTTCATGTGCTGAAAATACAAGAAAAGGTTAGTAGTCACAACCTGTTGCAACAGAGTATCGAAACTTGACAAGAGGTTAGAAACCCGCTGGTACTCAAGAGCTCCTCCAAGAATCAAAAAGCGAGGTTTATCTATTCTTGATGTCATCCGCCGATGAGCCACGTTTTTTTTACATACAACTCCTCTGACCACCGTACTAAAACCAAAATCTTCATCAGTAAAAAGAAACAATTTTGAAAGAGGAAAAGGAAAAACTACCATAACGTAGTCCAAGAGTGGAAAGCATAGATATGACTAGACAAGGGCATACACAGATTGGAACTATCGTAGAAACAAAAGTACTATATTCAACATACCTCAACAATCAGGTTCACTCGTAGTTTCTACTGAAGATGTACGTATAAGACTCGCATACACAAACAGAGAACAGAGAAGAAGAATCATCTCATATCCCATAAGTGTAACTTAACACCCAGAACACAACCTTCTAATTTGACTCGCACATCGGCATATCATAATCTAGAAACATCCACCAAAGGAACAAAGGCAATAACTTTAGGTGGAACCCTGATATAAGCCTGGAATAATCCATAATTCACTACCTTTACTTGGATGTGAACACAATGTAATCACACATAGATAATATTCGACTTTAATCTTACCCACATACCACATGGTAACTCATTTCTGCTATAAAATCTTCTGCATAACGTCCACTTATCTCAGTAAATCTATCGTGGGTTTCTCAAACGAGTGAAGAGAACATGAATGTTTCTTTTTCTCCCAATACCTAGATGATTAGCTTACTATGTTGATCTCATAGGTGTCCATTGAAAACTTTGATCACTGTATAGTTCAAGAGGATGGGTAATTCTGCGACCAACAACCAAGCTACTCATTAAACTAGTCAAAGCAGTTCATCACTGGTTTGACAACCCCAATAATTGGCCAATTAGAGTAAATCCATAGCACCCCATAACACGAAACCATCTACATCATGTGAAGCCCAAATCATAGTCTCAAATACCAGGTCCACATATTCACAAATAATCGCCAGACATAACTTAGATCTATATAGCACTGACAACCCATGCGTGACCCCAAATTTGAAATTCATAACTCGAAATAGAAAGGAGAAAGGAATAAAGAATGCTGCTTACTGCAGAACATTGACAGAAAGCAGTTGTCCCATTTTTTCCTCAAATGGGTGGCAAAGAAGAAGAACAAAAGTATACAACTGGCATAAAATCAGAATAGAGAACCAATCTCATAGGATCAACCTCTGAAGCACGGACACCTCTCCTAGGTGGAGGTTTGATGTCCTAAACGAACGGACACCCTGACACCCTCCGGACACCGCCCGACACGTGTCGGACACCGCCAATCGGTGTCGGAATTTTTTTTTATTTTCCGACACGGTGTCGGACACTTCGTCGAGGAGTGTCGGATTGGGGCCAATTTCAGATTTATTGAAGTATTACCGTCTTCTTCTCTGTCACCTCACGGCCGTCTTCTTCTCTCTCACCTCGAGTCTGATGTCTGCCGGCCACATCAAGGCTGTCGCCGGTGTCGCTGGTATTGCCGGAGCTCAGTTGATGAAGATCCGAAGCCGAAGCCAACGGATCTGATGGCTACAGTCGCCGAAGGAAGAGAAGTTAGCTGCTGCCGCTGTCGCAAGAGGTCTTGCCGTGGTCACCAGAGTCTTGCCGGAGGTCCTCCGCCACTGACCCAGGTCTCTTTCTTCTCTTATCCTCATCTCGTCTCCTGTTCTAGTCCTCTCGTTTCTTTCTTTTCTTTTTTTTCTTTTCTCCCTTTGTCGTCACTCCATCTCGTTTCTTTCCTGTTATTTTTTCTTTTCACCCTTTGTCCTCTCGTTTCTTTCTTTTCTTTCTTTTCTCCCTTTGTCGTTGCATTTCCAGTACATTAGACTAAATAAAATATTGACCAAGTAAATTATGACTTGTATTTAAATCCTTATTTTGACAGTTTTTCATTATTGTTTGTTATTTTAGATTATAGAATATATTTGATATTTGTTAAATATATATATATATATATATATATATATATATATATATTAAAAAATAGCGGTGTCCTGCGGTGTCCAAAATCTGATTTTTTGGAAATTGCTGTGCCCGGTGTCGTTGTCAGCGTCCGACACCGTGTCCGTGCTACCTAGGGATCAACTTTGCAGTCAACCAGTCATGGTATGGATAAGTTAGTATCTAAAATTATCAGTGAAAAAATGTGGAAGAAGCATGATAGACATAAACACCATAGTCAAGATTAGAGCAGCCTAACCTCTCAGAGCGGCGCCCTGAAGCTATACATTTAATCTTCACATATCCTCCTGGGTCCATTCCCCCGCCTTTGCTCATGTCTGGCTTCAATATAGAAGCAGCCTCCCATGAGAGAGATGTAATTATCTCTAACCAATTCTCTCTTTCGTCTTCCTCACCCATAGGCAGGTTCTCAACCTGCAACAGCTGAGCAACTAAAGCTCTGAAGTGTCCGTCAACCACATTCTTCATGGCCTTCTTGTGCTCCTCATTTGACTTGTCCCTATTACGATTCTCCCCACTTCCAAAACTGCTTGAAGCACGTAGATATCCCCATTCTCCACTAGCATCCCCATCATCATCGTCATCATCAAACAGAAGAGCTTCCCTTTCATCTTCCTCGTCTTCTGGTTCAGGGGGAAGCCATAGAACTCCGTTGTTTTCAAAATCAACAGGTTCAGCATCAACATCTTCCCCAACATAGAAAGAGGAAGATGCTTCACATTCGTCACCAGTATCACGTTCATCTTCTTTCTTGACAAGCTGTTGCACTCCTTCAGAACCCTGAGAATTGAAAGAGTTGTGTAATGAAGAGCCGCTCATGCTTTTTGGATCAGTAGCTTCTCCGTCAGGATGCACTTTACGTGATCCATAATCATCGTCCATCCCATCAAACTGAACTTGGCCATAAAAGCCATTAACCTGGGGAAAATGCCTTGTTTTGGAATCTGGCGGATAAACTCCAAATTCATCATAGTCATCATCACTCCTATTCAACAATTAATTGTGTATGTAATCAACAAACCACAGATATAAGGTAACTAAATCAACTCCACTGGACTAAAGTACAATATATAATGCCTTTTTCCATCAAAAATTACTAGCTCAGTATGAACTCAGTGTGGGGGGAGAGGGGGAGAGAGAGAGCCTATCTATCATTGTCATTGCCTCGTATTAAGCTTATGAGCACTTAACGATTCACATGCTATAAGATTAGAGCTCTAGTTTCACGTGATCTGCATTCACACTTTCCGACCCATGTACTAAGGGACCCCATGTGTTAGGGCAGTTTGCACTGCTTTTCGTTTCGTACACTTGGCGTACCTTGATTATCTCTTCGCACGTAATCAGGCAGCCACAAGTTGGGGGAGTGTTTGATATACAAATTACTCAGTCCATTCTCTATCAGGCAAGATATTGATAAGAGCAACAGGAACTTCAGAGGTGCGAAAGCAAGAAGCGGGAAAGAAAAGAGGCCTGAGGTAATTCAATTGCCCGTAAACAATGACTTCCATGTGTTAAGCATACAGCTCACTATGTGGAACAAACTCTTTAAAGAAAGTGTGAAGTGATATCTAAGAAAGTACTTCCCACAGACATCAGAAACATCCGTTAAACATACCTTGTTCCTTCCAAGGTCTAAATAGAACCAGAAAAACTCTAAAGGTAGACTGTGAAACTAAAAGTGACTAAGGTATCTCTTTGTTTTTGAAATAGTTGCGCAGTATTGATTGGCAGTGTCCTACAGTATGTTTGCTCTATATATACCAAAGACATAATTCAGGGGTTGTCTGTCCTCAACAAACATTGGATGCGCGTCTTATCGCGCTCTTGATAAGACATTAGTATAGATAAACCCTTCTGACAATGTCGAAAACAAAGACTATGCCTAAATATATAGAGGATAAAGGATTCAACATGTGATGACATTAATCTTAAGACTTAAGCTCCAAAGTGAATTTGGCTCAACAAGGTCAAGCTATTGCCACTTAAGTATAAATTAGTGCAGGAAATTGTTCAATTACAACTTTCAGAATATAAAGCATAAAAAGAGCAGGTAAGTTATTAATGGGATATGCGATAAAACCTGTTCATGCAAAACTGAAATCGATTCGGAGACCGGTTCACCATCTCTGCAACATGTTCATCAGTCCCCGACGCTACTACGTCTTGCCTTTCTTCAGTTGCTTCCATTACTGCTGATCGACGTGGACTGTGATCAGAAGGGTAAGAATTTTGTTGGTAAGAGCTGACCGACTGTGGCACGGATGCCAAAGTAATGCTGCTACTGTCAGCAGTGCAACTAGATTTAGTGCTGATAAAACTCGTAGCAGATGGCGATGTACTAATATCGAGGTTGGCAACCTGGATACCATTATCAGCGGTAGAAACCAACCCTTGCTCCCATTGCTTGAAACAGTAACTACAGGCCCTAATCTTATCCCACTCTTCCCTGGGAGTCTCTTGCTCACTAGATGGTGCAGGAACCCAATTTGCAGTACACTTGGAACAGAAAACTAGGCCGCAAAGTCGACAGTGGTGTTTGCGATTGAACAACGTGAACTGGGAATCACACTCGTAGCATACCCTACAGCTCTGATCAGGCATCCAAAAGTCCCTTGACACGTTAGCTGGCTCGGACCGCCAAGGGATCCACGATTTCAATATGCCTACTAGGTCAGGCAATGAGTTGTCCAAGGCATCCATCTACCCACAACCCTCTTGTCTCACTCATTGTGAAATGCTCATTTGGCCACTGTCAAATTAACCAATTCCTGAGACAAAAGACACAGTCAGGATTATTTGATCTAACTACTGAAAATGAGTACCAAATGCAACTAACTTAAGAAACACCTGGCTAACATACAGGAAGTTGGCAAAATCCTAACAAATTAGAGCAAATGAGGAAAAACCAATTTCCAGATTGAAAAGACTCAGATCCCTTGTAGCCCTAGGCTCAGTTGTCGACGCAACCGCATCAAACACTTAGAACTGCAACAAATGATGCTCCACTTATATCCAAATCCAACCCCTAAAATAATTCCAAGTTCTTGAAAATGGTGCCACCAATGAATCTTTGGCTATTGAAAATTGAAATCCCAACTGAATACAAAAACACAACTCAGAATCCAACTGTGAACCCTATCCCCAGATTTCAAATTTCAAATTCCCCACAACAGAAAACGAAACCAAGATTCCCAAACAGTGGTTTAATGCATCCAACCTTTTGAAACCACAGACAAGCAGTCCAACACGTTTTCTTGACAAAATCCAACGCAAATCCTCTCTGTACTCAAATCCGCCGGATAAATTCCAATTCAAGCAAGCCCATGTTCAAAAACTTCCTATTTAAGACCAATCTTGAAGACCCAGATAGAAAAAACAACTCAATAAAATGATAATAAACTAACCGATATGCTAATCAAGAAGGCGCAAATATTCCCAATAAAAAAATGAAAAAAAAAACATAACATAATTGGAAAGAGATTATCCAAGAAGTACCTTCAAATATATTCAATCCTCACCACCGGATCCTGCTGAGAGCAACAAAAATAAGAGCTAGGGCACGCGCCCAACGGGACTCTGCCACGAAGACATAAAGAACGTGAAGCAAATGGGGGGTAGGTGAATAATACACACCCAAACGGAGCAAATCCCTTCTGTAAAACTTCAATTCAAGTCAATCAGGCAAAGTTTTTGTTTCAAATTTAATCGATACGATTCATCAATTCCAATATAGAGAAGGAAGATTAAAATAATCCGCAGCATTTTTTGCCTTTCGGTTTTGGGCAAGGTGAGTAACGATCTTCAAAGTCAAAATACTCCTCCGTACTAAAATGATATATATATATATTGAACATATATAATTTTTTATTTTTATAATATTATCCGTGATATGATATGCATACAAGATGTATTGAGGTTACAAAAAGAATCATTTTCGTTACGGTCTTGTCTTATCTTTTTAGATAAAAAAAACGCTCTTAGTTTAGTTCGGTAGAATGTGGGTCTCCAAAACTCGATGTTGTAGGTTCAAGTCCTACAGAGTGTGATTTCGTTCTTCTACATATATATATGAGTTTTTTTTCTAAAGACGCGTATTTTTCATTTTCTGGCAATTAATTTTAGTCGTGCTATTTGTATTTCATTTTTAAAACACTTATACTATTTCCATTACTTATAACATTTGTCACCTCAATCTTTTTGCTAATCCCACTCAGTACAAGTCTACATGATTATTTTTTCTTATGGAGTGGACTGATTCTAATGGCGAACTGATAAATATTTTATGGACTTCACTATTTAAGATCATTGAATGAAAAACTTATGAAATTAAAAGATAGAAAAGTTATTTCAGAATATGTCCTAAATGATCCAAAATCATTTAGACTATAGTAAAAGAAAATGGTTTTCAAGGAACCTTAAGAATTTTTTATTACTTCAAATTTTGTATTGGTTCGTGTTTATATGTTCTTTTCGTCTTAAACTTGACACTATTTTATACTTTCTACATTATTGTGCATAATTTAATAGATTCTAAACATGAAATATCAATTTTACTAGTTATTTTTTATTTGACTTGCCATGTGAAGGGTATTTGAGATGTCATTTGACAAACGTCTATTTTCGCAAATGTTGTAACTTGCATCAATCTTTAGATGTTCGGTTTGTATGAATCTTTAGATGGGCAAATTGTATTTAAAAAATATGCTACAATTCTACAAAGATAAAAAAAACTCGTGAGACATAAGGATGCATTTCTTATGTATAGGGACTTTTGACCAATGTCGATCGTGGCACCAGGACTGATGGAATAAGAAGTAACTATGGTGATTAGTTGTTTAAGTCAGTGCTTGTGAAGCTATGTTCAAGGAGTATACGAACTTTTAGTTAACATGTGATATTTTTAACACCGCATTCACGCAAATCGTAAACTATGATGATGGTTTGTAAGTTGATTTGGGGTGGTTGCGAAATGATTTTAGAGGATCCAGCGACCTAAGCGATGATCCTCAAGTCTGAGTCTAGTCTTAATTGAGCCTTAGGTTGATTTATGCTTCGAAAAGTCGACTATTCTTACATATAAGTTGTGTAAAACTAATCACTGTAACATAAGTCCCATATAAGATTACCGGATGTATGATTATAAGAGTTATAAACTAGCTTAATAGAAAAAAAAAATGCTAAAACACATAGAAAAAGCATTTTTGGACATCGTTTTCAAGCAAATGCACAACCCACGAGACGTGCCTAATCGTTAGTTCAAGCAATGGTAAAAAGGGGGACCAAAAATAGTTGTAACGGCCTCCAATGGCCAAATAAGGTTTGGATAGTTAATGTAAGAGTTATATATGCGATTGACCACCGTACTATAACGCAAATTCATCTTTAGTCACTAAACTCTGGTTTGTGTCAAAGTAACCATTGAACTCGCCAATTTGATCAACTAAGGGTCTGTGTTGATTGGGTTTTTGTTTTCAATTTTTTCTCAAGTTTTGTAAATCGGAGGAAAAAATGCGTTTGACACACAATTTTCGTTTTTTTTTCCTTCAATTTTGAAAACCTGTTTTCAAGTATGGCTGTTTTTTACAACTCCCATTTAGGAGTTTTAAGTTTTGAGCTTTGATTTTTATTTTGAGACCACCACCACCACCACCCCTTCCCATCATCACAGCTGCTGGCCACCGCCAGCAACCACCCCAACCACTGCTGACTATCGCAGCCCCGCCAGCCTGCCATTGCCTACCGCCGACGACCACCGCAGGTCACCGGCAACCACCGTAAACCACCAAATGAGATAATCAAACACCCATTTGTTTTTGTAGAAAAAAAAAATTAAACTGGTTTTGATTTTTATTTTTTTGACAACAAAAAATCAAAACTGAAAGTGATTTCAAACAGTAAGTTCAATTAATCAAAGACCCGTTAAGTGCCCACATGGACTTTAGTTAGGGGCAAAATCGTCAAAACACACTACTTTTTATTTTGTTTCTTGGTCTAGTTTTTATTTTATTTTTTTATTTTTCTCTTCTTCTTCCTCCATTGTCCACCCACCCACAATCACCACCACCCCACCCAATTGCACCACAATGACCAACCACTGTCCACTTCTAGCACCACCATCACAACCACAACGCTATCTTTTCTCATTCATTTACATGCATTAGTCAAAGTCATCTGCCCCCTCAATCTCATTTGTCCCCCTATTTCAGATCCAAAATCTATCACCAAAACGTCTCCTACAGATCTTCCTAGATCTCTTTCGTCAGCTGCACACACACAACAACTAGATTCAATCGAGCTATCCTACACCTTTGAGAAGGACTCAATCGAATCCCCAAATCGGTAATGGCGCTACGACAGTGGGTACGGTGTGCAGTTCGGGGTCTTAGAGGTGGCGAGTAAAAGGGTCACGGAAGAAGAAGGAAGACGAGATCAATGTTATGGGTAGGCGGTGCGGTGGCTGAAATGGATTCGTGGCAATAAGGATAGGGGGTCATGGGCTGCTGAAATGGTATGGTGGTGTTGGTTGGCGATTAAACGGTGAAGGTGAGCTCGAATAGTGGCTGTGGTGGTTTGTGGTGGCGGGGTGGGGAGGTATAGGGTGGTGGTCATGGCAAATAGGGTATGGGTTAGTGGTGGCAGTGTGTGTCTGTGTCTTCGCGAGTGTGATTATGGGGAGGTGGCATGCTAGGCTTGGTAGTTCGTGGTGGTGTTGGGTTTGTCTCGTGGTTGAGCGTGGTGGAGCCCAGCTATGCTGAGTGACGGTGGTTCTTGTGTTGTAGTTAGACATGAAATAAGAAAGGAGAAAGAATGAGGATGAGAAGAATAAAAAGGAGGGAGAAAAAGAAAAATAAAGAACGACGAATTTGCCCTTAGATTACACCACTTAACGGACTTAAACTTGACAAGTCATAACAGAATGATTTAAAACAAATTAACAAGTTCAATGGTCATTTTTTTACATGGAGATTTTTTGATCCAATATATAATATCACAATCTCTCATACTTATACCTTATTACTTTGCATCTTTAATAAAACTCGATCATACATACTCCAGAGTCTTCTTCTTTAATCAAGGGCAACAAAGGGGAGGGATGATATTTGTGCAAAGATGGATATGTGGTTTTTTGAATTTACTATAAGCATGACTGTACTTGAATGTTAAACTCAAATTTACAGGCCAGATAATAAAATTGCGTTATTATATATAATATCCAAAGTGAAATCTTTTCAACAAAGTTGGAGATATGAATACGAATCCAACGAATTTGCTAACCAAATGAAATGTTAGTTGAAGGTTCTGTTATTCACCCAAGACATCCACCCACCTTCGCAAAACTGGGGCTCAGCGACTGCCGACCACCGGCGCATCCATGGGAAACAAAAGTCAACAGAATGTGGAGCAAAATCAATCTCGGCCTGCTCAAGCTTTAGCAGCCAAGAGCTGGTTATACTTGCGCCCTCATCTATTAATTTTGCAGCTGCATAAACTTACTGTCTGGCACTACTTCAGCCAAACAGCTCGGCCAGCTGCATTTCTATCACAAATTAATCGATTCAACACAAGGAAACAAGCCAAATAAGAAGGAGGCAGATATGCGAATGGCGGATGTGTTGTACAGTACACACACGAGCAGCCTTTAGATATCTTCTAGGGTTTCAGTTACGTTGGCTAACGAGGAAGGTAGAAGGGGTTTTATGGAGCTGAGTTGGATGTGGGCTGGGCTAGGTGACTGAACCAGCTTCGGTCGGGCCTATTTCTGTAGTGAGGAGGCCCAAGGGCCTCTAATTACTTGGAGATCATTGGTCTCACGTCAGACTATTTGAAATAGTTATCAGTCACAAAAGTTTTGGCGATTTTCGCTAAAAATAATGAACTAGTTTTTAAAGGGAATATAAATCTAACTTCTTGGTTAACCAAGATTATCTGCAATTACAAATTTTACTTAACAACCCCATTCGATACTAAAAAAAAAAAAAAAATCAATTATAAAATATGTGATCAATACAACCTCAAGACAATAGCAAAAGCCTTTAGTGGTACCTCTCAAGTTCTGTAAGGAATACTATATTGATTTATGTCGCTAAATACTCTTTTGGAATTTTGCTCCGTCTTATGTCATGGGCTGAATATATATTTAGATACCAAATAAGGGTCGTATATTCAGTGTTGTTTTAGTTTTTTGGCCCAATGCATGGCTGCAAATGAATAAAAGAAAGGAGTTTTGACCCGAATGTTATAGTTTGATAACTTGTTTACTTATTTGGAGTATTCTGAACTTATTTATATATGTTCGGTAGTTTTGAGAAACGTTTTTTTAAATCACAATTTTGAACTAAAAAAATATGGTCTGAAAACACGTTATTTTAGAAAGTGTGGTCTCAAACCATAATGGCTTCATTTGTGAACTTTTTTTAATTATGTCAGTTAAAAACGTGATTTGACACCATATTTTTACAAGATTTAGGTCCTTATTCTCTTCCATTCTGATTTTATCAATCAGATGAACGAACATGGATCATATCTATCAAGTAGCCAGAACAACCGTCATTGTTATGGATATAAGAATATTCTATGTTAAACATTTAAATTTGAAGATTAAAGGGATTGCAATTCTTTTTCACAAAGTTCAAAAGACTGTTGTCGCTGAAATGTGAGACAAATTTTATCGTGTAGATAATTTCTTGTCAAGATGGGTATTCCATGATCCAACATCATAGCTCTTTCATCTTTTTGAGCGGGATTGCTTAGATTGGTATTGCTTATAAGTAATATGATATTTATAATGCATCGATGGGAGGTCTCATTTGGTTCTCTATGTGATGATAAATGATCTACTTAACTCAGTGGTTAGAGACTTAGAGGACTAAGGGTCTGTTTGAAATCATTTTCAGTTTTGATTTTTTATTTTCAAAAAATAAAAATCAGTTTAGTTTAGTTTTTTAAAAAAATAAATGGATGTTTGATTATTCAATTTTTATTTTGAGTTTTTTCTTTGGTGGTGGGGGCGGTAGTGGGTGGTGGTTAGGGTGGCAGTGGTGGGTGGTGGCGGCAGTTAGGGCGGCTGGAGGCGTTGCCCCAGGGGGGTCTCAAAACAAAAACCAAAACTGAAAACCCAAAACTTTAAAATGAAGTTTTTAAAAATAGTCTTGTTTAGTTTTTAAAACTGAAGAAAACAAAAAACGAAAATTATGTACCAAACACTTTTTTTTCTCCATTTTATAAAATTGAAAAAAACTGAAAACTTTTGTGATTTTGAATGCTGTCTATATATGTTTTCCAAAATTACATTGGTAAAAAAGTAAAAAAAAAAACAACAGATAAATAAATGATCACATTGTAGTACTATTTACGTCAAATATGTGAAAGAAAGAGAAGAAAATTTTGACGGCATCGTAAAGGCCATTCAATAAATGATAATTTTCTAATCACGGAGCAGATGGCCAAAGAAAGGTTAGATGGGGAGACTTTCAAAACTTGGCTCGGCAGATTTTTTTTTTTGATTTTCAGTTTCCAAAAAAAAGTGGGTGTTTGGTAACCCAAAATTTTTTTTGAGTTTTTTTTTTTTTGTGTTTGATATCCCAGTTTTTTTTTTGTGGTGGTTTGCGGTGACGGTGGCCGGCCCGCCGGCCGCTTGGCGGTGGTCGCCGGCAGCCACTAGCCAGCGATGGCTACCGGCGGTGGGAGGGTGCTGGTCTCAAAAAAAAAACCAACACTGAAAAAAAAATCAGTTTTTAGAGTTTTTAAAAATAGTCTTGATTTAAAAACTGAGTTTTTAAACTGAAGGAAAAAAAAAAAAAAGAGTTACCAAACTCGCTTATTTTTTTTTCAGTTTTCAAAACTAAAAAAAATGAGTGTCAAACAGAGCCTAAGGCCCCGTTTGACAAAATTTTTTTCCCTCTTTTTTTTTTTTAAAAACTGAAAAAAAAGAGCGTTTGGTAACCATTTTTTTTTCAATTTAAAAAACCAGTTTTTAAACTGCAGAGTAAAAAAAAAACTCCAAAAACTGGTTTTTTTTTTCAACCACCACCACCACCCTCCCACCGCCAGCAGCCACCTCAGGCGACCACCGCCGGAGACTGCCGGCCGCCGGCGACCACCGCCGGAGACTGCCGACAACCACCTCCGGCCGCCAGCGACCGCCGGCGACCACCGGCAGCCACCTCCGGCGGCAGCCACCGCCGGAGACTGTCGGCAGCCATCTCCGGCCGCCGGCGACCACCGCCGGAGACTGCCGGCAGCCACCTCCGGCCGCCGGCGACCACCGCCGGAGACGGCCGGCAGCCCTCCGGCCGCCGGCGACTGCCGGCAGCCACCTCCGGCCGCCGGCGACTGCCGGCAGCCACCTCCGGCCGCCGGCGACTGCCGGCAGCCACCTCCGGACGCCGGGACTGCCGGCAGCCACCTCCGGCCGCCGGCGACCACCGCCGGAGACTGCCGACAGCTGCCTCCGGCCGCCGACAGCTGCCTCCGGCCGCCGGCCACCACCGCCGGTGACTGCCGGCAGCCACCTCACCGTCGGCCACCACCACCACCACCATCACCACCACCGTCGACCACAGCTACGCACCACCAAAAAAAAAAAAAATAAAAAGGGTTACCAAACACAAAAAAAAAACCTAAAAAAAAAAGGGGTTATCAAACACCCACTTGTTTTTATAAAAAAAAAAATTTAAGCTGCTCTTTGAAAAACTGCTCTTTAAAAACTGAAAGCCAAATTTTTTTTTTGTCAAACGAAGCCTAAGTATATAAAGTTATCACATTGTTTTTTTTATTAAGTGTTATCACATTGTAATACGTACCATTTATGTCAAGAACCCAAAAGAGACTAGAAAAACTTGACGGCCTCATAAAGGCCATGGAAGAAACATTTTTCTAATAATAATGGAGCAGAAGGCCAAACAACGGCGATTGGTGAGATGGGGAGACTTTTTTATATATATTTATATAGTACATATACGTTCAAAAAGGTGACAAGGAATCTATAAAAAAAAACGTCTGCTAATCGCCCTCTCTGCATCTGTGTGGACTGTGGCTGATGATCAGAATCATGGTTATCCAAACACACAGAATAAGCGGTACAAAAGCGAGTATAAAAAATTATATATGTCCGTATAAAACAACTTATGATCACTTCGTTCGTGATTGAATAAGTATCGACTTACAAAAAAATCTTTCTCTTTTATAAAAAACTTAGAAAAGGGTACAAAAGCGAGTTTTAAACAAAATTATATACGTCTCTGTAGAACAGTTCTGATCATCCCCTTCGTGATTGAATAAGTATCAACTTGCAGAAAAATCCTTCCGTTTTATAGAAAACTTGTTTGTACAATGATTAATCCCCGACAGGCGTACAAGATTTGCATCGGCAGTCATAAAGACGGTGAAGTGCTTTACATGTTCTTTCATGTGTGGATTATACAGTAAAACTAATTCTTTAATTCTGTTCGATTGCGAGACATGCTCTTTATCGAAAAAGATAAAACTTGGCAACAAACCATTCTAGTATCAAACACCAATCAGGATATTTCCCACATGTAAGTCAATGTGCAACTAATATAAAGTCAAATAGCCTTGCTAAAATAGTAAGTACCTTCTTCTTCTGGTTTTTTGGTACCCAAAAAAAAAAAAAATGTTATATAATGATCATCACTCGAGGATAATTATCGTCATGGCAAGTGTATTTAGCAATCTTGTGCAATGAATAGATGATCTTGTGATCACCTTAAGTGTATTTAGGGGTCTTTGAATATATATGGTGGCTGTTATTTTGAAAGCCACAGCAATAACTAAAATCACTAAAGGATAATATGAATTAACATCATCTAAAGTATCTTTAGGGGCACGGATTCATGTCTGTGAGTATATTTCTAAACAAAAACTGGGTTGAGCTAGCTACACGCTTTACTTAGTGACAATCTTGTCACTAAAATGGTTTATGATAAATACTTAACGATACAAAAAAAATGTCGCTAAAATTTTTAGATTTATTTTGTGCACTTTAAAATTTATTTTCTTTTTAGGTTCATTTGAATTTGGAGCTGAACTTGTATTATGGCCACATGACATGAACGTACTTCACTAATTAATGTTCCAATTATCAGCAAGTACCGGGGTAATAAAGTTCAACTTGCTCATCACGTTTTGAATCTTTAATGGTGATTATTGGTGAAGATCAACATGCCATTCTAACTAAAATAATAGTGCAACATTAATTACGTTGACAACCCAATAAGAAGTGATCATCTTTGCACAAGAAAACAGTGGCGGCCGGGCGTGAGGGTAGGGCATGTAGTGACGACTAAAGGGATAAAGTCCGGATTAAAAAAGATTATACAATTGAAGATGGAAGTCGCCTTATAAAACTCCTAATTGTTTATGTGGATGTCGGAAAAAACCTTCTCTTTTCTTTATTACAAGAAAATAAACACCCTAGTGATCTTCTTTGGCGGTCTTTAATTTAGGGTTTTCACTTGTTATTATCCCTAGTTTCTTCGAGCTTTATAATGTCGCTATAAATATTTATGCTGCTTATTGATAAAACTTTATAGCGACATTCATGGACATGTTTAGTTGCTTTATCCACGGTTTGGTTTGCAAAAGTTTCGAGTTTCACACAAGGCAAGGGGAATGATAATAAACTCTGAAGTTAAGCCAACCTACTTCATGGTCTCAAAAACATGAATAGTACCTTTTGTTTGAAGGGGCTGGTTCGGGATGGAGGGAGATTATCAATATTCTAGAACAAAGTTGGTGCGCTATACGACTGTTAGCAGGTTATAATTAATCTTATACCATTGTTGCATGGAGCGTTACGAGAAACCATCACATTAAGGGATATGCAATATCATCCAGAGAATAATATATGTTTTCGTGCCCTGCTGTAATTAATTAGTCCATAAAAAATACTGTAATATATATATCTTCTCACCGGTACATTTATTCACGGCAATAAGGTATGAAAATTAATATGATTTGGCTAAAAGATAATTTTACACGAGTTAAAAATAAGAGTTCGGAAAAACAACCAGAACAATGGTGAGAATGTTCATTAAATAAGGCTCGGAAACTTCTCATTGAGTTGCTACACCACATTCATTGGGTCGGTCGAAATACAAGACAACGTAACTTGTTCAAATTAAATTGCTAGGGTATGCGGTAGAGTAAACTTTATGGCTAGAATAGGGGATCTACAAACGTGTTAAATTTGCTCAGCTACCTGATTTCTGATTTTATATGAACTGGAAAGCAAGCAAACCACTGTCTTGTCATGAATAGTACAATACTTCTCTTAAGCAAAGGATGGTATTCAAAGTTTTAATAGACAAGAATGCTCAATCGCTAACTAAGCATATACGACGAGGAATAAGTTGAACGTACTTGCATGGCTGCATTACACTTCTAGATTAACAATTCAATCACAATGGAGCTTTGAGTCGCGCATATGGGACAGAATGGAGCTCTGAGCTAGTTATGATCTAATGCCTACACTGAAACAGAAAGCCCCATATGACACAGGGCATCGAGTCACTAAAGTGATAAAAGTCCAAACTAATGCCTTATACAATACAAGACTGCAATTACTTTTGAGATATAGAAATTCCTTATCTTCTAGACGTCTAACCAAGAGGAAGTAGTCAAAAAGAGACAACTTTTCTCATATGAAAAGATCAAATTTTCAAGAAACTCAAAAATTGTAATCCCCACAAAACAAGCATGCCAAGAATTATGTGGCTTGGCTATGCCTATCTCCACACGCACAAAAAGCGGCTAATGTATCCGTACTTGTATAGATGAAGTGTACAAGACGACTCGGGTTTCTTTTATTGCGATTGCACTCAGAACCGTTACCCATATATAGTTTCACAATTTAGATTCAATGAACAAAGCTCCATTTTCTCCCATGGTTTCTACGCAGATTTGTGCCGCAGGGGAGCTCAAAACAGCACAACAGAGTACTCCTTTCTCTTGCCATTGAGGTCTATCGTTGGTTAGGCAAACCGTCCGTATTACAATAATGAAAGGTAGATAATATAGTTTAGACCATGTAGCGACCCTAGTGACATTGTATAAAAAGGAGGTATAGCTTTCAATGTACGTGCCCTTGTTCATTGAAATGTCAAAGGTTCGTCCCCAAGCACCTACTGCTTCGACCTCTTCTAAACAAGAAATATTCACTATATGGATGAAGTCCCTAATATTGAGCGGCAATGGCTGCACTGTCTTCAATTCAAGAGGCCAAATTGTGTATCGTGTCGATAACTACAACCACAAAAGCAGCAATGAAGTCTGTCTCATGGATATCCGAGGCAAAGTTCTCTTCACCATACTTAGAAGGGTAGCAAATGACGCTTACAAACAAACATCTTTCAACAAGATCTGTACATGTATGCATGAGAAGAAGTTTCTTAGACAGCTTGTTTATGATTTTGCAGAAATTTAAGTTGCAGGCTTGTTGGGAGGGATACAGAGCGATAAATACCGACGTCTACACATCAACTTATACAGATGATAACAAGGGAAAGCCGGGGTTTCAGGTGCGAAAGAATTTTGGAGTTGTAAGAGGGTATGCATTGTCCAAGGTCGTCGTGGGATTGGATAACAATCAACCGTTCGATCGGTATAAGATGGAAAGCTGGACTAGCAAGTCATCTTGCAAGATAGTTGACAGCTCGGGCGAGCTTGTTGCAGAGGTGATTTTTCATCCTTTTATTAGGAGCAACAACTAGGTTTGACTTTTCAATCTTTGACATGTTTGATTTACACACGTGAATTAAGCAGGTGCAGAGGAAAAGATCAACATGTGGAGTTAATTTAGGAGCAGATGTTTGGGCAATGGTAGTGGAACCCAATGTTGATCTCACTCTTGTAATGGGGCTTATCGTTGTGCATGGTCTCATCAACAATAAGCTGTGAGTTTTAGAAAGGCAAAGGATCCTCTTCTTGCCGAATGCTTGTACAAACTCTCAAAAGATGGTTTTGTTTAATACAGTAACCAGTTGTGTCTTGCTTACTTTACAGAAGTTTTGAGAGTTAACTACTGACTGCGCAGAGAAAATTACAGCGGTGTGTTCATGTCTTTGATGAGTCTCCTATAATTTGTTTTTCTGCATATAGGATGCCTTGGTTATCAGTACTCCCTCTCCCCTTATGAACGAGACTTGTCGACCCACCTTGGAAGGGCACATGATAATCTCCGAAAATCATTTTCAGTGCATATTTAGGCAGCAACATCAGATTGATATCGATTTAGGGCAGTTGCGTCGAGAGTAGTTCTTGATACGATTACCATGAATATTTTTTCCCCATATCTTGGCTTATCATGCTACAAAGGATAAAGCTGAATTTCCGCCGAACATGGTGTGGTCCAAGGACTCTTGCTCCACGACGGGTCCACTGTTTCAAAGAATTAACAACAGTACATTGCAGACAAGGTCATTACGGGCTCTATTCTGTCTACTTGGAGGCCGTAATGTCATCTTTGACTTATTTTTTGTCCCGAACAAGATATTTAAAGCAAGAATCACAAACCAGTAACAACGCCTGCCCAGCCAACGAGCTAACGGGTAGAATTCCTTAACTGTAGTTGCTGCTAGACTGTATGCTTTTGCTGCAGTTATGTACCACACCTGGAGAGCTCGTCATAACAAAGTTTACCATGCATGCAATCACCAGTGTTATCAGCAAGTTTTAATTGAATTAGGTACTACAGTGCATGTTCGACCATATCAATCTCCCACCGATGCTTCTAGCAATCGCGGGTACTGATGCTACTGTTGCCTCTTCTACCTCATTAAGCGAGGAGTTGGGAAGTGTTTAGAGCTGGTTCGAAGTCAGAAAAATTTCTCTGGTAGACAACTTGTTGTTTAGATTAACTTGTACGGATGTAAAGTTTTGGTCTATCTCTATTTCAATGAGATTTAGTCATCTACATTTGCTGGATTTTGATATATATTAATTTCAAATATCATGAGAATTGATGTAACGTATAACCACAGAGATCTTGAATTTTATTTGTGAGATCGCTATTTCTAATGACTTTGTAAAAATCAGGAATATTATGTATAGCCGCCAGCATCAAATGCAAGGAATGCTTGAGAATTCTCTCAGTGGTGTTTTCACACCATTAAGGGAATGCTACGCGCTCCCTGGCCCTTGTCGATTTCACGTAGTAACTCGGTCATCGGAACTATGAACTAAAGATAACTAGTTGGTCTTTGCCCTGGGGAATATTAAGAAGAACAAATAGCTAGGAGCTTATAAATTGAGCGTGCAATTGGCTGCGGTAGTATATCTCGTTAGTTACAACCTGCAACCTCCAATTCTCCATATAGCAACAATCAATGAATTTTATATAAGGCTAGTGATTTTTTTTGCAAAAACTTTCGGCGACAAATTTCAACAATACTTTTAGAGTCACTAATTGAATACCAACTATACTCAGTAGAGTCTTACAAATTTCAAACAAAGTTCGCCAATAAATTTGTCGCTTCACAATATTTTGAGTTTCAAAAAGTGTTGTGATTTAGATATAAAACACATTACTCGAATAACAATTCTTGATTTTTCGAAACCTAAATCCATTCAAAATGATCGTGCCAAATAGATTGTATGGATTGAACTTCTGATCAAATTACCATCTCGTACTCTCAAAGATTTACAGAAGAATAAAAGAAATTGCCATTTCAATTCCTAGAGATTGTTAAAGGGCAAAAGAAAGAAATACGAGAAGATAGAGTAAAAAATAGGGGAAACTAGACCCTAACCTATCGTCACATATGGGCTAAATTGTGACATATTGAAGGAGTAGGCCTTGCTAAAGCAAAGCTTTAGACTTACAGAAACACCAATAGTTCCCTTTTAATTCATCGGAATCAGCCAAATTCCGCCGGAATTGTCGCTTCCGGCCGTTTCATTTACACATACACACGCACAAACCCCCAACAGGATAAATGTGGTGGAGATCGGCTTCCTTCATCCTCGACCAGCCAATCCACCAGCAAAACGACGCGGCAGCCAAGCCCGAGAGCCGCCTCCTCTCGAATACCACCACCGCCTCTTCCTCCATGGCCGAAACCCTCCAGCAAAACCCTAACCCCAGTATATCCGCCTACTACCAGACCAGGGCCGCCCACCACGGAGTCGTCACCAGCGACTGGCTCGCCCAGGCCCAGGCCGCCGTTGGCCGCGACCCCGACGACCTGCCGCAGGAGAATCCGGCCAGGCCCAGCGAGGAGCCGTTCAGCGTGATCAACGACTTCAACAGCTGGCGTAAGCAGCCCGATCTGGCGGAGGCCGTCGCGGCGATTAGGGCTTTGGCCTCGGTCATTCGGTCCAGCGAGGCCACCACCGTGATGGAGCTCGAGATTGAGCTCAAGAAGGCTTCGGATTCTCTCAAAGTAAGGCCAATTTTGGTTCACTCTTTCTCCAATTTCGAATTTCTTTATTTTAGTTTTATATGTAACGATTTATGTATTGCATGCAATGATACATTGGCATTTCTGCGACTAATGAGATAAATAAGTCTGCACTGCCAAAAATTTTGGGTGGCGTTAGCTTCTATTATGGTCATTTGGATACGACTTATTTTAGCTTCAGTAGAGGGTATGGTCATGGCGTGACAATTAAGTTACTATTGTTTATAAGTGCTCCGTCGACTTAGGATAATACTTGAAGAAAGCGAAATAGTGCCAAAGTAATTTGTAGTTGTTGAAGATGATAAGTTGCTGCGTGAGCTTTGGCGATAGCATTTCACTTCTGGGTTTCTCAAAGGGTTCTTACGCATAGTTATGTTTTCTTATACCATGCACAGCAGTATTGGATCAGTCAATGGATCGGCTGAAGTCAGAGAATTTTTGAAGCCACAGCTTAAGATTTATACTTAATAATCAATGAGAAAGCAGATGTTGACTGCTTTGACTGGGGAAATTTAATTTTCATCCATGGAGATGCACATAAGGTGACTGAGATAGTAATATTCTTTAGGAATGGTTCAATAATGGACAAGAATGCATCTTTTAGTAATACAAATGACTTTCATCCAAAAAGAATGCATCCTTTAGGACATACTTTTTTCTTCAATCGTGGTTTCTGAATTCAGCTATGCTTATAAGAAACACAATTATGGTTAAGGATGTTGAAGGAATCTTTAAAAGGTTCATTTCCGAAGACACAAAAAACGAACTTTTCATGTAAGATTATGAAAAGCATATTAACTTAGTATCAAATCAAATTTTGTATACAATGGTGCCAATTTGTTCAACCCTGCGTTCCGTATACATAAGGTTCCCTTTTTGTTAAAATGTTGACTGCACTGTTTCTGCAACATCACGCGTCTTGGCTTGAGCTTAGTTCGACTAGTACGGCTCAGATCTCACTGATGGATAGATATGATGTGGCTACATCACTTGTATCTAGGCATGTTTCAGGCAAAAAATGTTTTCAGGCATGAGATTGTCTTATTGGCGGGACATCTGAATTTGTTTGCTTGCCTAGTGTTAGGAACATTACCCTGAATACAGAGAAACTTTGCTCGTGATGTTAGGCTGAGTAGGCAGAAATCATCGAAGTATAAACCAACTATTTTGTGCTTGATTCAAGGCATGCGGCCCATTGCACAAGGCACTCACTGGATTCTAGGCATCATTAGAGAGTGAGGGCAAGTCGTTGTTGAAGGATTGCCTTTTATTAACTCAAAGGATATTAAAGAAAAACCTCCAAAGAGGGGGTGTACCTGAGTTCACAGGGTGTGTTTTTGCCGTGGGATTAGGGACCGGTTAGGTTTTATTATATCTGATGCATTATATATCCGTCGTTTGGACACGCTAGTTGCACCTGGATGTAATATCCAAGGGATTGGTTTTATCCTCCTCTAGTGGATAATTCTGTCCCGGGGGGGGTGGGGGGGAGTGGACGGGAGTGGTTTAAGAATTATCCGGTTCATTCTTCTCCTCTTTCTTCTCGTCACTGTCTCCATCAGAGAAGATCTGCTCCACCAGGGAGCTGTCCCCACCGCTGCACATCAGAATCCATAGCCCACCACCATCGCCACCAAGGAGCTGCCCCTACTGCTGCGCAATAGACCTCCGTAGCTCACCACCCCCCTATGACTTGAGTGAAGCTCGATAGTTCTAAGCGATCGTAATATCAAACACATTTAATTGGATTATCATCTCAAATTTGAAAGTGTGAAGTGCAAATGGGCCCCGACGGTTCCCTTAAAGATTTGAAGTAATGTGCATATATGAAAGATTCTAATTTAAGCTGTGCTACAAAAACAATCTGGAAGGTCAAAGTCAATGTGATTGAGAAGATACTACGGTGTTCAGCGTTACGTGTTAACTTAAGTAAGGTCTTCATAACTCAAGTGAAGTGGATTAGATTTGTGCGATGTGTGTCAGATATTAACAAACTCCACTTGAATCGAAATCAAGAATTTCTTATTTTTAGTGGTAATTTTGTTATCGAGCAAGCCCAAGTGCTCCCTAAATAGATATATAGAGTAGAAGGGATTCAAAGCAGCGTGATCTAACTGAGTTTTGGCCATATATAGAACACCTTGGCCTGTGGCCATTCGAAAGGTCTGCTAAAAAATGAACTCTTGCGTATTATGTGGATTCATGTGGAAAATGGAGAAGAAAGGTTGGAAGTGATCATTCTGGCATATGTGGATTAGGGAAAGTTGCACTAATCTCGATTGATGCCAAAACAAGCAAGGTCCATGTGAACTCAATGCAGGCCAAGTAATTAGTAGTGGCTTAAGTTCTTAATATTCACTTAGCTTGTGATATAGATGTTTTCCATATGCTAATAGACAGACTGATGATGCTTAATGAATTTACCTATGGATGTGGATTGACATGTGCTTTCATGCAAAAGATATGTTCAATTGGACATATCTGCATCATTTAATTGAGGGATTCTTTAAGATGTATCTTTCCTTTGTGGCTAATACTTCCTTTGTCAAAAGTAACTGACCTCATGTGATCGACCACTATTTTAAAGAACTTTACAAATTATCAGATGAACTAATTTTTACGTATAATTGCTTGTCTTACAGTCATGGGACACTACCTCCATCTCTTTGACGGCTGGGTGTGATCTGTTCATGCGCTATGTAACAAGAACTTCGGCTTTAGAATACGAGGACTTCAATTCGGCAAAATCTCGTCTTCTTGAACGTGCAGAGAAGTTTGGAGAGATATCTTATAAGGTGTGCCAGCTAATTAAAGCCTTTAGGAGCAAACTGTTGCTTTAATGGTTTAACTATGCACTTGTTCACAAAAACTTTGTTCTGACAGGCGCGCAAAATCATTGCCATGCTTAGTCAAGATTTTATTTTCGATGGTTGTACCATTTTGGTGCATGGTTTCTCCAGAGTAGTGTTGGAAATTTTAAAGACAGCAGCACAAAGCAGGAAACTCTTTCGAGTATTCTGCACAGGTTTGTCTTTCATCATCCTGTTGTTAGCATTTGACTATTTATTGCTGGACTAGCTCAGATTGGTGCCATGAATGAGCTAGGCGTTATGTGTTTTTTCGTTTCTTTATGCACAAGCATATGACCTCTGTCTTGTGCTCCAGGATTTCCTTTAGAGTCGGTTCTTTAGGTAGGGATTTTACTTACCGAGGGTGGTCAATTAACGAGAATCCAAACTTCCAGGAGTTAGAATTCTCAAAAACTACTATTTTTTTTTTCTTTTTTTTCCCCCTCCTGATAAGTAGGATTCTCAGGACTAATGTTATTGTCGTTCAGATGTAATGCAACTTCTAAATTTCTCACTTGCTCTTAACTTGATAATTCTGGTGAACATTAGTCTTGTTTGCAAATTGTATTTAGTCGTGGTAATTAGAAGACACTCTGAAAGATACTTTACAGACTGAATGCAAACAAGCCTTAGATGTCTGCAATTTAGAGCGGTGAACTCATGTGCACAAGGGGTACATATAAAGAAGGGAAACTCCCAGTCAGCAAAGTGAAACAAGCCTTTCAAATTAAAACCCATAAATCATATGGATATGGTGGAGGAGTGTTCAGAAATTCTTACAGCATCTCTAACGCTTTCTCACTTTATGATGGCATTCATCTTTGTGCTTCCCATGTGTTGTATGTTGACTTATATAGCTGAATTTGAAAATGCTGATTGATTGTTTCAAATCCCCCTTGCCGACATGGATCAAAAGGGGTTGTGAAGAGCTCATTGCTTCTTCTTATTGTCCCCATGAATATAGCTGCAGATTTCTTGCCACACCTGCTCATGTAATATTATTCCTTGAAAGTCTATGCATCCCTTGGGCCCTTGACCTTGAATATGAACGAGTTTGATAGGCAGAGGCATAGTTTTTCGAGGCCACCGAATGGTCTGGTTTGGCTTGATTAGCCTCTTTTTTGCTTATAATTTAGGCTCATGCCCCTCTCTTGTATAATGAGGTCCTTTACCGTAATTTATATTTCGCCGAGGAAGACCAAGAGCACAAATTTTGCTTGACATCTAATGAGAAACTCGACATGTCGTCAAAGAGTTGCAACTTCCAACCAAATGCTCAATGAAAGGCAGACCAATTGCTGTTATCCAGCCGTGACACAAATTTTTCCCAGCACACCCTTGGAACCAGCTGTTAAAGGTCCACAAACCTTCTCAGCAGTACCCAAGAAACCCCATAGATAGAGAAAAGGAAGGACCACAGTTCTTGAGCGTAAAGGCAATGAAGAAGAAGATTAACAGTCTCCTCTGCTGCCACATCGGTGAACGTCTATCAATCATAATGTAATTCTTCTTCTTCTAATTGTCATGAGTCAGAATCAGAATTTCTTCAAATGAAGCACATTAGAAGAAAAATCCACGTTTAGGGGCGCTATTCTCTTTCCCCTAGGAAGCAAGAGTTCCAACTTCCAACCAAATGCTCAACAAAAGGCAGACTAATTGCTGTTATCCAGCCGCGACACAAGTTTTTCCCAGCACACCCTTCGAACCAACTGTTAAAGGTCCACAAACCTTCTCAGCAGTACCCAAGAAACCCCATAGATAGAGAAAAGGAAGGACCACAGTTCTTGAGCGTAAAGGCAATGAAGAAGAAGATTAACACTCTGCTGCTGCCACATAGGTGAAACGGCTATCAATCATAATGTAATTCTTCTTGTTCAAATTGTCTAGAGTCAGAATTTCTTCAAATGAAGCACAATGTCTATACTAATAAAAGTGTGGATAGGTGTAAATCATTTTTTGGACAAAATTACCCCTATAACTTTTTAATGCCATGATTGACCTTGGTTGTAACTATTCATGAATAAATGTCATGGCCCACGAAAAACTCTTCATCTCTCGAGGCTAGATGCATAGTTCCTCTCTCAAAGTTAATTGTCAAATGCTAAAATGCTAGATGCATGGGTATTGTCTCCAAAATTAATCGAGTCTTTTAAGCCAACCTTTCAACTTCTTTAACCCCAAGAGTGTATCACTCGATTAAATTGATTTGATTCTGCCATTCAATTGTAAATTTTAATTACACTTAAATTCAACTTCTTTTATGTATCTTACATCCCGAAAATAAATACCTATAATATCAAGCAATCCCCTTTTCCTTCACGTTCCATCTTATTCTCTCAACCGGAACAAAATTCTACCACATCAATTCGGACATGATTAAATGAGATTACCATCATACAACGGTTCTCTTGAAATTTTCTTCATGCCTTTCATCTAAACTCTGCTGCTACAATTTGTACAACCACTGAGTATGCAAAATAGTTATACAAGGTTTTGCAATATTATGATTACAAAGAGAAACAAAAGTAAATTTGACCAAAAAAATTAAACTACTCTCTACCTTTCACTTTAAGAAAAGGGTGAGGAGCCTTAAAAAATTTCTTATTCTATTTTCTAATGGATATAGTAACATCCTCATAAATATACATTGATGTTCTTACGATCAAAACTACATTAGCGCAAGAATTATAGCAATCATAAATGCTTTCAACTTGTGACTATAAAAGAGGTTTACCTAATCGTTTGTGTGTGAATATATGGCTGTCATTTACCAATAGGTTATGAAACACGGACACGAGTGCGGGTGCGGATATGATACGGGTGCGGATACGTGGATATGACATTTTTGAAAATTTTAAGATACAGGTGCGGCGGGATACGATAAATTTTATATATGTATATATTTTTAATTATATACACTTAGTATTGAATTTCTAAACAAACCAGGGACCATTTGAATCTTAAGAAGGTGCAATAAAAGGAGATATAGTGCAACTTAATTTAACCATTTTACAATAGATAGTTTACACTTAACACAATGCCTGAAAGTGAAAAAAATTAAACTGAAACACGTAAAACACACGAAAACACTGAACCTATTAAACATGATTCTAACGCACTGAAAGAGGGCAATTAGAGTCCAGTGGTCAACCTCTCCACTTGCAGTCCTAAGGGCATAATCAATTCGTTGATTTCTTTCTGCCATTGAGGCAGTTGAAATTTATTTCTGGTTTTGGGAGTCTATGCGCACCAGATTGGAAGGAAAGTACTATTGATGGTAAAATCATAGGGAAGAATCAAAGGGAGTAGATTACGACAGGTAGGGAGAAAGCCTATTGGAAAGGAAACTTAATCAGAGGACTTACGTGGTCGCTGATGATCTGCGGTGGTCTCCGATGGTCGCCAGTGGTCTGCAATGGTCACCGTTACTCTCTCTCTCTCTCCCCCTCCTCCTCACAGATCTATCAGAGGTGAGGCCCGTCGTAGCCGGTGGTCGTGAGTGGTCGTCGGTGATCGCTAGTGGTCTTCGATGGTCGCCATTGCTCTCTTTGAGTTTGTCCACTCTTTAAAGATTTGCCGAAGGTGAGGCCTGTCGTAGCGGGTGGTCGCCTCGTGGCTGCCGCCAGCGCTACTCTCTCTCTCTCAGTTTCTTACCTCTTCTGCTCTTCACAGATCTGCCCGTTCATTTCTTAAGCGAGTACATGTATTTACGTTTTGACCCCCGAACTTTCTTTTCAAAATTATGTTTTCAATCCCCATAAGTATCCGATACGCACCAGCACCCGAACTGCACCCGATTTTCTGGAATTAAAAGAATAAAACAAAATAAATGGTTACGTACCCGACCCGACCCGATCCTGGTGCTTCACCAATTTTGAAGTATCCGTGCTTCATAGTCAATAGACAAGACAAATACTTCTTAAATTAAACTTGAAAAACTCACGCTAATAAAAAGACTATCATCTTCTTTTGGACAATCTCTCTAAGTAAAACAAGGTTAACAAATATATTTGTCATAATTCATATAACTTTGAAAGTTTTGAGTTGAACACTTATGGATCGTAGAGAATTAGCAACACTATATCAGCGTTAATCTTGATAAAGAAAAGAGGACTCACCATGTTCCAAGTAAACCAAGTGAGACCATCCTTAAAGTAACTCTTAAACCTCATTTTCTTGATTCCTATTGCAATTAAAGGCGACTAAAAAGTACACCAAGTTTACCCTAGATTGCATTCGTAGGTTCAAACGTTTTATCCGTTGTGAAGGCAGTTAACAGAAAATACGCGATGAATATGCAAAGTTTTTGTATTATCATAATTTCGTTGTTATAGTAGAGCACTAAGCTTAATTTCAAGGTAGGAAATTTGTATGTCGCACACTCTAGCTTTGAGATCTTAATTTGAACGAGCAAAAGTGGTGCGGTATCTACAACTTTTGCTCGTATGAATTTTACGAGCAAAAGAATGGAGACAAATTCTTTTTGAAATTAGTATACGCAAGCTTGAATTTCACGTCGCCTAAAAGTGAGCACCATAATTTTCATTTAACAAATCTCATTCTTAATCTAACTATAAAAGTATCGCACTCGCATAAATGGTGAGTGGTGCATCCAGTACGTATTTGAGCACACAAATTTCATCAAGAGAATGCAGTGAAAGAAAATTCGACCCGGTTATAACCTAATGAGAGTTTGATGAGATTAAAACATTTTTTGCATTGTGATGAAATAAGTAAAACTTATAGTAATACTTAATATAATGCGAATCCACGAGTAATGGTAGATATATTTTTTGATAACGTACTTTATATAATTAGAATGCTTGGTGGGATAACATGGTAAATATAATGGATATAGTTAACTACTTACATAACATGAATTATGTGAAAATTGCTTGAAGACTTATAAGTTTGGACTTGTCATTTGAATATTTTAGTGGATATGAGTTTTAAACTCTAAATCTGAATGAACTACATCAACAAGTAAAATTCATTACCTTCGATATACTTTTTCTCTTCATGAAGCTATATTACAGATGCTATAAAGCCTTTGAGGCTTATACTATCAAATAAAACTTTAGCAAAAGTAAGATCCTAAAAATAATGTAATAGCTATGTTTGTTGTTTTTACGGATAAATATTATTTTACATAAAGGTAATCTAACATCATTTTTTACAAAGGTGTGTATTGACGTGCAACCCACGTGCTTTTATCTAGTTAGAAGAAAAAGCCACCTTTAGAGGCGCTATCCGCTTTCCCCTAGGAAGCAAGAGAACATTAACGTGAAGCAACTTCAGAAGAACAGTTGGAAGAATTCTCCATTTCCAAGAATCCACTGAGAACAGAGAACCAACTTGAGTCTTAAAATTTTCGAGTATGCTATCTAGTACCCACCAGAATAACTCCAAGAGTAAGGAGGGTTTCCCTATATTATAAGGGTAGACTTGACTATCTGACAAAGGGACTTTTATCCTACCAAGTACCGAAGAAGATGGTAGCTATAAAGGGAATTATTTACTAGGGGATTTATACCAAAGCAGATGATAAATTATTTAATAGGAGGCCTGATAGGAGAAAGGGATGAGCGCAATAAAGGGAGCGAGCATCATAGGGAGGTTGGGCAATGAGTAAACCTCGTGATTGGAAGCTCTTGAAAGTTCCTTCTGAAAAGGGGGGACCATGAGGTACGAAGACGATAATGTAAATTTTGACTCGAAGCCGAGATCCAGTGCAAAATACTATGCCGAGAAAAGAATTCCACATACTGACCTCCCCGGAAGTCCGAGCATCCAGAGCCCCGTTTTTACTGAGAGTGACATCTCTCCGAAAGGCAATGCTCTCATAACCGAACCTCCATAAGTTTTGTTGGAAACTTTTCAATATTTTGTGCGCTGAACCACCAAGCGGCACAAGGGTGCACACTTTCTTCAAGAGATGAGGAGATACTGGAACTCATCCTGCATAACACCTACATTAGTTGAGTTAAAGTTTGGTAAGTCTCTTCAACACCAACTTTGGGAAGGGACTATATGAGCTTGGTCAGATACGTGATTACAGTCTATGATGGCTGTGATGCCAAAAAAGGTTCTGGTTCTGGTGAGAAGTGAAGTTAGTATATTCAAGAGAATTATGGTCTATGCAGAAACTCTATTTCTTGATTGCCTTGTCATAAATAACATCTGAAAAACTTAATCTCGTCAAACGCACAAGTTTTCTCATGAGCTCCTGGAAATTCCGTTGATGTCTTGAGAAGCGAGCAAGAACCTTGTGGAAATTTGGCATTCTTCCTATTAATCTGTATCAGTTAAAGACCACCAGTTTGACTATGCTATAGAAAATTCGAATCAGGAATCATTTTCTGTTTTCTTAACTTAATAATGGTACGTAACTTTGAATCCTATGTATCAAAATGTCATATATATTTCTACACACACGCACACACATACACACCCTTATATATACCAGTGCGGATACTAGTGTCCTATTTTCGCTGTGCACATTATGTGGTGGATCTGACCATTTATTAGCAAAACTTGTGTTCCTGCTTCTCTCAGGAACTAGGAATAGGTAATCTTCATGCCAGTGCTCTCGCTTAAAACTTTTAGTTACATGCTTTAAAATGCAGAGGGAAGACCAGACAGGACAGGATTACGATTGTCCAATGAACTAGCTAAGCTTGATGTTCCGGTGAAGCTCTTAATTGATTCTGCTGTGGCATATAGTATGGATGAAGTTGATATGGTATTTGTTGGGGCGGATGGAGTGGTCGAAAGTGGAGGCGTAATTAACATGATGGGAACTTACCAAATTGCTTTGGTGGCTAAGAGCATGAACAAACCAGTTTATGTAGCTGCTGAAAGCTACAAGGTGCGTGTGAAACTACAAGCCAAATTATAATAATTATAATAGCACATCATTTTTCGGCAGTAAAGCCATAAGAAGTATGTTTGTTTAAATGTCAGAAACAAAATGACGTACTGATGTTTGATTTTGCAGTTTGCTCGGCTCTATCCATTGGACCAGAAAGACATGGTCCCTGCCTTGCGTCCAATTGATTTTGGAGTGCCTATCCCTTCAAAGGTCGAGGTTGAAACATCTGCTCGGGATTATACACCTCCTCAATATCTTACCCTACTCTTCACTGATCTTGGTGTTCTGACACCATCTGTTGTTAGTGACGAGCTTATTCAGCTGTACTTGTAGCAGTGTGGTAGATCCAACTATCTTGGCCTTAAAACTAGAATGAGCGGACTAATCTTTGCCCCATACCATTGTCTTTTTCTTGAACGCATTGTGTTGATACAGAAGTGCATTGATACACCAAATTTTGTTTTCATTCTAGATTCTGCATGTTCGTGTTTCGGCTTGTTTCAACGCCTATATGTTGTGTTCAGTCTCTTTGAATCCTTGCCTGCACATGTTCCCTCGTCCTCGTGTTAGTGTTTGTGTCAGCCATTCTGGAATTCTGCTCAGGGAGTGTAGCTAGTACTTTAATTGTCATATCGTAACATATGAATTTTTGCCTCAACACCGAGAGTTTAGAAAGAAATTGTTTTCTATTATGCCCTTTTATCAAAGCTAGCGCAAATGACACTCTTTACGCTTTAAATAGCTAATGATGATATGTACCTGATTTGTGTAACAAGAGAGTCATGCAAAGCATTCATGAAGTGTCATTAGCCACTAGGAAATGTCAATATGACTAAACCCATGTGTAAACTTCGTTTAGTAAGTTACGGTAGACACAGATGCAAACAACAAATGCAAAAGTGTCGTCGTCAATGGAGGTTTCAGAATGGTAGACTTAGAAATGAAAGTGCAAATGGAATCAATAGAAAGATTAACTGTCACGAATAAGAGGAGTCTATTCTATTCTAAGATATTAAAAGGGAAAGTGAGATGCTGTTTTTATCTTAATTAATTGTGGTGAGAAGTTGCGAACTAATTCTGCCGCCCTCTTTTCTGGCTCTGGAATACCTTGGATTTGGCTTTGGCTTGGGAAAGGTGAGCTGGAGTGTTATCCGCGACATGGGTTTCCTTAGAAAAAGAGAGAAGGAATGTGAAGAGCAATCTGCACAAAGTTCACCAAAAGATACATTTTCTGAACAAATTTGGTTACTATCCGAATTGTAGGAATATTTCTTCAAGTTCATATATCATGACAATAAATAGTCGTTAAATATTTTTAGTGACTTTTTTGTTAACATTTCAGCAATTTCTCCAAGTTCATATATCGTGACAATTAATAATTATTAAATATTTTTAGTGATTTTTTTATTAACATTTTTAACGACAATTCTTAGCAGCATTTTGTAGCGTCATTAAATAAAAAAATTATCAAAATATTTCGACTATAAATTTTGCTATATGGGGGTAGGAAGAAGATTTCTTTAACCAGGACAGCAGTTAAATTTTTTTCATTTTTTTCCCCTTGGTTACTCTTTACATGGAAGTCTCCTTCTTTGGGTGGTGGGGTTTTGGGGGGGTGGTGTTTTCAAGCCAAATTCTGAAAGTGTAGCTCTAATGGCACTTTTATTAAAGTTCAATTTTGCAACTTTACTACTTATCGTATGAAACATGGTGCCTTGCCTAGCTCTTGTAACTGATGGCGACTTAATGAAGCACTCTCCTAAATGAATCTAATTTCTTATAGTAGGCAGAACTCAGGAATATGATACTTTTTTGGGTGAAAGTCATCTTTATTGCCAATCCACGGTTTACATTTCTAATTCTATATCATCTCACTTAATTCTCTATAGTCATTCTAAGATATCTCATCTATTCTACCACTATGGTCTAAGCTATCAAAATCCTTTCATTTATTTCCCAGTAAGAGCAAAGTCTTCTGTTGATGCTGTGTCCTTTTACCTGCTTCCAGCTGCAAATGCACCATTGCAACCACTGTTTGATTAACATGAGCAGCTCATCACTAGAGTTCTGTTGTTGCTCAAATATCCTCCTATTTCTCTCAAACCAGATCATGTACACAGTGACTGCCAATCCCAGCTTCCTTATCCTTGCTTGAAAGCTTTTTCCTCTGAATTTCTTGGAAGCATAGTCAAGGAAATGCTTCAAAGAATCCGTTTGAGTCTGTACCATCATTTTTCTCAGCACCTCTGTCCATACTCTTCTGGTGTAAGTACATTTCCAAAAGAGATGATCTTCATCTTCCTTATGATTATCACAGAGGGGGCGTGTCTCATCCATGTTATTGTTCCATTTCACCAATTTATCTTTGGTCTTCAGTCCTCCTTTGCATAACATCCACAGTATCACTGCACACTTAGGAATATTGCCTTGGAACCAAATTACTTTCCACCATGGTACCACTTCCCCTTTGGTTCTTAAGGACTGCCATGCTGAGTTAACTGAAAATATGGCTTTTTTATTCATCTTCCAAAGTAATTTGTCTTCTTTATCTAGTTGGGGTTGACTAATGCTGCTCATATCTTCATGCCACCTTCTAAGAGCTTGGCACCTTGCTTGAGGTAATTTCCACCGATCATTTTCTATTATATCATTCACTTTGCTCTCCTTGCTTAGGCCAGAGTCATATATGATTCTATTACCAAACTTTGCAGCTAGGCTACCTTGAGGTAGCCAGTTATCAAACCAGAGCCATGTCCCCTTGCCATTCCCAATTTCATGCCATATGAACTGCTGCATTTGTCTCCTTAGCTTTACTATCTTCCTCCATGTCCAAGACATTGTAACAGGGGGTTTAAATGTCCACAAATGCTGGTTTTTGATAATGTAGGTATGGCACCATTTCACCCATAATGAGTCCTTTTTATGAGCTAAGTCCCATATATGCTTATATATAGCTGCTCTGTTCCATTCTGCAAGTCTTTTTATCCCCAACCCTCCTTCTTGCTTAGGTAGACACATTTCCTTCCAAGCCACTTTGGCTTTAGTGCATTTTGTGTCTTTTCCATGCCAGATAAATGCCCTAATTTTAGCTTCTATTTGCTTGATGATTTTCTGAGGAAGAATGAATATAGAGCACCAATACACTTGCATGCTTATTAATACTGAGGTAGCTAGTTGAATTCTACCTGCATAAGATAGGCATTTAGTAGTCCAGCTGTTGATCTTCCTTGTGAGTTTATCTATGAGGATTTGGCAATCTTTCATGTGCAATTTGGTTGAGATGAGAGGCACCCCTAAGTAGGTTACTGGAAATTGAGCACTCTTAATTCCAAGAACCTGTGATAGAGCTATCTTGTCATCTTCTTGTACCCCAGCAAAAAAATATAGAGCTTTTGGTCAGATTAGGTACCAGGCCAGATAAAGTACCAAATTCCTCCAGAGCGCTTTTAATGTATGCTAGTGAAACTTGATCTGCAGCAGCCATGATGAATAAATCATCTGCAAAACATATGTGGTTGATTTGTAGCTCTTGGCATTTTGGGTGATATTTAAACCCAGGTTTAGATGAATAATCATCTAATAGTCCAGAGAAAGCCTCCATTACCAACAAAAAGAGGTAGGGTGAAATAGGATCACCTTGCCTCAAGCCCTTTGAGCTGGGAAAATAACCGTCCATTGCCCCATTTAGATTGATTGGGAACATAGCTGTAGTGACACATTTCATGACGCACTTAATGTATTCTTGGGGAACTCAAAGACCTCCATTGCACATTGGAGGAAGTCCCATCCTACTGAATCATAGGCCTTTTGAATGTCCACCTTCATAACACATCTAGGCTTACCCCCCCTTTTGTGGTAATTCTTGACAATTTCTTGCATCAACAGGATGTTATCAGCAATGTGTCTTTTGCTCACAAAAGCTGATTGCCTGATGTTAATAATTTTAGGCAAGATCTCCTTAATTCTTGTACATAGAATTTTAGAGATCACTTTATAGATCACATTGCAACAAGCAATTGGTCTAAAATCCTTCATTGTACTGGGGCATGGAATCTTTGGTACCAATGTTAAACAAGTGTTGTTGAATAGATGAATACCTGTACCCTTGATAAAGAATTCCTTCACTGCATTTTCCACATCAGTTCCAATCATATCCCAATTTTCTTGAAAAAATTCTGCTGTATATCCATCTGGTCCAGGAGCTTTGTTAGCTTTTAGAGAGAACATTGCCTCCTTGATATCCATCTGTGTTACTGGAGCTGTTAACATTGCCTGGTCAGTTCTGGATAATTTTTGCTTGATAACTTCTCTCAATCTTTCTTTAGTTCTGTCTTGCTTGGTAACAGCTGTCCCAAGAAATGCTGAGAAGTGGTTTATGGCTTCCTGGTGAACAACTTTTGCTCCACTTATTTGCTGTCCATTCTCAGTGAATATAGTTAATACTTGGTTGTGAGCTCTGTGCACCTTCATCTTTTTATGAAAATAAGCTGTGTTTAAGTCCCCCAGTTTAATCTCCTTTACCCTGGACTTTTGATAATAAAAGCTTTCCTCAGCTTTTATTAGGTGCTGATATGCTTCAAGGAGCTCCTTTTCTTGTTTCACCAGGCCAGCCTCCCCATCTTTCAGTATTCTTCTTTGCACTTCTTGGAGTTTAATGCCTGCTTCAGCTGTTCTTTGAGCAATATTGTTGTAATGAACTTTATTCAACCTTCTCAGCTCAGGCTTTAATTCCTTTAGTTTTTTGCTCAGAATAGCACACTTTGTACCCTGAATTTGTTTCTCCCAAACTCCTTTCACTAAGTCCTTGAAAGTATTATGCATCATCCAGAAGTTATAAAATTTGAATGGTCTTTTCCCCTTGTACTGCTCTTGTATTACTTGCATAGTCAACATAGAATGGTCTGAGATCCCAGGTTCATGAGCTGTGACTTGAGATTGAGGGACTTGTTCCATCCATCCTTCATTCTGTAACATCCTGTCCAATCTGCATCTAATCAACTCATCATCCCTTTTATTACTCCATGTGTAAAACATCCCTATAGTTGAGATATCTTCTAAATGCAGCCTATTTAGGCAATGGTTGAATTCATTCACCTCACTGACTGTGATGTTTGCCCCTCCAGATTTTTCTGCTGAATTTCTTACAACATTAAAATCACCCATGACAAGCCATGGGTTATGTCCAACCTGCTCCCCCATCTGTTGTAGTTGTTCCCACAAAGTTCTTCTTTTTATGCCTTTGTTATTCCCATATACACATGATAGATAGAATATCATGTTATCTACCCTTCTGAGAACTGTCCCAGTAATGTGTTGTGGTTCACAAGCAATTGCAGTGAACTCAAATTGTCTTGTATCCCACCCTATCATTATCCTGGACACACCTTTATGAGTGGTATTATTGACAAATTGCCACTCTTTACTCCATTTCCTTGCTATTTCAGGGATATTTTCAATAGGGACTTTAGTCTCTATTAAGCTAATCAAACCTATTTTTTGGGCTTTGACTATTTTCTTTATTTCATGTTGTTTTGCTGAGCCATTAAGGCCCCTGATATTCCAGCTTGCTAGCATGATGAAATAGTACCTTCCCCCTTCCTGACAACAGAGTTGCTTCCTTGTGGTCTCTGTGTTGCACTCTTTGTCTTGCTTCCATTGCTCTTGTTCCCAACAAGTTTACTTGAAGTATTTTCCTCTTGAATTGTAGATTCCCCTTCCTCCCCTAATTGTTGAAATCTGTTATGTAACAATGTGGTGTATTTGCTATCTGTCTTGCTCTCATTGCATTTCTTCTTAACAATTTTGCTTGGAGTATTTTCCTCTTGAATTGCAGATTCCTCTTCCTCCCCTGATTGTTGAAGTCTGTTTTGTAACAGTGTGGTGCTTTTGCTCTTATGTGACTCCTCATGAAAGCTATCTTGTACATTTTCCATATTAGTCTTCTCAGCCTCTGTTGTAACCTTTACCTTCCACACTTTCTGTATTGTTGGCTTTAAATAGCAGGCTGCTTCCCAATGTCCAAAGACTTTGCAGTGTGTGCATCTGGCAGGCTTCCACTCGTACTCCACTTTTTGGGTGTGAGTCCATCCACTGGGTCCCTTTAACAAAATTTCTTCAGGAAATTTACTTTCTATATCCATTTCCACACATACTCTAGCATACATTAGCCTTTCTTGGGATGCTGTCATTCTATTAGTATAGAGAAGTTTGCCTAGGGTACTGCTGATTTTGCTTAACAGATGATTTGTCCAAAATTGCAGAGGTAATTGTGGGAATTTAACCCACACTGGCACAGTAGATAGTCCTACCTTGTCTAATGATAAATCCTGGGACCATGGCTTGACTATCATTGGCTTATTGTCAAAGGACCAAGGCCCTTTTTCCATTATCATGGCTTGTGAGTTTGCATTGTCAAGCTTAACTAGGAATATTCCTGTTTTTAATAGGCTTACAGCAATACTACTGTATGTACTCCATTTCCTCTCCAAAACTCTTTGCACTATATGAATTGGTGGTCTAGCTCCCATTATGTATACCACCACAGCATTTTCCCATTGGTGTACACCGGATTCAATGTCCTCCATAGAGAATTGCACTCCAATTTCCCCCTCAAAGTCTTGGGGTTTTACAAATTCTAATTTGTGTTCAAGTACAAATTCTCTGTTAGGACATACTACATTAGCATATGATTTTGCATTTGTATTCTTCTGCGAAATATTCTCAGCATTTCCCACTGATTTTTCTGTTAGGGCAGGGAATTCAATCTCCTTATTGGCGCCAAAAGGATGTTCAAGAAGCGCGTGGGATGTACCTGTACTATTCGCGTTCTGTGCACGTGTTATTTTTGCTGCCGATTGGAGTTCTTGTGCAATCTGTGTCTCGATTTGAACAGCATTTATTGATTTCACTGGATTGATTGTCTTCAATTCTTCTTTCAACTCGTTGTTCTCTTGTCTTAACTCCATTAACTGAGTTTGTAAGTTGCAGATCAATTCCCGTAATTCTTTGTCATCATCGGAATCAGAACTGGTTACTTGGATCTTTCCCGGTTGTAAATCTCCCGCATCACAGAATTTTGTCAAGCATAAAGCAACCGTCAATTTCTCCGGCGACTTTGTCCGATTGCCTGATGTTTTTGTTTCATGAGTTTGTGACCAATGTTGGCCTACAAAATCTTTAGCGAAAGCTTCCTTGGGAGGTCCTCGTAATCTATTGGATTTTCTTTGTGTTGCCATTCTGTACACATGAATCTTGAAAACCCTAGAATTCTAGAGAGAAGACTAGAATTCGAGTTTTTCTCTGAGGTCCCATTTTTTGATCTTGATCACTTTCAGCTTTGTTGTTCTCTTTCAGGAATATGATACTTGGCCGTACTAGAAATGTTTTCTTGATAAACTAAACTATGTAAATATTTTTGAATCAGATACTATATACTACGGGAATAAATTCAAAAGATGATAAACAAAAGAACTGCCATGAATCTCATTTTCCAAGTATAAACCTGAAAAAAAATGCCTCTTAAATTATTTCAGCAATATACAGATAGAGCTTGGGGCCAAGCAAATGGAGTTTTCGACAAATCTTAGTTGGTCTGGACCAGCCAAAAATGGAGAACATTAACCCTTCAAAGTTTATCTTTCTTGGAGAGGAACTCCTGCCTGAGCTCTGCCGCGTCAATCTCATTGAATCGATTCTCCGGTATCCAGTTTTCGGTCTTTGGGTCTCTCATCCAAAACGCTTCCCCTGCAACTTCTTTGCTCGGCTCCGCCGCCTTCTTAATGGCTGAAGCCGCGGACAAATTCTCCGCTGCAGCCGTGTATGCACGACGACTGAAAAAAAAAAGAAAAAGAAAAAGAAAAAAAACCATGCAAAATATCATTAATCTTCTAAACTCTGAGTTCAATAGCACCTGCAGTGAACCTCGAAGGGGAGGGGCAAGCCATTTATGGCTCCCTTCGAAAGTCGAAAAACCATACCGTTAATCTAGGGTTTTCTGCTGTTCTTATATACCATAAATGGCTCGCCACGCTCCCCCCTCCAAAAACAAAAAACAAAAAGATTCTGGTTCCGCTCTTGCTCAGAGTTCTCTAATGATTGAAGGATACCGGGCAAATATCTTGGAATATGTAAATGAGGGCATGACATGCATATACATATACGTACAAACCCGAGGAGGAGGAAGCTGTTAATTGAGACCTTGACCATGGTCAGAAGACGGAGATAGAGAAAGGAATGGACAGATATATATATATATATATATATATATATATATATATATATATATATATATATATATATATATATATATATATATATATATATATATATGAAACGAAGAGAGTTTTTATACCTGAGAGAGGTTTGAAGATGGAAGGGCTTTTATAGGAACCCTTGGACTCAGTTACTTGTAACTTGCAACGTAAACCATCCAAATCTTATATTGACTCCTTATTCTAGACCACTACGATACTTGGTGGTTTTTTTTACTTTTCACCGATAATTTTTCTGGTTGCTTTGAATTTCTTCTTTCTCCTTTCTAAGGAAAGAACCATGTCAACGAACAATTTCTCAGTAAATCATGCATGGTCAACCTCAATATCAGTCAAATTGGCTAACTTCTTTGGTTGAGATTTGCCTCGGATGACGTTAAATAGATTGTCTGAATAGATTTTTTTTTTTGGGGTAAAAGGTCCCATTGTATTTCTATTCAAATCATATACATATGTACAATGTTCTATCCATTCACACAGTTACAAGCATATCTTTTCTAACAGTTTTATTCCACTACACATTGCTGTCCATCAGGATCTGTTGATCTATTCCCCACGCAGAGCATAATGCCTGATTAATAACACTAGCAGGGACTTTCTTCCAACTATATACTCTGTACCTCACCCATTGTTGTATCACAAATAAAACACATCCATGTTCTGATGTTGCTTGATTAGTAACCACTCTTGCATTTCTTTCTTGCCACACTCCATAACATGTAGCTGCAACTAATAATTTGCTTAGTTTGGCATTAAAGCTTTTCCCTCTGGAATGCTTGCAAGAAAACTCCATCATTTGCTTCCAGGAATTTAGCCTTTCACTGACTTGTAACTTGTTCAGGACCATTTCCCATACATTCCTAGTAAAAGAACAATTCCAAAACAAAAGATCCTCAGTTTCAGCAGATGCAACACATAGAACACATGTAGCATCTTGTCTGAATAGATTTAAACTTGACTGTTAATATATATATATATATATATATATATATATATATATATATATATATATATATCTCATAATTTACAGCAATAACTCTCAAATAATTTCACATAAAGTTTCACAGAAATTATAACTACACTAAGGTAAAAGGATTTAAATATCGGGGGAAGAAAACAAAAACACATATGCTACTAACTGTTTAAGGATCAAATCACATAGTTCTGATTGTCATTCGAAAAGGGCCAAGGCACACTTGCGTCCG
Organism: Escallonia herrerae; assembly: GCA_033070095.1. Lineage (NCBI taxonomy): Eukaryota > Viridiplantae > Streptophyta > Magnoliopsida > Escalloniales > Escalloniaceae > Escallonia > Escallonia herrerae. Next base: position 297,982 of record JAVXUP010000564.1, read on the forward strand.
CTTTCTTTATAACCGAATAATGTCACCTACTATACCTTTAGTTCCCTTCCTTTGCTTTCTTCCAAGCACCACCTTTTTATTGAGTTGTTTACAACACATGCATAGAAAATATACATGTATATCAGCAGCCCATTACTCAAATAAGGAGATCCTCCTGATATGCATGTGGTACATATTCTGTTACTGAAAAGATTAGATCCTCCTCTATATGATCGAATTTATCAATGTTCATGATTCTCAGAGGATGGTAGCATACTAGCTAGCGGCCCATTAATTACTCAGACAAGGAGATCCTCCTGATATGTGGTACATATTCTGTTACTGAAAATATGATCGAATTTACCAATGTTCATGATTCTCAGAGGATGGTAGCATACCAGCTAGCTTGCTTGATAAGTGATAACATCGATCAGTATTATGGGTAGCATACTAGGTTGCTTGATAACAACATCACCGTAGCTATCAAAAAAATTTGTATTAGTTAATAAGACAAATTTGTTGACTAGTCAAATATTCAACCGCATGAAAAAAGTGAATTTAACTGAGGACGTGGAGTAGACCCATGTAGATAATGATCCTAGTCTGGTCTACTGTTACGGTTTCATCGTACCACGTGCTGGTATCAAGTTAAATTTTAATCAAGAATCATTATTTCAAGATTGAAGGGAGACAAAAGTCCTCTAATTAAGAAATCAAGGCCTAATCAATGGGATTTCTCTAAATTAAACTTACCCCTTAGCCTATACAGGGCTTGGGGTAGGGAAGAAGGACACACAAGTTCTCTGCAATTAAAGCCCTGTCGAAGTATTATCCTCTCACACTTTCTGTTTCATTTGAAGAATAATATGCACTAATCTAGAAGCATTCTTCAATCGAGCACTTCTAAGAGAATATACACACACACACACACACACACACACATACATATCATAAATCAGAGAAGAATTTGCCTTCGACTTCCAAGATTCTACGAGTCAAGAATGAACATTTTTTTTGCTCGTACAAGGGTTGAAAGAAGATAGCTATAACCTCCTATATAGCGACAAATAATTGCCATTAGTAATCTTTCTGCTAACACTTTGAGTAACAATTCTTAGCACTAATTTTTTATTGTCGCTAAATAAAAGACACTAAAAATATTTAATGATAATTAATATCGTTGTACAAGAAATTGTAGCTATCTTGTTATAAACCAGTATCACCTATAATTATTCCATCAAGAAGAAATTTTTTTTGCTCCTCGGAAGAATCTGGAGATTGAATTGGACGCGGTTTAACCATTTACTTTGTGTAACACAAAGTGGTGTAACCTTTAATCTAAATCGATGAATCCAGTTTTGTGCAATTGTTTCTGTTGCTGCTAAAAATATGCTCAGTATATTTTTCGGAACTCGAACTTGGACTGATGACCTGTAAGACAGAAAACAAGTGACTACCAGGTAGGGTTCCCGATAGAGAACTTTCCGATGCTTAAGTTAGAGGTCTTTGTGTGTAGTTGTAGTTGTCCCCATACCTGGGGGTGGACCCCTTTATATAGCTGTAGGAGAAGACTCCTAGAAGGATTGGGCCGTGGACCAGATGTGTTAGGATCGCGTTAAGATCCTCGAGGATCACGTCACGATCTATGAGGACATTTTAGAATCCTGTCAAGATAATCATCAATCCTCCAGTTTGACTGGGATCGTCGAGTGTCCCCCAATTATTGAGAGTTATATTTGAGTTATATCAGTTTCTTATCTTACTGTTTAGACACGAAAATTTTATCTACAATCACTAATATTGTTTTCCTACATGATTTGCACTGTAATTCCGTAGTCCCCTCCACTCTGATGCCTTCAAAGTGTAGGAATGAAAGTGTAGTGAAACTCCAATAGTGGTCTAGGTGAAGTTGTGAGTGTCTCCTAAGCTTTCTCGTAACAAAAGAACCAATTCCTTTGTCGCTCATTATCAAATTATTCTTTATCGTCAAGGTAACACTTGAGGGAAATATTGAATCATCATGGAGATGCACGAACGGAATTCTCTCAATCCCAACATCTATCGTCATAGCTTGTTGCCCGGATTAGAACCGGATGCAGGGTGCCTCCTGAGGCGCTGAGAGCATGCGAAGCAAGTTACCAGGTTGAACAGACTTTGGCTCCTACTTGGTTGTAGGAATTTTCCTCCCACCTCGTGTGTAGTAATAATTAATAGTCTCTAAATGTTTCTTGTAACTTTTCTTCTAATACTTTCAGAGACAATTATTAGTAGCGCCTTTTTAGCATTACTAAATAAAAATCAGTAAAAATATTTAAAGAAGATTGATTGTCGCTCTATAGGGGGTAGGAGGAAGATTCCACTAACCGGAGCCAAATTTTTTCTCACAAGGTTACCTGATCAGTGCCGGAGAGTCCAACATTCCAGTGAAAACCTTCTTGAACAGCTAGTCGATGTCATTTGCACTCATCATGGCTTGTTGCCCTGCCGTGGACACTGCAATACCAGCTACACATTGCTCTGCTCAAATTGACCTTCGGATATGTCGACCGAATTTTGGGCAGCAGCCATGCATGTTAATGATATAGTTTGACGGTGCAGCTGGCTAAATCAGTCTCTATTTGATGCACGTGAGAAAGTTAGGGTTTCTTGAGGAGGAGGAGGAGATTCATGCGCTTGCCCTAGCCTACAAGCATTTGCTGCAGAAGAATAACCGTGGTCCAATGTGCCGTTTATTTGCCAAGAATTTATTGAGGGCTTCCATAAGTAACAGGAGAATTATTGCGGCCAGCATAAAAAATAACCTTGGCTAGGCATTGCTCTTTCCTTAGCCTTGAGAAAACTCGGTGTGGCTTAGGCTTCATTTTCATGAATGACGGTCTCTCCTTGAGGGGATTCTTTGTTCTGATAAGAGTTTTGTAAGTTTTCTAGAAGGGAAGCCACCCTTGATAAACTATCTTGCCATGGCAATATTTGCTCGAGGGCTTGTATGGGAGCTTTTTAGCCCACTTCATTGCTTTTGGATGGAGCAAAGCGATTAAGTTTCTGCCAATATGTAACATTCTTAGCTTTCTTTAAAGATTACTGAAAAATCGATGCGTCCAGCAGAGGCTGCAAGCAAATTGTTACACAGACGTGATACGCACTAAGTCTTAATTAGCTCATTTTTTGCAGTGCTAGAATTTATACTATTTTTTGTTGTAACAATTCAAGAACTTCAAAGCATGAAGGTAGATTACACAAACATGAAAAACACTAACGTCCATTGCAGGGCTAGAGGTTTTAAACATGAAAAACATTCACACAACCTGGCCTGTTGCATGCAGCATTTCCCATATGATTTTGATTCCAACCATCATTACAGTCTCTGCCTTCTTCCATGATGGGAACCAAGTATGGCTCTCACCTTTGTTTTGCCTTTTGGATGTCTGAGTGCATTTTAACAGTTCAGTGTCGTGGACTTGCTTTTGTTTGCACTTACTAGATGATAACATTCTGTCTGCACTTACTTTTTGCCTTCTTTGCCTACCTAATCTTGGATGCCTTTTTTCGGGAAAAAAATATAGCTGCTTGGTGGACGGTGGAACATTAGGACTTGAGTTGCTTAGTCTTTGTTTTATACTCGTGCAGCTGCACATAAAATTGACCTTACTGCTAGCTGATCATGCCCCCGACACAGCAACAACGCGATTCTATCAGATTCATTTTTAGACAGTCCTTTGAGATACCATTTGCACTTAAGAGGTAAGTGGCGTGCCAAGGGGTTGCTTAAGCATGTCAACTTATCTTTCTTCATATTCTTTTTATGAGTGACACACTTATACGATAAATTAAAATTCAAATGTCTCGATACATTATTTTGTAATGCCTTGATGTATGATGAATTACATTATTTAGGTGACGAAATCACAGCAAGAACGAGAGGAGCAAATTAATCACAACATATACACCTTACCTTACGCTCTGGTTGTTGTGCTACAGCAAAGCCACCAGACTCCACTTTCAATTTAATACATAATTATCTGCACAATTTTCACGTTTTCCAGGTCCAAACGGACACAATATTTCTTGTAGATGACATTGGCCCACAAAACAAAAGTTCAGATGTGTTATGGGGTTGTGTGCAGTTCCACAAAAAAGCCAACGCGGTGAAGATTAAAATAAGGCACATTTCATCAAAGCACGTGTACTGCAAAATCACCCATGGATGGTGTCAACAAATGGTAAACATGGTAGTTTATGGAGTTTACTGTTTGTGTGCACTTGTTCTATTAAATATCCATCACTAGCTCCTCCAACCTCATCAATCATCAGCTCACTGCTCGCTCTCTCTCTCTCTCTCTCTCTCCTCCCCCCCCCCCCCCCAAAATAATAATCAGCCAAAGATGCTCCTCCGAATAGGTTGGAACCCTTTCAATATGGACGAAGATCAGGGTCCTGAGATGAGGCAAAAGCTAGCCATGGGTGGCTCCTATGAAGGCTCAATGGCTGTTGGTCTGCGGATTCTTGTACAGATCTCACATGAGGATTCGAATATGGTTGTAAAGTCTAGTAAGATAAGAAAATTGAGAAAACCCATGTTCAAGTTTGGAGGAACTCCATCCAGCTCCCGCGGCTCTTGCTTTCTCAAATCTTGCTACCTATGCAACAAGCAGCTATGCCCTGATAAAGATGTGTACATGTATAGGTAAGCAATCAAGTCTGAAGCTAGTACACATCTTTGTTTATTCTTTGGTAGAAATATCAAAAGAACAAGAAACCTTGAAATTGGGTTCATCTGATTCTTACTGCTTAATTCGTAAAATCTTCGGTATGTTTGACATAATTTTGAGGAAGTTCCTGATTTGTTGCTGCAGGGGTGATCAAGGTTTTTGCAGTGTAGAGTGCAGGACGAGGCAAATATATCTGGACGAAATCAGAGAGTTGGAAGCTTCCACCATGAAAGTACTGGAGTCCTACAGGCAACGTCGAAACGGCGGCCGGTGTGAGACTAGTGTCCTTTTAGAGGAGCACCGCCACCGGCATGAACCCTTGTCACATCGGAAAGATCGAGCCATATTCTCATTCTCTTAGCAGAGGTTCATCCTGCCATTTTTGCCACCTTTTTGGGTAGAACACCGGCAGAAGATTCAGATAGTATTGAAGTTGAAGGAAAAGAGAGTGAGATCGATAAGGATATTCAAATGTAGAAATATGGGCCTCGTTGTCGGTGCTTCTTCCTTTCTTCTTCTTGTTCTACTTTTTTGGACAGAATTATCTGTGCTACTTCATGTGAACCAGTTTCCGAGCTTAATATTAGTGTCCTCTATGGCTCTGAAAAATATTTAATTTTCAAAGCTTCAAAGATGACATAACCGGAATTTTTTATTTTACAGCGGAATGTTAAGTCTTGAATTAGTTGAGTGCAAATATCATATCTCTCTCTCTCTCTCTCTCTCTCTCTCTCTCTATATATATATATATATATATATATATATATATATTGGTTGGAGCAAATATAAAAAGAGTCGAAGTTGATTACTTTGAACTAGCTCACTAGTAAATGACACTTTTTCAATCTTTTTGTTTTCTATTTTATACGAAAGATTCGATCCGCAAGGACCATCATTGAGAACTGTTTGATCGCATTGGAGGAAAAAGATAAAGTGAGCGGTACGGTTTAAAGGTTGCAAGAGCGACGATATCGATTCCCACCACTACTCGACCATAAAAGCAAGGTATACGCATAATGTCTTAACCTTGTTTTCTCACTAATATACTTTTTTGAAAGTTTTACCATACATAAATTGACATCAAACAATCTTTGTGTCATGATTTTTGGTATCACTTTAGTTTTTGCAATGTTCAAAATGCTGGTGCGGTTTCTAAGTTTAGACATTATGTAACATGCCATTATTAGATCTTGTGCGATAACTGTCCATTAGTTGCTTAATTTTCAAAACATTCCTAGAATTATGAAACGAAGGAAATATATATTTCTCTACACCCATTTTATCTACGTCCTTTAGTGATATATGAAGCCTAAAGTGTAGACAAATATTATCTTGACATACAAGTCCCACAATTCTAGCATGTGCCTCCGTATAGCCATTCTCAAAATGGGCTTCACTGAGAAATTCGTCGACTTTAATTTTTGAAAAAAATTAGGAAATGAGGGATTTTAGGAATAAATATTTGTGGAAGGTGTTTTTTTTTGCTTTCTGAAAACTAAAGAAAAGATGGAGTGACTTTTCAAAGTATATGAATAAGGGGTAGACCTAGAAAAAAAAGGAGTTTTCTGAAATCAATTAATTTGGTCTTCCTAAATTACCCGTCCCCCCAAAATCGTGGATAGAAGTCGTTTTATGTATGATGCCAAGGAAAGTGAGTTCGCAGTCGACGTGGAGGTGCCACAAAGAATGCAGTCGGAGTCAAATGCCAAGTGTGATGATGTGAGACACAGTAAGGGTGGAGTAAGGGCAGAGACCAAGGGCTTTCCAAACAGAGCTTGAGGGTGGCAGTGCTGCGAGGGCGATGGCGTAGGGTGAATACACGGCGACAGTCACAGTTCGATACTTAGGTCCAGAGTCAGGGTCTTGTATGTTTCTCTCTCTAGGATTCTAGAGTGAGAAAGTAAAAATGTTAGAGTTTTGAGAATATGAAAAACTGGAGTCCTGCAAATGAATTCTCAAGACCTCTATTTATAGAGGTTGAGATGGTGATGTCATCACTCGACACGTGGCGCTCCCCGAGAGTGACACATCACCGAAGGGTCCATAGCTGTTTGTGCTCCACAGACTGTCGAATCGCATATTCACCCGGCCTGCCCCGCACAACATCGCTCTGTCTGTCTGGAAAGACTGGCTCCCACAATGTCGGTGTGGCCAGAGAACCCCTTGATCTAGCCACCAATCCAAGCCCTTGCAGAGTCCCACAGGCCTGGCAGTGGTGGGGAAGACCCGACCCCCAGCTGTCAGGTGGACTAAGCGCGATGCCCTCTGAAGACCTGCTCCCGTCTCAGAGTTACCTGGGGGTCATAGCCCTTAGGGGTGCCGACGCGAGCCCCTAGTGCTGGAGCACGTAGGCCAGTCATGAAGACACCCTGATGGAGATAGTGTCCCGAAAGAGTCGCCTATGCCGCTGCTGCGACGGGTCCTCATTCTGGAGCACTACGAATGGAGCCCCCCGGAATGAAGATCGTGATAGCTTTATGGTAACGAGCCTATCCCGCTGCGAAGGGTCCTCGTGCCGGAGCCCTCCCGTGATTGTGACGGCGATGGCTTTAAGGTTGTGAGCCCATCCCGTGGCGGCGATGACTATAAGGTTGTGAGTCCATCCCTCTGCGAGGGGTCCTCATACCAGAGCCCCTCGTGATTGTGACGGCGATGGCTTTAAGGTTGTGAGTCCATCCCGTGGCAGCGATGACTATAAGGTTGTGAGTCCATCCCGCTGTGAGTGGTCCTCGTGCCAGAGTCCCCCGTGATTGTGACGGCGATGGCTTTAAGGTTGTGAGCCCATCCCGTGCGGCGATGACTATAAGGTTGTGTGTCCATCCCGCTACGAGGGGTCATCGTGTCGGAGCCCCTCGTGATTATGATGGCAATGGCTTTAAGGTTATGAACCCATCCTGTGGCGGCGATGATAATAAGGTTGTGAGTCCATCCCTTTGCGAGGGCCGGAGCCCCCCGTGATTGTGACGGCGCTTTAAGGTTGTGAGCCCATCCCTTAGTAGCGATGACCATAAGGTTGTGAGTTCATCCCGCTGCGAGCGGTCCTCGTGTCAGAGCACTACAAACGGAGCCCCCCGGAAGCATGTAACATGATTGTGGCACATGGGCTCGGCGGTTACCATCGCGAGACAATACCTGCTGTCGGGGTATGTATCATGAGAGTGGCGCACGGGCCCGGCGACGAACGTCGCAGAGACAATACCTGGTGCCGTGGGCACATATCATGGAAGTAGCGCATGGGCGTGGGGACGAACGTCGCGGAGCAATACTTGGTGTTCGGAGCACGCATCATGAGAATGGCGCAAGGGCGCAGGCGACGAACGTCGCGGGGATATACTTGGTGCCGGGGCACATGTTATGGAAGTGGCGTACGGGTGCAGCGACAAACGTGGCGGAGATATACCTGGTGCGGGGGCACATGTTATGGAAGTGGCGTACGGGCACGGCGACGAACGTCACGGAGATATACTTGGTGCTAGGGCACATGTTATGGAAGTGAAGTATGGGCGTTGCGACGAATGTCACGGAGATAATACTTGGTGTCGGGGCACATGTCATGAGAATGGCGCATGGGCGCGGTAACAAACGTCGCGGAGCAATACTTGGTGCCGGGGGCATGCATCATGAGAATGGCGCAAGGGCGTAGCGACGAACGTCGCAGAACAATACTTGGTGCGGGGGCAAGTATCATGACAATGGCGCACGGGAGCGGCGACGAACGTCATGGAGCCGGCGCACCGGAACGCGTCCGGTGTCCTGAAGACGGGATGTGAGCTGAGTGTACCTGTCATCACAAGATAATGAATGCAACATGTAGTAATGACAAAGTCAGGAGTGATGGTATGCGGTCGTTGATGACAGGTCATTCGGTGGTAGTTCGCGACTTTGGGCGATGGGCATCGCAAGAGAGGTATACGATCATGGACGACAGACGTCATGAGGTTGATGCACGACGGACGTTGTGAGGTTGATGCATGACGGACGTTGTGAGGTTGATGGATGACGGACGTCGCGAGGTTGATGTATGAACGTCCGTAAACATCACGGAGGTGCAAAGATTCGAGAAAATAAGTGCGTGCGGGAGGGGAGGCCATAGGCCAAGAATTGGGGGAATGCCAAGGCCACCACCTCTGGGGAGGCCGAGGCCGACCCTAGGGAGTGGCCAAGGCCGACCCTAGGGAGTGGCCAAGGCCAATGGCCAACTCTCATGAAGGGAGGCCAAGGCGACTCCCTCTTTCGGTGAACTTCGGGGTCGCCGACGGTAGGATTTTTTATGGGCTATGATAAATCCGAAAGTTGCAGACGATGAGTGTGTTGCCAAGAATCGTACCCTCATGACGAACAAAGTGCCAAAGTCACGTACGAAACGAAAAAAGTGTGAAAAGAGGGGTGCGTGAAGGGGTGAACCACCGGGGGAAAGTGGCCGAGGCCAACCCCTCCTAGAGGCCGAGGCCGACCCCCTAGGGTTGGCCAAGGCCAATTGGCCAACTTCCATTTTTGGAGCCCAAGGCCACTTCCCCTTTTGGCAAACTTCGGGCTCGCTGACGGTAGGTGTTTTGATGAATGATGACAAATCCGGAAGTTGCGTCGTGATGAGAGTGTTGCCAAGAATCGTACCCATACGACGAACAAAGCGCCGAAATAACATAAAGAGCGTACGGAGCGAACAAAGTGCTAGCTAAAAGGACTTTGCGCGAAAAGTGAAGAACAGGGGGGGGGGGGGAAGGTCAAGGCCAACCCCCCATGGGAGGCCGAGGCCTACCCCATGGCCTTGGGTGAGGCTAAGGCCGACCCCATGGGGTTGGCCAAGGCCTTTGCCCCTTGATCCCGTCGTTTCCGTTGCGTCGTCGGTCGACATTTTTGATGAAAAGGTGCTTGGGTGGTCGCGGCGCGACGATCGTGCTACCGTGAGTGGCGTCAACGTGAAATAATTTGTGACTAAATCGCACACAAAGTGTGCGAAGCTAGAAACACATGTGACTTGGGCGTGCGCACTTTGACCGGTTCGATGCGTTAGAAAAATGACCGTTGACAATGTCGACGTGTTCGCGTTAAAATGGGACCCCTAGCGGTCCATTGGGTATGACCAGAATAGGTTGGGAACAATGTAAGAATGCAAATAGGTTATGCGAAAATGCTTGTCAATTTATGTAGATATTCAGTTGTTAAATCTCTTGCATCTTGAAACAACCCCCCCCCCCCCCCCCTCCCTCAATAACAGACTTTCCTCCAAGAGTACTTGCACCCACCCTTTCCCCCCTCCCATCCACTAATACAACAGGGAATGATGTTGTCAAGAGGACTGGTAGGTCAAGTGGGGTGTCATTTTAGATATAGTCCGTATGCGGTGGGCTTTACGTTCTGAAACCCATTCAAAGTTAGGGGGAAGGAGTTCGCCAAATCAGTAGACCAATAATGAGACATGGTTTTCTGGTCTTGAACTAGACGAAAACACTGATGAGACCACGAAAAGGGAAAGGAGAAGCCTGCCACAAGAGCCCTCTTTGGTTGATCAGCAACAAACAAGAGGTGTTCGAGCTGAAAGCCAATAAGAAGCGTCTACCCCAATTAAGGTGTGAGCTTAAAGGGTAAGGTAAAGGATGTAGGAGCTGGTTCACAATCCTCTTCAAGTACTGAGATGGCATAACATCAGAAGGCATTTTGTCATCTTCAACTGAAGAAACTGGTGCAGAGCATTTAGAACGCACTTCTGGTGCTGCAATAGTACGTAACATCGTCAATTAAATTACCTGCTTTGTGCATGAGAAGATCTCCTATAATAGAAGAAGTTTTAGGGGCTGGCAAAGCTGATGCATCTAGTAATGGCACAATGGTGCAGCTTGAACAACCAGCTAGTCATTTGGAAGCATCAGGGACTGAGGTAAGAGTGGGGCATTGAAACGAGGGAAACTTCAAGTCCTGAAAGATAGATTTGATGAATGGGAAGAAGCGTTTGTACTTGACACCGAGTACCGAAAAAATGATAAAATGTTTTCGAAGGAAGTACTGTTGGAAGGGGGAGGGGTGGTGCAAGTCTTTCAGAGGGAAATCTCTTATTGAACGCGAGGGGAAGCTCCTGGGGGGGGGGGGGGGGGGGGACCGGTAGAGGGGCCATGAATATTTACACAAGTTGACAAACATTTTCGCATAATCTAATTTCATTCTTTCATAAAATGACTTGTATCCTATTTTTGGGGGTGAAAAATTTTGGAAGTTCTAATCAATTGATTTCAGAAAACATCTTTTTATATTTTTTAAGTCCAACCCTCGTTCAGAAATTTTAAAAAGTCACCATATTTTTTCTTAAAGTTTTTTTTTCTTAAAAAAAAAAACCATCTTCCACAAGTAGTTATTTCCTAAACCCCTTATTTCCACAAGTAGTTATTTCCTTAATTTTTGTATCTAAAAATGCAACATCATCGTCCGGCCTGACTCCAAAAGTGTCGGCGTCGGACCCAAGAGCTTTGGGGCCATTCATGATGCTTTCCCCTTGGCTTGTAGCAAGAAAATATCTGCACTTGTGGTTTAGGCACTTGTCAGTAAATTCTTATGCAAGCTTTGACATTTGGGTTCACCAAATATCAACTTACTTTCTCGTTGATGATAATAATAATAATTACGTTATGGTGCCATCTACTTAAGATACTCTTGTTTTGGCATTTTGATGTGTGTAGGCATTGTCCGGGTGTCCGACTTATACACGGAAAAAGTTTATTCTTTCTTTTTTTTTTTATAAGGAGAAAAAGTCAAAGCGCACGAAATTGTGGCTGTAGTAATCCACACAAACATAGTTGGCTGGAAATCCTCATCAACCGTATCACCTCGTCTCGTTCTAGATCTTAAAATCAGAGTGTGACCGGTCACAAATCAGGGAGTGATTGACCTCATCACTATCCATTTATACCCGCAAGTGCGAATCTTTGAAGGCAAACCATTTTCTCATGTTGATGGGATCTTTACTCCGCGAGAAACATACCTGAAAAGAAGCAAGCCCCCTTATTTGTCGTCATCTTTATCGAACCTCGTCGCCACCGCCTATTCATCGCTCACTTGGAAGGTAGATGGGACCTAGTCGATTCACCATCTTCATCGTCCTATTGCAACCGTCACTCACCAGAAAAATGGAAGAACTGCTATTGTCAATCTGACATGAATGCTAACTAGGATTAAGAATGGCGACGTATACCCCAAAGCGACAAATTGATAGAAGTTTGATCGATAACACATCAGCGATGGTGAATTGATATCATCGTTGCAGTGAAGTTTTCCTTTCTTTTGAGATATAGGCCCTGTTTGACACTCGTTTTTTTTTTTTTCAGTTTTGTAAATTGAAAAAAATAAACGCGTTTGGTAACCAATTTTCATTTTTTTTTCAGTTAAAAAAATCAGTTTTTAAACCAAGACTGTTTTTGAAAACTCAAAAAATGAGTTTCGATTTTCAGTATTGATTTTTTTTAAACCACCACCACCCTCCCACTGCCGGCACTACCGCCGGCGCCCGGCAGCCACCGCCTGCACCGACTGCCGGCACCCTACAGCCACAGCCTGCGACTGCCGGCGGTCGGTAGTCACCGCTGGCGACCACCGCCTACTACTGCCGGTGGCCAGCCACACCACCGTCGGCCACTGCCACGCCCCACCACCGCCACCACAAACCACCACCAAAGAAAAAACTCAAAATAAAAACTGAGTAACCAAACACTCAAAAAAATAAAACTCAAAATAAAAACTGGGTTGTCAAACACCCACTTGTGTTTGTAAAAAAAAAAATTTACTGTTCTTTTTAAAACTGAAAATCAAAACTGAGAGTATTTCAAACAGAGCATAATAAAGGAATATCATGCATTGAGGATTACTTTGATACCAGTAAGGGCATTGGTGAACATAGTTCATGGTCAATATTAAGGCTTCGTTTGACAAAATTTTTTTTTTGGTTTTCAGTTTTTAAAGAGCAATTTTTTAAAGAGCAGCTTAAATTTTTTTTTTTATAAAAACAAGTGGGTGTTTGATAACCCCTTTTTTTTTTGAGGTTTTTTTTTTTGGTGTTTGGTAACCCTTTTTATTTTGACTTTTTTTTTTTGGTGGTTTGCGGTGGCGGTGGTGGGGCGTAGCGGTGGTCGACGGTGGTGGTGGTGGTGGCCGACGGCCGGAGGTGGCTGCCGGCAGTCACCGGCGGTGGTGGCCGGCGGCCGGAGGTAGCTGCCGGCAGTCTCCGGCGGTGGTCGCCGGCGGCCGGAGGTGGCTGCCGGCAGTCACCGGCGGTGGTGGCCGGCGGGCGGAGGTAGCTGCCGGCCGTCTCCGGCGGTGGTCGCCGGCGGCCGGAGGTGGCTGCCGGCAGTCTCCGGCGGTGGTCGCCGGCGGCCGGCAGTCTCCGGCGGTGGTCGCCTGAGGTGGCTGCCGGCGGTGGGAGGGTGGTGGTGGTGGTCGAAAAAAAAAAACCAAAAGTGAAAAAAAAAACCAGTTTTTGGAGTTTTTTTTTTTACTCTGCAGTTTAAAAACTGATTTTTTAAATTGAAAAAAAAATGGTTACCAAACGCTCTTTTTTTTCAGTTTTTAAAACTGAAAAAAAAAGAGGGAAAATTTTTTTGTCAAACGGGACCTAAGTGTACAAGTGTTTTATCCAAATTTTTTTTATCTTCTACGTAAGTGTTTTTCTCTTCTCAATGTTAGTGTTTGACGGGAGTAATGCTAGCTTTTTGAATTTCTATCCTAAATTTTTTAATATCTAGTTCAAAACAATTGAATTTTGGTTGCATCATTGAAATCATAGGGAAAATATAGGTGGTATTACAATATATAATTCCTTAGTTGTGAAAAAAAAAAAAGATTTCTGTTTCAAAATCGTTCGCTAACTTCGCTTAGTTTCAGTTTGGCCTCAATAGTTTTACTTCAGTTATCCATTTCCAAGGTAGCGCGCAAAGATGAATTTTATTAAGATCTTGTCTGCTTTTACATGATTTTACTGCACTTTTTAGTCCGTTACATGTTCTGTAAATTTTGACAACGTTAAATATAACTTTGACTATCAAGTCATTCCATCGATTGTTGATTCCTACTAAAAAATGTTCTAATTGAATAAATGGAAAGAGCACAAGGCATACTCGAACAGACCAATTCGTGGTTATGTTCGACTCTTTGTGAGCATAGTACATGCAGCCACTTCTCATGGCTTAGAGTCGCAAATTTAACATTTCAAATGACATGTAAATTATCAGCTCTTAGGCACTGTTTGACACACATTATTTTTTCAGTTTTAAAAACTGAAAAAATAAGCCTTCTTCGTTGCTTTTATTCCCACGTTTACGAATCTCTTCTTCAAACTTGAACGAAAGGACTAAAAATACTCGACTAAATATTTGAGCAAACCTAAATCATATTAAGTCCACCTTCCTTTTAACACGTATCAAACATATATTCTATCAATATATATGTGGCCTTAAAAATTCGCGTAGGACTAATTCTGAGTTAACAAAAACTTCACGCAAGGGATTTAAATCGCAACATAAGAATATACGAAAATGAAAATCGTGGGAGTTCTAATTCTTTTTTGGAATTCTAGACCAACTACATTTCGCGCTTCAGTTGAGAGAAGGGGGTACAGGGAAAGGGAAAGAGAGGGAGAGAGAGCGAGAGGGAGACGACGTTGATGGAGACCCTCTGAGCTCGAGTACATCAACAGACTAATAATAAGGAACACAGTTCAATCACGCGGAACGCAAATAAATATGATAAGGAATTTTGTTTCTGTAGCAAATGAACCTGAAATAAGAGAGAAAAAGATAAAAAAAGAAAAATAAGAACAGACATGGGATTATATTCTTGAAGTTATATTCTTGTGGGTGCCCATTCATGAAGTTATATTCTTGAATTGATTCGAAACAATTCCTGTTCAATTTAAACAACATTCGCATGTGATTTTTGTTTTTCTTTTCCTCTCTTTTTCTACTTTGGGGTTTTGGTTTTGTTTTCTTTTTAATTTTCCTAAACAGTTCGTCGAAACAAAGATTTTTATACTTATATTCTTTTTGTTTTTGATTGATGTTTAGTTCGCGTTTGACCATGTGATGGTTGGGTGTGTGAGTAATGTAATTATCACTGATGACAGCCCCGCACCTCATTTAACAAGTAAGAACATTTCATTAATTTTTTTTAGGTGTTTGATTTAGTGGTGGATAGCGAGTCAAACAGATAATTTTGAGACGAGATTCTTATTATGCCCGCGATTTTGCTTTTTCTTTTAATTAAAGATTTTTATTTGGGTGGGGGGTGATTTTAAGTGTCTAGGGTTTGTATTCTACTTTACTCCTCTTTTGCTTGCCTTTGTTTATGACAAGGGTTTGTATTCGATCTCTCTCGATTTCTTCATCTGGGTTGTTCGAGTTCCTCAATTTGCTCATCTGGGTCGGTGAGTTTTTTTATTTTATTATCTGGGTTTGTTCAATTTGTTGATTTCATGTTCCTATTCCTTCTTCAATGGCGGTTTTGATTATTCTAGGGCACAAAGGAAGTTGATTGGCTCTGCCTGTAGAAAGAAGGCTGTGGCTCTCACCATACTTGGCAGGTTTAGATAAGAAGGATGTTCCATCTTCAAGGAGCTTCAAAACACACTTGTGGTCTTCTTGCAGTCACATGTGGGAGGCAAAGGGAGGATGTTGAGCCTAGATTCCCCTCTCCACAGATTGTTTCTTCAGGACGTTTGGAGGTAAAAATTCACTTGTTATCCGTCTTATTGAACGGTTTTTCTTGTTCTTCAGTACGAAGTTGATTGCGGTAAGTGATATTATTCACCATCTGTTGCAGGTTCAGACATTGAACAATCCGAGTACAGATGAGTTCCATAAGGTGATTGATTCGTTTCAGCCGAATTTTGTGTATTTGCAAGGGGAGCCGCTTCCAAATGGAGAAGTTGGATCTCTGATTTGGGGAGGTGTTGACGTGTCCAGTGCTGAAGCTATTTCTGAGCTGTTTAATTCCACATTGCCCACAACAGTATGTCACTTGTATATGTGTACTTGCTCATGTGGCTCTTCATGTAGAGGATTTTAGTCTTTTGTTGGAAATTCGTCTTCAGTTGTCTAGCTTTGTATCTCTACTTTCTTCCCCTCTCTACGACATTGCTGAGAACTGTATTTCCCTTGCTCCAATAGCTTCTTCAGTAGCTTTGTTGTGCATGATCATTCTTTGCATGCATTTGATAGTTTTTAATTTGTATACCTACAAGGGAGAAAGATGTGTACCTGTCGGATATAAACTAGGGAATGGTCAAATTCACCGTCAAATATGGTTATCAACCCCCTCATTAGTCGGAAATTTTTTTCCTGCCAGAGGTGGTCGATAGCAACTAGTACAGATTGACATATTTGGTGGTCACCAAGGATGTGCATCAATGGTTTGGGGTGCCAAGTTGAGTACTTTCTTTTTATTTGGGTTCTCTCTTGATCGAACTTTCAGAGCCAAAAAACTTCGGCATTGAGCGGTTTGGAGGACTTTAAACTTCTGATTTTATCCAAGCCAGGAAAAAGAAGGTACGGGAATAAGACGAACAAGGATGTAGGTAGAAGGAGTGGAGTAGACACGAAGGACAGGAAGGGAGGTAAAGGAAACCATTAGATCACATTCTTCGAAACCTATTGGTCACCTTCTTAGAAAGAGACATCCCTGTTTTTAGCTGGCGATTTCGTCCAACAACCTGTACTTCGAAATACAAAATTCTAACAAGAATTCATTGTTGCTAAACCTTGACAAGCTAAAAGAATTTATGTCAGGAATAAACGTAGTAAGGTTCTCTGGTTGTTAACATAAGTTTTGATGATTGAACTGTATATTGCTAAAAGTAGTGAAGGAGGCATCTCTGTTTTGGTGCAAGAAAAGCAAATTAAGGAATGAGAGGGATGTTATGCAGTCCAATTAAGCTGCAAGATCCAATACATTTACATTTTGAAACCCTTATTATGTATTCTTTTCTTTTTCTGTTCTAAGTGCTACTTTGCATATGATTCAGTCATTTGTCACTAATCTGATTTGATTCAAATTGCCTTTATAGGTTTATCTGGAGGTCCCAGATGGAGAAAGATTGGCAGAGGCACTTTACACTAAGGTAAAGCTGAGAGGTACTGAACTTTGTTGATTATAAGAATCTTCATTAAGTGAGACCCAGAAGCTCGGGTAAAAGAAACTTTTCATTCTGGAATAAATTTATTAATCATCATATTAATATTGCAGGGAATTCCTTACGTCATATATTGGAAGAATGCGTTTTCATGTTATGCTGCTTGCCATTTCCGTCATGCCCTATTATCAGTGGTGCAGAGGTATGTGGACTTGTGGAGTGTCTCTGTGCGTCTGGAGGGGGATTTTGACTGCTTGGTGATTGTTATTGTGAATTTTCCCCAGATTATTTAAATCTGTATACTCAAAAAGGACACCGGGGTTTAATTTTGTCTTAACTGCACCATACGTGACTTGGTTTTCTATAATCAACCAAAAGATGAGCGAACTAACTGCACCTCGTTAGCTCAGTTTGAATCCATTGTATGCCTATCATGGTTTATGTTTGGAAGATTGAAGCGTATTTGTAAATCACAACTATTAATTATGACTTCTGTAGTAGCATCATGTGTTGGATGCCTTGAAGCGTTCCTATTCATGGCTGCGGCTTTGTCTTGTAAACTTGTTGGGCTCGCTTGGCGTGCTCATCAATATAACCATTCAACTATAAGATCAGTGGCTGTGGCATGAACTTTGAGGCCTTAGAAGTGGGTCGGGATAGGAATGAAGTAGCAAAGATGAAGGCATGGAATGACCTGCTTTGCCTGTTTATGTGGCTACGTATTTGTGGCTGAAAGATGAAAACTTGTCGTCTGATGTTCTGACTTTTGTGGATTGCAGTTCATCTAGCCATACCTGGGATGCTTTCCAGTTTGCACATGCATCTTTTAGGCTGTACTGTGTACGAAACAATCTCGTCTTCCCTAATACGATACAAAAAAGTAGTGGCAAGCTGGGTCCTCGCCTTCTTGGGGACCCCCCAAAGATTGATGTTGCCTCACCTGAGACAGTTGGGGCAGATGATGAAGAAAGCTCACCTGATGCTTTTCCTGCGATCAAGATATACGATGATGATGTGGACATGAGATTTCTTGTTTGTGGAGTTCCGTGCACATTAGTAAGTTTAGGGAAAATATTTGTCCCTCCAGTTCATAATTGCTGGGTCTTTCTGTAGTAGACTTTGTTTGATTTTTACTCAGAAACTGAATTCTTTTCAGGATGCATGCTTATTAGGACCTCTGGAAGATGGCCTCAATTCTCTCTTGAGTATAGAAGTACGTATGATTAAGTAATTACTTGCTTTTATGTCTTCAACTATGGAAAGCTTACCTTCATCTATAATTGTTGAAGAGAGAGCGAGGAGGAGGGAGAGAGGTTGCTCGTGCATATGGTTTTAAAAAAGACGGAGGGAACACCTGCTAGTTGTCACCAACTGCTGTAATGTGTAGCGATTGGTGCCTGTGTTTGAGAAAAAGTTTTCTGCGGTGTGGCCCACTAGTTCATGATGTGTGCAGCGACCCGGTCCATGGCCCACCTCAGGGCAATGCCTCCCTCAAAAGGGCTAGCCAAGTAGGTACTCTAGGATCATAGGCAAGGTCTTATAAGGGTGATCTCATACCATTGTACATACGATGTGGGATATCACAATCTTCCTTCCTTATGCCTTAGCGTCCTCTCTAAGGCTCAATGACACATAGCCGATAATCTTCCTCTCTAGCGAATGTGGGATATACCCGGCTCATCCTTTGTTGCCCCAACCATCCTCTTCAAGTGGGATATACCTGGGCTTGCTCGGCAACCCAACTTGGTAGCTCAACCGAGCTTTCTAGATCCGCTCCGATACCATCTGTAACGATCTAGTCCACGGCCCCACCACAGGACAATACGTCCCCTGAAAGGGCTAGCCAATTGTGATATCCCACATCATATGTTGAATGGTACAAGATTTTCCTTATAAGACCTGCCTATGATCTTCGAAGTACCTACTTGGCTAGTTCTTCTGAGGGAGACATTGCCCTGTGGTGGGGCCATGGGCCGAGTCACTACAATTTGGACGGCCTTAGATGGGTTGGCTAGGTCTCCCTGTTTTTATGATATGTATACAGATGTGTATGTATATTTCTACTAGTTGCTTAAACTGTTTTAACTGCACCAGTATTAATCTACCATGATTGCGTATTAATTGTTTTCTAAATTGCTGTTTCAGATGCGTGGTAGTAAACTTCATAACCGGGTTAGGTATGTGCCTACTTTCAGTTGTTGATGCACAAAGAAACCACATATTTCATAGATAAATGTGTCATGTACGGGTTTTATTTTATTATCTATATGGCATTGTACTACTAGCATTTTTCTCATTAACTTGACAGTAGAACCACAAACTTGCGTATGGCGTATGTGGATGTTAGTATAGGTGGCTGAGCAATCTGATAGTTTCCCAACCTTTGAAAGTTCTGACTTAGATGGAGTCACATGTAAACGTGGCAACCAATCATGAATAAGCTTCAAATATTTGGACTTTTCATTGCCAAGGACCTCATTTGAAGAGATACTGTAGAAGAAGTGAATGACTCCATATGTTTTTCTCTTTGGCTCCATTCAAGATAGTAGATTTCAAGCTGTAGGGATCAACCAATATAAGTTTGAGGGACAACAGATGGACCCTTAGGTTTTGTAAGAATCTCTCTCTCTCTCTCTCTCTCTCTCTCTCTCTCTCTCTCTCACTCACTCACTCACTCATATTGTGGGTGGATTCTAAAAAAAACGCTTAGAGGGATCGGCTATCAGTACTCTTCCTTTCCTAGCTTGAAGGGTTCGCAGTTCAATAGATGCCAAAATTACAATGACAATAGCAATTTCAGCGGAGGCCAATGTGGACTAAAGATGGTTGTTTTGACCTACTAATTACATGCAAATAAGCCTTCCACCCGATATATTAAGAAGGATGATGTTGGCTTTTAACGTATTTTTAGGAAATTTTAGTTTTAACATAACTTAATAGAAGGAAAAAGATTAAGACCAGAAACTTGCTCAAGGCAATGGTATCTTCTCTGTTCAGAATTCTTGTTGCAACCAACTATCAGTAACATTTATGAAGCATGCTTGGATTAACAGTAATAATCGACTAATATCTATATGCTAATGCTTTTAGAGCCCCACCGTTCTCTGAACCAGAGAAAAACCATGCAAAGGGTCAGTCGCTCAACAGTCGTTCGAATGTGGTCGCTTTTTTTTCCCTTTCCCCTTGCTGATTTTGTCTTAATTCATTTAATCTATTTTCTTCACTTTCGAGCATCATTTACATCTTGTGAAGTCCTTGCATGAAGTTATTTTACAGTATATCTGCACCCGGAGTAAATTATCACTTGATTAGTACCATTATTTTGTGGTCAGTGCCCTTCCACCACCTCTTCAGGCTGGGACATTCTCTCGTGGTGTTGTGACCATGCGGTGTGATCTATCAACTTGTAGTTCTGCCCACATATCCCTTCTAGTATCAGGCAGTGCCCAAACGTGCTTTGATGATCAGGTATGCTTTATTAATTTGTTTAGTTTGTTGGGGACCTAGGTTGGATACCCTGATTTGTGGAAGCTGAGGTCTGAGGGCCTGTGTGTTTCAGTCTTTGGAGAATCATATTAAAAGTGAAGTTATTGAAAAGAGTCGGCGAGCTCATGCACATAGCGAGGAAAATAAACCGCCTTTGTCTGAACCTCGGAGATCTGCTTCAATAGCTTGTGGGGCAGCCGTGTTTGAAGTTAGCTTAAAGGTTCCTACATGGGCTTCACAGGTTATTTACATTTTTCTTTTGAACATATATATTATTTATAATGAGAAACCATTGATTTTGCGTTCTTTGGGTGTTTACATGGAAACTTTCTGAATTTGTCAAGCCACGCCCTTCATTTCTTTAGGCCATTTTTTTTTGTAACTGTCCACTGTTGGCAATTTTCTATTGACGGTTATACCGAATTGTAGTACTATAGCATTGTACAGTGATACTTGTGTTATGCATGGAAAGTGTTTCTGCAGGTCATGGCTTCGGTTGGCTTTATATTATTGGATTTTGATGTGAAAAATCTGTATCCCTTTTTTAACTGTAGTGTGGCCTCCAAGTTTTTTTAGTTTTATGGAAGAGAGTTAGACTGGGATGTAGTGCTATTATGGTGTTAACCAAAGAAGTATCATCGCAGATAGTGGCATTACTCAGAATCACTTTCATAATGAGTGACTCCCATGTGTCCTAGACTGCAATTGTTTAACGATGAATTTGTGCATATTATGAAAAAGATTATTGATCCAAGCTTCTCCATCTGGTTAATAAATATAACGGATAGTGATACATTCATCTGCACTTCAAAGGCATATCTATTGGATGAGTATCTGCTTCAGTACGGGTTTTTGACGTACTTCTGGTCCTTGTTCAGTTGAGAAGTTGGAAAATGCCTGATAGAGTAGGCCGTTTACATGTCATGCAGTGTTTCTTCAGAAAGGATCATTGATTTTTCTGCTTGGTTTTGGTATTTATATTGATTGGTAATGATGGCCCAATTATTTGGTTTCTTTATAATTTCGTTGCTTGTTGCGGCTTGTGTCTGCAGGTTTTGAGGCAGCTAGCACCAGATGTATCTTATCGTAGTTTAGTTGCACTTGGCGTTGCCAGCGTTCAGGGGTTAGCCGTTGCTTCATTTGAGAAAGATGATGCAGAGCGACTCCTTTTCTTCTGTACAAGACAAGGGAAAGATATCAGTCATAACAATATTAACATCACCTGTCTCCCAAGCTGGTTGAGACCACCTGCTCCATGTAGAAAGAGGTCTGAGATAGGCCATGAAGTAAACCCTGGCTGTGTTCCTGGACACGGTACTGTTAAAATCGAACACCAGGAGAAGGAAACTGGATTGACGAACGGAATCAACATGCCATTTGTTCCTGTCAGGCAGAAATTGAAAGTTGCTGCTATGAGGCCAATTCCTCACGTTCGTCATCAGAAGATGTTACCCTTTTCTGTAGTTTCTGAGGCAAATGGACATGACGTAGCCCAAACAAAGGCTAACTTGCCGATTGTTCCTCCTCCAAAGCACAGCACTGCTGGAGCAAATTCTGCTACCCATCGGAAAGCATCATCAAGTTGTTATCTGGCTAAGCAGCAGATTATTTCCTTGAATCCCATTCCTCTGAAGAAACATGGCTGTGGTAGAAGCCCAGTACATGTTTGCTCTGAGGTGAGTTTTCTTCTTCCATTTTTTTCTCCTTCCATTTTTTTCTCCTGGTGTAGCCTTGTAGGTGCTAAAACATGCTTGCAGAGACCAAACACTAAGTTGTGTGGAGATCACAGATATCTGGCATTAATACTCCTGGATTAAAATGCGGCGATCAAATTTCGATCAAATTGAATTTGGTAGATGATGCTTCATGAATCAGATTATTATGCCTTTTCTAAGTAATTTTTATTTAGTAGAGGATGATAGGTGAAGAAGAGTTATGCATTCGGCTGATTATCTGTGTCAATTTCCAATAGCATGGGCTTAACTCTATCATGTGACGCCATGATGAAAGTTCAATACCATGACTGGAAAGCGACTGATAGTGAGTTGGCAACCAAATAATGATAGTGGCAATGACAACACTGATCATGATGGCAGCCATTACAAATTTGGGCTATTGTCGGCACATCAGAGAGTGTAATAGATACAATACATCAACCCTATAGAAAATTCTTAGCGGACAAAGAAGATACCTGTTACGTTACGAATCGCCGAAGTCTTCCTACTTCTCCATTGCATTGTTCCAATCAGATCCGAAAATTGGAAAGAAAGATAAAATCAGTTGGAGAATCTAATAAGTGAATAAGCACATGCCTTTTTATACTCCTGCATTTCCTTTCCTCTCCTTGGATTTTAGGTAATGAGTCTTTGTTGAAAGGACTTTCCTCTTTTAAATGATGAGTGTGTCCAATTCGGGCAAGTTATTTGAAGGCTAATACTGTTGACTTGTGATTGCAATTTACTCATTTTCAATTATTGTCCTGGATGGATATCTTTTTATCTTTTTGTGGCTTTACTTGCTCATTTTAAAGCTGGGTCATTCGTACTCGCTTGCTCTGTCACTTTAAAAGTTTAGGCAAGTATTGTAACTGATGGATGGTCAAGATATTTTGCTAGTAGTAGTAGTTATTTTCTTAAGTGATTACCTAGTCCCCAACCAACAAGAGGAGGGGTTCAGATGCATTAGAAGAATAGATTACATAATATCTGAACAATTTTAGTTTTTCACTTTGTAAAAGTATTGCAGCACATCAGATGTAGCTTTTAGACTAGAAGAATTGACTGCTGTTTTTTTTCTTCTTCTCTAGATTATGACTTTAGAAAATTCTTTGAACATATTTTCCTTTTCATATGACCCGCAGGAGGAGTTTCTGAAGGATGTAATGCAATTCCTAATCCTTCGAGGGCATACTCGTCTTATCCCCCAAGGTGGTCTTGCTGAGTTCCCAGATGCCATACTCAATGCAAAGCGTCTCGACCTCTTCAACTTGTATAGAGAGGTGAGTTTTTGGTGGCTTTCAACTTAGTAGCTTGTTCATCCTCTGCTAAGGGCTAACTGATAATTCTCCAAAAGGGGAGTTGGCATGGAAATGTTTGCTTTATTTATCAGAATCTTCATTGTAAAGGTTAAATATATTCCCTGTAAAAATTTGGGTCCTTTTCAGGTGGTTTCAAGAGGTGGTTTTCATGTTGGCAATGGCATCAATTGGAAAGGACAAGTTTTCTCGAAGATGCACAATCACACAGTGACAAATAAGATGACGGTATGCTCTATGCATTGCTTGTTAACTCTTTTCTTGTGAGCATTCACAAGTATGACAAAAAAATTAAGCCTGACGAATCCAACTGATAATTGTCATTTAGAGAATCTTGAAATTTGAAAAATAAAATAAGATCCTCTTTTTGGCAAGGCAATGCATGTATTTGCGGGTCTACGAACATGGACCTAAGAAATAGTCGTCACAGCATGTGCTTGACTATTGGTTGTGAAGTTTCTACTTGAATACTTGGACACCAGCTTATTTTGACCTTGAAGCATTTGGGTTATCAGGCTGTTACACGATGACAAGTGAAATAATAGGACAGAATGGTTGTTAGTTTTACCAGTTGTATGCTATTTATCAGTCACCCCCTTATGGACGCTTGCATGTACTTTCTTGTCACACACCGTGGACACTTGAGATGTATTAGTGGCATCTTTCAGATTTCAGACAGTTGAACGCTGAATACCAGTAGTAATATTTTATGCATGATGTTTCTTTGAACCAGGGTGTTGGGAACACACTTAAAAGACATTATGAAACCTACCTTCTGGAATATGAATTGGCTCATGATGACGTAGACGGAGAGTGCTGTTTGTTATGCCGCAGGTTGTATTCTCTTCTGTTATTCTCCTAGAAGATTAATTAAAATATAAAAGCGTAGGAGGTTGTGCTAAGGTTGGTTTTTTGAACTGTCACCAGTAGCGCTGCAGGGGATTGGGTGAACTGTGGCATTTGTGGCGAGTGGGCCCATTTCGGCTGCGACAGAAGGCAGGGTCTTGGTGCCTTCAAGGTATGACATCAAAGCTCCATAAGTTTCGACTCGTGGAACTGTCCTAGCTTTTGTTTGGATGAAAATTTTGGTTGATTGGTATTGTTATCATATGTGCAGGATTATGCTAAAACAGATGGGTTAGAATACATTTGCCCACAGTGCAGCGTGTCAAATTTTAAGAAGAAGATGCAGAAAACCACAAATGGATATTCTTGAGGCTCACCATTTCAGTTATGACGTACTGGTGTTGCTTAGTCATTCTTTTTCGCTTTCTTTTACGGGGTAGATTTTCTCCCACATGGAAGAGAAAATTTGTCAATTTGTTGTAGGGATAGGTCCGAATGTATTATTAAGTTCACCATCAGCGTTGGTCGGAAGTGGTGGTCGAGGCAGAACCGTTTCGAGCAAGGAAACAGGTGGAGAGACCAAGGCGTAGGATGTGTAGGAAGCGGGGGCACAAGGAGGTAGTTTTTTGGTTGGGAGCAAGGTTTTAGTGGGAGTAAGGTGGTGTAATATATATATATATATATATATATATATATATATATATATATATATATATATATATATATATATACATATATATATCCTCTGCTGTTGTAGCTTTATGAAACATTTATATCTCAAGTCCCTTTTTTTACCTTATACTTTTTATGTTCGGCCCATGTGTGCAAAGTATAATTTGCTTTGGATTTTTAGTTTTTTTTTTCTAAGGAAAAAAGTAAAGGTGGTAATCACAACTCAGACCTGTTTACCGGTCTAAATTTGTCCACTTATGGCATCCAAAATCACGCATTTAAATAATTAAGTTGAAATGGGCTCTTGCAACTCATTAAGCTGTTGGTTTACATGAGTTGTAAATGGGTTTGCGGTACCCGTCAGAATTTTTTTCACTCATTGACTGTTCAAAACTCACTCTCTTTTTGTTGATAAATTTGAGAATTGCATTGATAAAATTAATGTTTTACAATCGTCTGCTATGTCTTTTTATCTTTTTTGGTGCTTGAAGAAAGGTGCATAGACACTACATTTTAATCCCTCGTGCATGGTGGAGGGTTCAAATATATTATCTCCCCACCAGTTCTCTGACTCTTCCAACATACTGGACATGGTGGAGGGTTCAAATATATTATCTCCCCACCAGTTCTCTGACTCTTCCAACATACTGGACATGGTGACACCGATCAACTTGTGCTCTATTTAGCCCGACTTTCACTCTTTTGGTGAATATAGTGTGGTAGCACCCCGTAGCTTATCAAAGTCCGTATGCAAAGCCCAATTATATAGGAAACAATGACTGGGTAAGTAGAATTTCTTATCCTTCTACTCATTTGTATCTACCTGTTTTTGTTTGGGCAAATGTAAATAAGAAGGTTTATTTTTGCCGTTGTTTGTATTTGTAAGCCATGGATGTCATGGCTAGTACGGAAAATCTTTAAATTTCTCTCTCTCTCTCTCTCTCTCTAACCCCAAAAAAAAAAAAACACATTAAAAGACAATGAAGTTTATGCTATTTTGGAGCAGACTTTGACATTTGGGGTATTAGCTCCAGCGAACTCTTGAGATCAAATACATCGAACAAAATATCAGGCAATGTGACCTTTCAGGTTTTTTCCTTTTGGTAAAGACCTTTGAGATTCTTTAGGCTGGCGTGGGAAATGAAAAAGCGTAAAGATGACCTTATCAGTACGCTAATTACCTCGAGGAAACACTGTATATATAGATGGGGCAAGAAAGAAGAACTGACAAAGGTTTAAGTTCAAGATTTAATCATCATGCAGGTCGATGATTATTACTTCTCAGCTCTCCATGATCAAGAAGAGATCTTCCCCATTCCAGATGAGAAATACGCGGAAGAGCTAATGCTGCAAGAGGCTCTCATTTCCTCAGCAATCTCTTCAAGATTGCAGGAGGTCTCATTAGAAAGGGAGGAGGTTGGTAACCATCCTCCCATCAACAGCCACAAGGAAGTGAAGAGGATTAAAGAAACAGGCCACTCGTCACAGGTCTTCTGTGATATTTGCGTGGATACAAAGCCAAGGGAAGAGATGTTCAGAAGCAATACTTGCTCGCATTCATTTTGCCAAGACTGCATCAGCAAATATGTTGCAGCAAAAATACAGGAAAACATGACCATGATCGAGTGTCCAGACTTGAATTGTAGAGGGATCATAGGACCCGAGGATTGTCATTCTATCGTTCCGCGAGAAGTGTTTGAAAGATGGGAAAACGCGTTGTGCGAGTCCTTTATACTCGGCTCTCAAAAGTTTTACTGCCCGTTCACTGATTGTTCAGCTATGTTGGTGGATGATGGAGGGGAGATGGTGACTGCTTCAGAGTGCCCGAATTGTCGTAGACTTTTCTGTGCACGGTGCAAGGTTTCATGGCACGCCAGGATCGGAGGTAGGGAGTTTCAGAGGCTGAAGAAGGACGAGAGAGAGAGTGAGGATGTTATGTTGATGGAGCTTGCCAAGAACAAGTAATGGAGGAGATGTTCCAACTGCAAGTACCATGTTGAGAAGGTTGACGGCTGTATGCACATTTCTTGCAGGTTAGTTTGGCTAAATTTGGAACTCTTCTTCATGTTGTCAACAATTTTACTCCCGCCAGTACTTCCTTTATTGTTAGGGATGAAGACGAAGATTAATTTAGCTGGACTTAAGATTGTGCTGGCTTGAATTCTTGCAGGTGTGGGTACCATTTTTGCTATGGCTGTGGAGTGAAATGGGAAGATCATAGTGTATCTCTCTGTTCTGGCTAATGAAAATTGCCAGTACTTGTATCTATCTGTTCCTTTATTTTTTTTTCCCATTAGTTGTGAATTGGGTAATTTTTGGTCACAACTATTCCGAACTATGTAATATCAAATTTGATTTCTAGCAAGGATTTATGTGGCGTTCTATATATGACAAAAGGGCTCGTACACTCCAATCGTTGCAATATATAGTCACTTACAACCGTGCTTAAAAAATTGAGAGACGTCTCATAAATATTCATTACTTTACGAAAAGTTCCTAACAAAAAGAAACTAACTTTGATAGTATCGAATACTGCGTAATTGAAGTCTTACACCCACATAACTTACGTTTAAACTTTTTTTATTTTTTATTATTGAAAGTACAAATTTGTACTAGAGACAACGTAAGCGTTACATCTAACAAGGTTAGAACCACAAAATTTCAGGGTTTTAATCTAAAAGTGTCTTAATTGAACATGTTTAAATGTTGTACAACTGGCCCCATCAATTTCAACTTAAAAAGTGCTTAATTGTGAAGTTTTGAGTACAAAGTACTCAAAATAGTAGCTGAAAAAACTGGTCAAAATACTGCAAGTTCACATTCATATTTCCTAACTAGTTACAAAAATACAATTGGAGAAGTGATAATTGAAAATAAGATAATTGAACACATCATCTTTCTTATCGGAGTGCTGATCTGATATTATCTGATAAATGAAGGTCAATCTTAGTAAATTAGGAAATGAAGGTTAGGAAACGAACTTTGCCCTCATTAATATGCAAAGGATAATAAAGAAGTCATAAGTTAGTACTAATTAAAAAGGGTATAAAAAGAGACTTAAAGAATATTTGTCGCTGAATATCTAATTATCTTTCCATACAAGGAAAACTGCACAGTTTTTCGGAATCTATCCAAGATTTTATAACTTTAGCCACGAAATAAAGAACCCTAATTCGTTTGTCTGGGAGACGAGAACCCTGATTCCCGTTTTTGATAAGTCGGCAGGCTATGGTCAAGAGGGAGACTACGGAGATGGCTTCCAAATATGAGGATATTCCGCCGCTTGATGATGATGAGCAGCAGCAGCAGAAGATTCGCCTTGATCAAAAGAAAAAAGAAAAGGGTGATCATGAGGGCACAAAGATTAAATGGAAAAAGGGAAACCCAAGATTGTTTGATGATATTGAGAGCAAATTTTGGGAAATTTCGAATACAGAATGGTTTGATGATAACGACGTAGAACTCCAGCATGCTCTCTACTCCTCTGTGTTGGTGGCGAATGATTCAGTCCATTTCATGTCGGACGACGAAAACGAAGCGAGTAAAACCCAAGAAGGCCGCAAAAGGAATGGCAAGGAGATATATTCGTCGGTGAAGCATGTTAGGGCTAACTCGTTTGGCGGCATATGGAGGGCAAGCTATGAAGAAGGCCAGTGTTCGTACGATATCTGCGAGATTTGCAACGATAAGACGCCAAAGGGGGTTGCGGTCATAAGCCACAAGTGCGGTCACATGTTTTGTAAAGATTGCGTTGCTGCGTATATCGCAAAGAAGGCACATGAAAATATCGCAAGCGTGAATTGCCCAGGATCCAAGTGCAGTTTGGAGTTCAGGCCCGGAGATTGTTCTTCCGTCATGCCATGTGAGGTGTTGGATCGGTGGGAGCGCGCTCTTTGCGAGGCTAGGGTTCTTGCTTCGCCCAAGATGCTAAGGTGTCCTTTTAAGGACTGCTTGGCCACTTTCGTGGATGATGAAAGAGGCTTCTTGATCAGAGCGTGCCCTATATGTTGGAAAATCTTTTGCATGAAGTGCAGGGTTTCGTGGCATTTTGGGGAATCGTGTGCGCAGTATCGTCGGCAATTTCTTGAGGATCTGCTAGGGGAGGCAGAAGCTCTTGACGCATATTGGATGTGGCAACCACCATGGAAGCCCTATGAGCCAAGTTTGCAAGATATATATAACAAGTTAGACTGGGTAAGAAATATGTGGTTCTAAGTCATGAGTGAAACAGGTAAATTGGCAGCATGATTGCCATTGTTTTTCCCTTTTCCTGTTTTGCTAGTGCTCTATTCTGGTTTTAGTTTAGTCACTGAAAAGTGTCTTTTTAGTTCGTGATTGTTACTCCTTTACCGTGTTGTACCTGGATTCTGTGAGGAAGTCTTTCTCTTTAAGACATTTGAGTTGCTTTTTAAATGGTTCAGTCTCGGGTTTTTTTTCTTTCTTGGTGCATTATGGTTCCTCACTCGGAAGCCATGAATTTTGTTTCTCCTGATTGCCATCCTTGTACTCTAAATACTAGTACTTCAGACTCCTTCCGCGAAAAAAGGCTTTTGCAACATTTGATGGAGTCATGATATGTCTGATCCTAGTCAAGATTTTTAATTTGTCATTCGAGGTTGAAGTGCTTCAAGTCAGTTTAGTCCAAACTAACCCTCTTGACGGATGATTCGAAAACTTAGGTTTTTCCTTAGGATTTAATGGCTGGTTAGGGCAAAGAGACATCCTTACATCAATTGTAAAATCTACCGAGGCATGACTATCTAAAATGCACATATGGCCAGAGACTTGATTACAGGATTTTAATCTTGAAATGTTCACTTAATTTCAGGATTACTTTACATTTGTTCGCAAAAAAATGGAATGACTCTCGAGTTTAACCTTTTGATTTGGTAATTTAATAATAGAAGGCATCCATGAGTGTACAAATTGGGCGATTATTGAAGTCTTTGGCTAACAGGCTAGTGGTAAAAGTCTGGCCACTGTATTAGATCGTTATAGCAGTGAGGCTCACAACTGAGTTCACA
Organism: Escallonia herrerae; assembly: GCA_033070095.1. Classification (NCBI taxonomy): domain Eukaryota; kingdom Viridiplantae; phylum Streptophyta; class Magnoliopsida; order Escalloniales; family Escalloniaceae; genus Escallonia; species Escallonia herrerae. The sequence goes on from JAVXUP010000564.1 coordinate 327,838, forward strand.
TAATATCAAAATTATTATTAATAACTCGAACCAAGAGAAATATAAGTAGAACTCAGCAAGTTCGTATGACCTATTTGAATGGTATGATTGTTACTATTTCGCCTGATTTATTCTTTTTTATACGCCATTCGTGTCAGCTTCAAGTCGGGGTCGTCAAACTTTTCGTTCCTACATGTGATTGCAAGTATAAACATCATTCAAAACAAGGAACGGTCAAGCAATCTGAATACACCCATAGATTGCGTACAGCAAAACTACGATATCAATTTTAGAACTGCTGACACAGAAACACCATTTTGTCTTGAAAGAATGGTTTGACTTTCACGTATGGACTTGCTGGACCCCAAAAGTTCTGCCATCTCAAGTAGTTCAAATAGAGAATGGGATCAGTTCTTTTGGACAGTAGTGCCCCTTTGTTAAAATTTACTTTTAATGTACCGTTGCTTGTGATTTGATGCACCGTGTCAATTATGAATTCTGAAATTTTTTGTGGTGGAGTAAAATCTTGAACTTTGTCTACAAATTTCGTTGAGTAAAATCTTGTGGGTGTACTTTTAACTATATCTTAGAGGTTGAAAATTAAGAGTTACATTTAGTGGAAAATCAAACTTGCATCAAAGAGAAGCAAAAGAATCTCACAGGAGACATCGAAACAAAGGTAGATCATCGCAAAAGGCTCTCATCTTACGTCCGCTATTGCGAAGATGTGTTTTCGATTTTTTAGTTTCAAGTCACAAATCCTCAGCGAACAAGAGAACCATATATGCAAATTTCAGTTGTTTGACTAATGCGTTGCATAACTATCTAGATGATCGCAGAGGGAAAGAGTTAAAATCAATACGTAGGTGTCGTACCATGACAAAACTACGATAATGCGAGCATAATTAAGGAGCATTAAGAATTCTTTTATACTACGTCAGTGAGGAAAGGGAACCGAACCCTCAATCTCCAAACTAGTTCTATTATAAATAAACGAGGAGACCCTTGTGAACCTCTACCAAAAAAAAGAACAAGGGGAGACGTCAGCTGAGATATATAGTTCATGTACCAGTTTAATCCCCTACACTTTTCCCTCAAATAACGGACTCTATTGCAAAGATTGTACCACAACACGAGTATATAGGGGCAGCCAATGAGAGTTGATGTCCGGCAGAGGAAGAGGAAACAGAAGAAGAAGAATGAGAAAAAGAAGAAGAGGAGGAGGAGGACGAGGAGGAGAGGTCGACGGTCATCAACAGCCTGAAAAATTCGTGCTGGAGTGTTCAGACGACGAAGATATGCAACTCCAAGAAGCTCTCTATCTGTCAGCGTTGATGGCTCGTAAAGAAGATCAAACCCTAGAAGCCATGAAAAGAAAAAGTAAGGAGATATGCTCTTCTGTGGAAATCATTAGCGGGGTCTCTAGTACTAACTGCGAAACGGGTGAGTGTTCTTATGGGGTTTGCGAGATTTGCGAGGATAAAATCTCGAGTGAGGAGATTTTAACCAACAGAAAGTGCGATCACTCGTTTTGTAGCGATTGTTTGCACAGCTACCTTGGGAAGAAGGTACAAGCGAGTGTTACACGGGTTCAGTGTCCCGAATCGAATTGCAAACGCAGATTTCCGCCTGAACACTTTCGACACTTCGTCCCTAGAAAAGCGTATCAAGTGTGGAAGCATTCTATCAACGAGGCTAGGGATCTGGCCGAGACGGATTCGCTAGACTCCCCTCCTGGACTCTTCCCTACATTCTAGGTGGACATGGAAAGCGTCATTCGGAGTCGATCTCCTACTAAGAACTAGAATGATTTTGGGTTCAAAGGGTACTTAAGCAGTGGCCTGCATGTTTAGGCAGTGCTTAATTGACCTTGTAGTCATGTTTCTAGTCCTTTTCCGACTGTGATCTTATACTCTTTAAAACCATGATAAGTTGTATTCTTTTTTTTTTCCACTGCTTTCTTGTCGGTAGTTAGTAGACTCCTTATAAGTATACCATGCATTCATCTTCATAGATTTGGTTATGAATTGAATTCCAGCCCTCCTGATAAAAGGATCAAAAATCCATTCTTTTGTGGTCACGGTTATGGGGTGAACTAGATGTGCAATTCTAGCATATATAAAGCCCTAACTGTATCTTAGGGCTCAAGTTTCTAGCCAGAGTTGAGGTATTTGCACCGAGGATCACTTTAGCATTTCGTGTGTTGAAAGATCAGTTCTCTCGATTCACATTTATGGTTTGAATATTGGCTTACCCTTTCCTTGATCTACTTGGTAAAGCCACGCTATACTACTGTATTTATCAACTCTTCTGCAGTGAAAAAAGTCCCGGGCAGAGTTATTAGGTCTAAGGCCAAATAATTGTGTGCATTGCGTCCATAAAGCAATGCACCAAAATTGAACTATACCTATTAAAAGTCTTAAAGAACTATCCTAAAATCCACGTTCTTTTGAAATTTCTTGATAAGTTGCAGAATAAATTCTACGTTGATAAGTTATTTGTGTAGATTCAGAGTCCCTATGCATGTCATCATCTGAGCAAATGAGCCATCCGTTGCTCTTTAGACTTTCGTTCTGCCAATTTACGTACATGTATTGTATTCACGCTCTTGAGACACTCTACATCGTATTTATTTTTACATGCTTCCACGCTCTCAGTCCCGGGTCAAGTAAAGGGTACATTAGGTGCTAGAAATTGAGGCCCTTGCATAGGCATCACCATTACTCCGCATAAAGCAACGGTTTTACGTCAATTGGACCAAAAGCACACAACTAGTTTGATGCTGATCTTGTATTAGATAGATGAGACACCACATTATAAATGAAGTATTTAGAGAGATTAATAGATATTAGACAACTACGCTACCCTCGAGACCTATTCTGAGTGGTTAATGACGCAATTATATTAACGAAATAGTTTGAATTTTTCAGCGAACACACTAAATGTTGAGGTCTGCCTTTGCAGATTTGCTTGCCTAAAGAAATTTCACAGGCTCATATCTATGTAAAGATTTCACCTACGGCCTTTATCACTACCTACTAAGGCTCCACCGTCAAGCTTCTAAGACTACTTGTAAGGATCAGGCAGCAAAACAGGGGGAAAAAAAATTGTGACTCACCCCAAAGTTGAAAAGAACTTACTTGTTAGGTCTACTAAGCATGAGATTCACAGTACGACTCCAATACGCTCTAAATAATTCTAGTAAGTACGTTCATCATCATATGTTAAGGGAATTGAAACTGCAACTGCATAAAATTTACCTCCTGGTTAGAGTAATCTGCACGATATTCCTGCTTCCCATATGGAATCAGGCAAATCAAGTATCAAACTGACCAACCCCTTTGCATACCTCATTATTGCTCACCTTAAGCCAGCAGTGAAACTAGGCGCACTGTTAACCCCCGGCGTTGATTGACGCACGATACTGTAAGAGATTAATCTCTAGTTAATGATTCTTAACATGTGCGTCCCGAGACACATGTTAGCATTTGCCCATAATAAAAAGGGAACTACCTAAGAGAAAAGGCCTACAATGTTCTCTCGTCATATAGGATCAGGCTAACCTCGTAAGTGTAGGTTTTGTTTTCTCTCATGAAAAACCAAACGAGGGTTATAAGGATAATTTGTTACCCAAAACATGTTGGTGTGAATTCGTAGCCACTCCTGATACAGAAGCAGCTAGATTGATGCTTATTCTGTGGAGACATATCATGCTAACATGGTAATATGCAGAGTAAGTCGAGCCAAAGTGATGGTAATATGCAGAGTAAGTCGAGCCAATGTGCTAGATGAGTAAGCCTGTTTACGTATTTAATTCTAAGCCATGGCCATCCATGCTATTTTGCCGTCTCTTCTTTCTTAAGTGCAGTCTATTAGATGCTTTTAAGCAATTAACTTCTGCTCGTTGAGATATTGAAGATAAGTTTTAGTCATTGTTCAATTCCTTGATTTCATAGGTTCAAACCTTGGGGCCGACAATCAAAAAAAATTTCTTTCCGTGGATGCACCATGTTGATATGTGGGGATGTGCCCTTAAAACCGTGGAAGAGGGGACTTAAATCGATTGACACGCAACGGTCCCATCTTGAACTTGTTACCCAAAATGGCAATTAATGACAAAAGGCTGGCTCTAGTATTAGTCATCTACGGCTTTGAACGCGTCCTTCTCTCTCGATAGTCAAATATGATTAAGGGTATTATAGTTCTTTAACCGTGTTCTGACTTGGGCTTTGATCCTAATAGATATGGACCAAGTAATCTGATTTAGGGCTTTGATCCTAACAGATATGGAGCATGTACCTATATAATCGTTTAAGGTAAGGTTACTACCATGTAGCCTTATATTCCTATCCGAATGGGTTAACTTCTTTAAATAAACCCCTCTATAAAAAGGTCTCTCTCTGTTAAGTTCAGGTAGAGTCAAAAGTTCTGAATCATGCGCTTTCTTGGGCACACGCAAAAGCTATGCATTCTCCGTCACGTAGAAATTGGCTTAAGCATTGGATATCATCTGCCGGATCCCCTTTTGGTGAATCCTCAAGAGCTAGGAGGTCCTCCCATATTTTCTTCATCAACAGGCTCGTTACCTGCTACAACATTCTACAAAATTTTGTCGCTATAAAGTGATTCATTGCCTAACATGATATAACTAACTTGTTCTTTGCATATTTAACGAAGCATTGTCGTTACCTGAAGCATATTTAACTATGCTTTTTGCAGTACTCTACCTGGAATCCAAATGTGTTTTATATAATGAAGGATGCAAATTACTGAATGAAGTAGCGGCACTGACGTCGTATGACACAAAACCAGAGAGATGGGATGAAGCGTCTACTGCAATACGTGAAAGATAAGAGACAGATTCAGAAAGCCTAATTGGCAGTGTTAAAAAAATATAAGAAAAAATTGATGGATATTGTAAAAGAGTTCGCATCGATGCGTTAAATGCAAAATAGATTGATCAATTTGACTATTAATTATACAATCTCATTCTTTATAGTGATTTATTTAATTAAATAAGATAAGTCACCACCAAATTACTAATCTTGTATAAAAAAAATTAACTCTTATTGTCTATATGTATCACTAATATGATTATTAATTGTACGAGGACAATAATTACGAATAAGTTAAATACTTTAAGAATTAAAAAGAACTAACTTTGATATATTCGTGTTTCATTTGTAATCTGGAGATTTGGAATTTGAAAGAATAAAGATGAACATGGGAACGAAAAAGACAAAGAATATTGGCACAAAAAGTTAAAAACACAATAAAATAATTCCTAATACATTAATGTTATAGTATAATAGCAGTTTCATTAATACTTTAAACTTGATTACCCATTACCTAAAAGAATTACACACAAATTTTCAAATTTTGGTGGGTGCCGCTTTCTCTTTAATTCGAAAAAAGAAGATAAAAACAGATACAAATACAAAGACACGTATCGCCAATCCAAACGGAGCCCAAATTATATCACATGAGAAACCCATTATGAATACGTCCCTTATTGTTCTTTTGGCACTTTATTTTAGAATATTTGTCACTAAAAAAACTTTATCCGCAAGAAAATCTCTTTCACTCTTTTCTGTGTTGATTCCTTATTTAATCATAGCCATCCATTATGGTGAACCCGAGATTTCGGGTTTATCTCCAGGCCATCCCACTTTTAATAGGAATAGGAATGTGCCAATTCTCCCATTATTAACCCGAACTTTACAAGTCTTTTGAGTTGAAATTCGGAGAAAATAGGTAATGACCTCCTCTACTTTACGCGTTATGCGATTTGTCCCCCTCCACTTCAAAATTAACCACTAAACTCCCCCCACACTTACGGAATTGGACACAGTTAACGTGGCGTAACAGATCTATGTGAAATGTCCGTTTTATCCTTCCTATTTAAATCGTTAATTTGCCAGAACTCTTAGTCCAAACCCTTTCAATTTACTCTGGCTTCCCCTTCCATCTTCTTCTTCTCTGCATAAATCCTTTCATCTTCTTCATCTGAAACTCTCTGTGAAATCGTTCATCTTCTTCCATCTGTAGATGTAATCCCCTTAACCTTTACCCAAAATCTCAGGGAGACCATTCTCCTTCGTTTAGAACCCACCACATATACAGATCTACCTAGATCTAACGCCACTATATAGATTTGCTCAAATCAAGACCACCATATTGTACAACCAACAAAAACATGGCGGTCACACCCTCACGGCAACACTGCCGGCAATTCAAGTCGGGATCACCCCTAGGGGCCTCACCGCCGGCAAAACAGCCGTCAACACCCCCACACCCGCCACTCTGCCCATCACAACGACCCACCACCGCCGCCACTACGTCCCCACAAACCACCCTTCTCGTCAACCCAAGACCACCCACAAACACCAACTGCAATCCAATATATCCAAGGGTTGCCGACGGTAACACCCTTCGGCGAGACCCACTTCTCCGCCACCTAAATCACCACCGAAGCAACCAATACCCACAACCAAAGACCACCGACAGCCACCAAGCCCAAAACCCACTGCCACTGCCCCCAACAGAATTGCGACCACCAACGCCGACCGACGGCCACCAACAATCGACGGCCGCTAATTTAACCCAGCAATGGCCACCAACGTCGACGTTCAGCCCACCAACAATCGACGGCCGCTTCTTCCTTCTTGTTGTGTTCTGGTTGGAAAAAGAAAAATAGAAGACCCTTTGACCAAGGGTATTCAAGTGGGAGTGAAGAAGGATAAAGAATGGACAAAATTGTCATTTAAAAAACATTTTAGTCAACTCATGTGTTGACCACGTGCTATTTAGTTTAACAGTTTCCGTCGAAAGTGCCCAATTTCCATAAGTGTGGGGGGTTTAGTGGTTAATTTTGAAGTGGAGGGGGGCAAATCGCACAACGTGTAAAGTAGAGGGGTCGTTACCTACTTTCCCCTTGAAATTCTTGTCCCATCCATCATAAACCCCCTACAAAACTTTCAGCCCCCGCCTCTACGAAAATTCTAGCAGCATTTTCCTATACAATTGGGTGATAGATAGCAACATGGCTCCAATCTTTGTGCGTGGTCAGAGGGAGAAAGGTGAGCATGATTACCTGGAGAAGTTTCCTGGACTAGCTGTACTATGCGAGCAGGCAGAAAAGGAGAGGTTCCAAGAAGAAAGGCATGAAGATTACTATAAAGATGACGAGGACATGGAGGATATTGAAGAGCTCTCGCATAGAGAGGATTTTGGCAATGATGAAGATCTGGAGCTCCAAAAGGCTCTCTATTACTCGGCACGAATGATTGTCGTTCCTGACTGCACCAATGACATGTTAGCGGACGAAAACCACAGAAGAAAAGGTAAGGCAATATCTTTTTCGGTGGAATATGTTGGTACTAAGGAGTCGGACAATGTTTATGAAGATGGAAACTGTTCCTTTGGTATTTGTGAAATTTGCACGGATAAATTGGCAAGGGGAGACATGATGGAATGCCTCCCATACTATTATTTATTCTGCCGAAGTTGTATTGCCACTTATGTTGGAGAGAAGGCACAAGAGAATGTTACAACGGGCAAGTGCCCTGTAGCCAAGTGCGAACAAGAGTTTTCGCTTGAAGCTTTTCGAGATATTGTCCCGGATGATGTGTTTCAAAGATGGGGTTGTGCTGCTTGAGAGGCTAGCGCCCTTGCTTTGTCCGACTAAATAGAATGCCCTTTTAAGGATTGTGGAGCTCTTTTTGTGGACGACAAGAGGGGTTATTTGATAAGAGCGTGCCCAAAGTGTTGGAAAATTTTCTGTATGAAGTGCAGGGTTTCTTGGCATATGGGGATCAAATGCCACCAATATATATGAGATATTGGAGTCGCAAAAGAGAAACAGAGAAAGATCATACCATCTGTTGAACATGGTGTCCGACCCAAAAGCATGCTCAAGAATAGGAGAAGCCCACCAGGTATAAGAATCAATCTCAAACCCCATGTATTGTCGATGTGGGATTTGACACCATCAACAGGCCAAGGAGATCAACGAGAACGCCTTGCTGCTGCTTGCCAAGAGTGATGATCAATTGTCACAATGATTACTTTCAGCACTAGTATGCGAACTTGGAATTAGAATCCCAATGGGGTTGGAATTCAAGGGTTGATGGAGTAGATGGCTAGCTGCAGTTGGAGTTTGATGTGACAAATTAATGAAGCGGCTAAATTGCTTAACTTGCTCTGATGAGTTTCAAGAACTCGCCTAGTCTTGTTACTGCACGAAAACAAATTAAATTTTCCATTACATGGATGTTTAATGTAAATCCAATCTTGCCGACCATCCAATTCTTGAATGTTATTCTCTATTTCTGCATGTTCTTTTGTGATTTATCGTTGGGTTTGCACTTTCTAAGTTTTTAAACATATAATGAGCAACTCTTAGCTACTGATATTAACTTTCTAAGTACACATACATTCCACAGCGCACATGATCCATTGATACAGGGAAGACAAAAAGAGTTGAATTTAGTTTGACCCTGAATGTATAAGTTAGAAGGTCATGTTTGGTGATTGCTGCATGGTTTTAAATGGCGGAATCGGGATACGTAACGATCACAGTCGCGGTGTAACGGTATCAGGAGTATCCGACGATTCGATGTTAATTAAGCACCGGTATATCGGTGTATAACGGTATCGGACCCTTGAAAACTCGTTACGTATCGGCCGTTACGTACCTTGGATTGCTGCATAAATTTATCCTTAACTAGACAAAAAAAATTTTCGTTAATCAGACCACAAGTAGCCAATCAATGAGGCCTCTACGTCCATCTAAAGCCCACGCCCACCCACAGCCACCCTCTAATCACCGCTCTCGCCTTCTTGCCTTGTACAAGGAAGTTAGGCTAACCCCTACGCCCAACAGAAAATTAGGTTAAAGCCTTGTAAAAGGACTATCTAAAGAACACTTACAGGATTTTGCATAGCACGACCGTCGAGAGCAAAGATGACCAGATACGTGCGAGCTCGAAAGGGGTATAGTGGATGCTATTACTTTGAGCTCTCTGACAAAGGTCTACCGTTTATGGCAAGTCGGATGAAAAGAAGTCGAGGATTATGTGCATGGAGGAGACTCAGAAGATACAAAAACTGCTAGACGATCAACAAGAAGAACTCCAAAAGGCTCTCTACTCATCAACGCTTCCGATGGATCTTTCGCCACAAAGTACCAACACCGCTGCCGTGTCAATAGACGGAGCTGAAGCAAATAAGACCCGAGAAAATCATGAAAGAAGAACCCTAGAAGAACAAGAAAGGAAAATATAGAAGAGCAAAAATGGGAAGGCGAGGCAGTATGTTCCTCGGTGAAGTATGTTTAGGTAAGAAATCCAACAGTTCTTACGAAAACGAACATTGTTCGTATCGGATTTGTTAGATCTGCACGAAAATTCGTGGACGGGCGTGATGCGAGGCGACCCAGCGGTAATTACTTCTGCATGGATTTTATGGCCAATTACGTGGGAGAGAGGGCGCAAGAAGAAGTCGCAGGGGTGAAGTGTCCCGTGCTGAAGTCTATTTATATGTTCATGTAGACTGGTGTGTATTTGCATGACTTCCCTATTATTATTATTATTATTTATTATTATTATGGGATAGGATAGGATATTCACTTAAACATTGGGTTAGGGTTAACTGTTCTATGACTTCTGTTCTGCTATGCTTACATTTTTTATTCGAAGGCAGTATGTCATTGAGGGTTGGACCTGCTGGCTTCTGAGTAAAAGTCATGATTTTATTATAATATGGTGTTTAATCAAAAGAACATGTTTAAGAGGTCTAAACTTCATGTATGGTTAATATACGACTTGACATCCGTCTAAATGGAACATGAGATGATTCCATCGAGCCGAACTTGGTTATGATATCGTACTAAAGCCTGGTATTTAACCCAAAAAACATACTCAGAAGGAGGAGAAACTCAATAGGTTTAATAATCAATAACAAATTTTATGAATGATCAATGTGGTACTTGACAATGTTGCATTTTTAAGAGTTGAATGTAATGTTCTTTTGGGAGCTGTGGGGAGCCTTTAAGCCCCAAATAAGGGAAAAGAAGATCAATGCTATACGTTGAGACTAGATTGGCCTCTTCCAGCCCAATAGGTCCTCTTGTTAGGCTGCGGCCCTAGATTCCATCTTGGCAAACTTCCACGGACAAACAGTTGTTTTCTGTCCAGTTTTTGGCTAAAGTTTCTTTGATTTCAAGCACTAAATTTTGGCTTGATGTGGCCTTTTTGCAGTCCTCCAGGTGGCCCAGAGCCCTGTCCTAAGACGTTAACATGGTCTTACTGTAAAACTCTAAAGCCTCTAAGCTACCCTTAGTTTTACAGCCCCTCTTCGGCTTCCTCGGATATGCTGCAACAGTGTTGAATTTAATCTAATCAAGAGTGATATTCAGGGCTTTGCAAGAGTATGTTTTTAAATGTTTTCTATTTTGTTCGAGTAGTTTGATTATTAATTGAATACTCCTTGAGTAACTTATTTATCGAGCCGAACTCAATGAGTCGACGAGTTTTCACCCAAATATAAAGCTTGATTGCGTGTACTCTTGAACCCATCTTAAACTTGCCTTCTAATATATAAAAAAAAGCTTGCCTGCAGAATGACTATAAAGCTTGATTGGGCAATGCAGCTCGTATGATTATTGTTTCACTATTTGCTTCAACAAAGTTCAAACCTCTATTAGTATATACACTTCAAGCTCTTGTGATACGGCTACTTGGCAATGATTTAGTTTCCCTTTGTGAAATCACTTTGCAAAAGCTAATGAACATTAATAGCCAACTTTAATTCAAAGGAAAGAGGTGGATCACCACGAAGAGAGCAGATGCAGGAACCTTCTCCGATCCACACACTCTTAATCATGTTTATTCAACGCTTTGAAAGCTTAAAACGACCTTCACTTCCAAAAGCACAAGGGAAAAGAGCATGCAAAAAGGAAAAGTTTTCCAAAGTCTTGGCTTCATTTCAAAAATCAAACACAAAGAGGCCCATGATGAGACTCCCAATAATTGGATCCGAGAGCTGTATGAGAACCCCACACCCACCTCCTCCTTACTTTAGTCCTCCGCTGCTGCTGCTTCTGTTTCCCATTCTCTGTAACGTTTCGTTGTTGCCTCGTGGGACCTAAATGCCACCCACCGTTGCTTTGGGTGGCTCATTTTTTTTGTTTCTTCCATGCTTTTTGCCTTTTCACTACAAACCAACACATATAAGTGACATTTTGTTCTAGTTTTGTCTATATTTTTCTCTTTACCGTGAACTCTCGTGGCTGTCCTGCTCCAATTTTTTATTGTTCTTTCACTTTCAATCTTAATTCTTGCAAAAGAGGGTTTCCCATGTAGTTGCTACTCATAACTTCGAGAAAAGGAATACGGGTGAGCCTCTGAGTTACTAAGCACAAAATTGTTACTAAACCAAAATACCCTCAAGTTACATACACTATTGACTCTACACTGACAAAAGTGTTAGCTACTAAAACGTTCCTCCCATGAATGTCTAAATTTATGTGCTTTCAATGTGAAAATGGATGGTTGATGTTAAATTGTCTTAAATCTCGGAAAGAACCGTAACAACTCCTAAAAAAAGGTGAAAAGCGTAAGGGGCCTAACCGATTGCAAAGTTAAAACTTCGAATTGGACATGGATCTAGATAGAAATGAAGTGGATGTCAATACAACTCGTATCAATCGGAGTTCTAGCTGTTTCAATACGTTTGGATCTAGTCATTTTGACTTTCAACAAATTTAAGACCGAAATTGGTATAACAATAAGCCCCCATCTGGGTTTGGACCGGGCTTGGCAAAGGATTTGGTTCAACCCCTATCTAATCCTTTCTCTTAATTATAGACGTGTATCCATATTAGTTTAGTATGTGTCTGCGTGGTATACAAGTGTTTTGTATATTTCTTTAATTTTATAAGCTGATTTTATACTAATTAATAACTTAATTCTTTGTTAATTTATAAGCTGATTTTATACAATTTAATAACTTTTTCCTTTGTTACAAATGTAAGTCTTCTTCCTCAAAAGCCTTTGATTCCTCCCCCCCCCCCCCCCGAAAAACCTTAAAAGGAACATGTTTAGTACTCACAAAACCGAGTAAAGAAGGCAACAAGTCACAGCCACAGGGTAAACAATTCAACTGTTGCGGAGGTGTTTGTAAGCACAAAACTGACTTTTGCATCACGGAGGGTTCATTTCTAAAGAATGCCCCCCACCAACATTGTGCTTCCAAATGGACAATGATGATGATTAAGGACTGTCTCTCTAGCCATGCGCAGCGCCGAATATAAGTTGATTGGGTCCGTCTTATCGCTTCAGCACATAATATTATTCAGTTCACTGGCAACAGGGATGAGAGAATTATGCAATAATTGTAACAACCCCACTGATTTAGTCCTTTTTATGGAATAATAATCAGCTACTCTATAAGCTATATACTTGCTTTGAATGTCTTTTGTTGGTTATATTCGGAGCTTTGCATTTGTAAAGGTGAGGCCTTCGCATTGTTTTCCTTTTGCGTTCGGTTAGTATTATTTTGCATGTAAAATTTTATTACAATGATCACACATTATACCCTAAAAAATCGGAGTATATATGTACTACATTTATTCGTAACTCTTTTAGATAGTTGTATGATAATTCTACAAGTCAAACGGATAATGTGATAAAGATGATTGAAATCTTCGTGCTTCCAAAGATAGAATTCATAACTTCTATGAGTCGTAATATTGTTTCAAATCACATCGTACTACTCTCCAAAGCAACAAAATAGTTTTAAGAAGTGTAATCCGTCCATCCACGGTGTCATCTTTTAAGGAGTCATTTAAGTCACAAAATTCTGGACTTCTGATATCCGGTGTCGCAATCTTAGATTCTGTAGAGTGACCTATAAACGTACGCTTTAGTTAAAGAGAGTTTCAATGGTTGTTCATGGCGGAGCTGGGGCAAATAGGGCCAGTAGGGTGGTCACTCGATCCTGTAGTAGATATTTCTCTACCAAAGTTTCAACCGCTCATGCATGGCCTTTATCAAGGTGGTGCTTCACATGTACCATAGGATGGAATTTCTGGTCTATGAATTATGATTGATTCCTGGTCAAGCTTTCAAAGTTCTAACATCCAATAACATTCAAAAGTGCACCGAACCAATAGCCTCTTTCTGTCCGAGCAATTAAGGGCACCCCCTGTTGCAAAGGGGCAAACCCCACGAAGATTGCTGGATGAGAAGTTCCAAGGCCAGTTGCTCGCTTACATTGGCCTCTTGGGATCTAATACAAACAATGGATTCCAAGTTATTGGACAAGAACTTGAATTCCCTAAGAAAAAGGGTATCGTGGACTTCTTTTGACAAATTAATTTTAAAATTTGTCATTTCTGTTAACAGTGACTTTTTTAGTTAATGAAGCTAATATTTCTGCACTATAATTGAACCAATTCAATTTATCACATCTCACATGAATAGTATCAATTTGAAGTAAGCTAGTTCAGTTTTACAGTGAGATCTTGTACAAATACTTAGCACTTCAATGAGTTCAATTTGAACAAATTCAACTATTATAACTAGAAGGCATTTTCACAAAATTTTCCTTAATAGAGGAAATCCCCACATCAATGCGAGATATGAATCAACTTCCAGATACTCGAACATGAGCACAAGATGTGATAACACGAACGGTTAGCAACTCAAATTTTGACATAAAATGATGAATTTTAACACGTTTCAACCCGGTCTTTGATAATGCATACGTGAAAAATTGCCCGTTGCTCCTAAGATAGGAGTGCATATGAATTTTAAGGTTATTACAATCAGATAATCATGCCATAAAGTAATCTTACTGAAGTTAGGAGTACTTAGAAATTCGAACACAGAATAACTTTCCTTGCGTGCGTTTTTTGGATAATGCCTTCTTTTATAACTTTTACCGAAAGTTTTGAAGTATAACACCTCAGAAAGAAAAGTAAGAACCCATTCCTCTCCTATAATTACTGTTATTGTTACTTACTAAAGTACGAGAATGTCCCTGACTTTTGTGTGTTGCACAGAGACAGAGCTTTGTAGTTGAATATTAGCTCCCATTTTCGAAGTAGTACGTACTGTAGTGCTTAAATCTCCATCGCACGTGTCTTTGGCAGGCCCGTACGTGTGGATTTGTATCACGAGGAGAGCTCTAATTTAAAATTAACAAAAGCAGTATAGATCAGGTGTGGGCACATGAGCAGATTCTGCTTTTTACTTGTCCTTTATTTTGGCGATCAAGGGCATATTCAGGCAGAGAACATCAGTGTTGGAGAGATAATGACAAGTCTCCGACACATCAGAAACGTGTCGGGACTCACATTAATCCTCAATTCTTAATTAACATAAGTGAATGATGTACCGATGGAGGTGCATTTGTATGTAAAATAACTCACGATTTGCCTTTTAATTTGTCCGAAACGATCTTATTGCAAATAAACGGCGCATCGAAATGACGTTGAAAACGTCTGGTCAATTTTAATGCTTGAAGTTTTTATTATTGTACGGCTTGGAGAACGTTGATGCACGACGTCTTACTCATATTATTGTAAAGAGATTGTTTTTGTGTTACGAACCTATAACTTCTAACCGTTCTAGGTTACGATACAGCAATTTAATTCTTACAACGAAATTCACCCTCTCTTGCACAAGTGATGATGCTATTCAGCATTCACATGTAATTTACATGATTCATGGTCAATATTAAGTATCGAACAAAATAAGGTGGGAGTCTTTACTTCTTAGAGATATCAAAAAACATTATCTATTTCAAGAACAAAATTAATCTGTGACACTTGCAGTGCTGAAGAGTAGGCCTTTTTGGTAATTTTATTGCGTGTGTTGGGGGTGGTGGGAGGAGAGAGGGAAATGAATAAAGCTCCGAAGTTGGCTTAAGAGCTCAAATTTGGAAAGAGGACAAGACCACCGATCGAACTCAGTTTTAAATTGTTCAAACCGAATAGAACTAATGTTTCTTAGTTCCCCTGAGTTGTAAACAAAATTGTGAATTGCCGTTGGCCTACTTTAAATTGTTAGATTATTTATAATGTGTTATAGGTTCGACTTAAAGAAAATACTTTCTTTATCAAGAATTAGGGAACCAATGATTCTACTTTCGAAATGAACCAAATTACTCTAAATTGTCGCCGGAAGATACGGCAAATTTTGGAGTGACAAAGTATTTTGACCATCATTGTTTACGGACGAATTTTGGGGTGGAAAAGTTGTATGATTCACGGAGGATACGGATGTGAGGAACAGGAACCTGGTGACTTAAATGGTAATCCTGTTGGGGATGAAGGAAACTAACAAAACCTTCTTTTTTTTTTTTTGGTAAAAGTCATTGTATTCATTTCACCAAAGAATTACAATCTTTCACTTTACATACCAAAACTATGTAATATCTTTCTATATACAGCTAAACAAACTCTATAGATACCCCTCAATTAGTTGAATCCAACTCATTAAGCATAAAGCTAAGACGCGCATATGAAAATTCTCTCAGGCAGGTTGTATCTTATTCCAGCCGCGGACTCTCCATTTTATCCATCGTTGAATCACCTGCCATCAACTTTCATGTCTAGCTTGCATCTTCTCAGAGACCCTTGCATTTCTTTCTTGTCAAATCCCATACATATATGCCGCGATGGAAAGTTTAATCAGCTTTGTTTTAAAACTTTTTTCTCTGAAATGGTGTATTGCATACTCCATGAACTGGTCCCAGGTTGTAACTAACAAAACCTTCATTTTCAATCTTCCAACACAAAAACAAAAACCAGGAAATTTTCCAGCACAACAATGGACTCATCCCTTTCCAATCTACGATCTATCCACATCTACAGTTCTACACACACACACACACACAAGGGACATACACACACAGTGAGAGTACAAATTGCTCACTCCAGCTCACTTTGTACTGCCACGCTCTCATCACCGTTACTGTACCCACTTGAACCACACATCACATACACACGGTTCAAGATCTTTCCCTTTCTTTACATGGTGTTCCACTACATATAAGCTTCTTCGCAGCGAGCTTGATGCGCCCACTCTAATGGCGATTTCTTCGACCTCAACAACCTTCACGCTTCTTCTCTTTCTCTGCACGCTAGCTGTCACAGTTGCAGCTTCTGCTGAACAAAGGACCTTCATTGTACGCGTCCAGCACGACGCCAAGCCCACCATTTTCCCCACTCACCGACACTGGTACGAGTCCTCCCTCAGATCTCTGACGACCGACGACCATAAATCTCCCGACAGCACTCCAATTATCCACACGTACGACACCGTTTTCCATGGCTTCTCAGTAAAGCTCTCAACTTCAGAGGCTCAGAAGCTTGAGAAACTGTCGGGTGTAGTGGCCGTCATCCCCGAACAAGTCCGGCACGTGCAAACTACGCGGTCGCCCGAGTTTCTCGGGTTGAAGACCACTGACAGTACCGGGCTGCTTAAAGAGTCGGATTTTGGGTCGGATCTAGTCATAGCAGTGATCGATACTGGGATCTGGCCAGAGAGACAGAGCTTCAACGACCGTGACCTGGGTCCGGTGCCGCCCAAGTGGAAGGGCCAATGTACTGCCGGAAAAGGCTTCCCGACAACTTCCTGCAACAGAAAGTTAATCGGAGCGAGGTTTTTCTGTAATGGGTATGAGGCAACTAATGGTAAGATGAACGAAACGACGGAGCACCGGTCTCCGAGAGACTCCGACGGGCACGGCACCCACACGGCGTCGATCGCCGCTGGAAGGTACGTCTTTCCGGCCTCGACCCTCGGCTACGCCCGCGGCGTGGCGGCCGGGATGGCCCCAAAGGCGCGCCTTGCCGCCTACAAGGTCTGCTGGAATGCTGGCTGCTACGACTCCGACATCCTCGCGGCGTTTGACGCCGCCGTGGCAGACGGCGTCGACGTCGTCTCCCTCTCCGTCGGCGGCGTCGTCGTCCCCTACTACCTCGACGCCATTGCCATCGGCGCGTTCGGAGCCTCCGACGCCGGAATATTCGTCTCCGCCTCCGCCGGCAACGGCGGTCCCGGCGGCCTTACTGTCACTAACATCGCTCCCTGGGTGACTACCGTTGGCGCCGGAACAATTGACCGTGATTTCCCTGCTGACGTTAAGCTCGGGAACGGAAAGATGATCCCTGGCATGAGCGTCTACGGTGGACCGGGTTTAGCCGCCGGCCGTCTCTACCCGCTAATTTACGCCGGGAGTGAAGGCACTGACGGTTACTCATCGTCACTCTGTTTAGAAGGCTCTTTAGACCCAAGTTCTGTTAAGGGGAAAATGGTTTTATGCGACAGAGGGATCAATTCAAGAGCCGCTAAAGGCGAAGTGGTCCAAAACGCCGGTGGAATCGGAATGATTTTGGCCAACGGTGTGTTCGACGGTGAAGGGCTAGTGGCGGACTGCCACATGTTGCCGGCTACCTCCGTGGGTGCTTTTAGTGGTGACAAAATTAGAAAGTACATTGCTGCCGCTTCCAAGTCCCGATCACCACCTACGGCCACGATTTTGTTTAAAGGAACTCGTTTGCATGTCCGGCCTGCTCCTGTAGTGGCCTCGTTTTCGGCCCGCGGGCCAAACCCGGAATCGCCGGAGATTCTGAAGCCCGACGTGATTGCTCCCGGGCTGAATATACTGGCGGCCTGGCCCGATGGGGTTGGGCCATCGGGCCTCGCTTCCGACAATCGTCGGACGGAGTTTAACATTTTGTCTGGTACCTCAATGGCTTGTCCTCATGTTTCTGGTTTGGCTACATTGCTAAAGGCAGCTCATCCGGAATGGAGTCCGGCGGCGATTAGGTCTGCGTTGACGACTACGGCGTATACGGTGGACAACCGGGGCGAAACAATGCTGGATGAATCTACTGGGAATTCGTCGACAGTGATGGATTTTGGGGCTGGACATGTTCACCCACAGAAGGCCATGGACCCTGGACTGGTTTACGACATCAGCTCTTACGATTACGTCGATTTTCTCTGCAATTCGAATTACACCACTAAGAATATTCAGGCGATCACCAGAAAGAATGCGGATTGCAGTGGGGCTAAGAAGGCCGGGCACGTTGGGAACTTGAATTATCCATCAATGTCTGCTGTGTTCCAACAGTATGGGCAGAGTAAGATGTCGATGCACTTTATCCGGACAGTGACCAATGTTGGGGATCCGAAGTCGGTGTACAAGGTGGCGGTGAGGCCGCCAAGCGGGACGTTGGTGACCGTGGAGCCGGGGAGGCTGGCGTTCAGGAGGGTGGGACAGAAGCTGAGCTTCCTAGTGAGGGTTGAGGCTGTGGCAGTGAAGCTTTCGCCAGGGAGTTCAAGTATGAAGAGTGGGTCTATAGAATGGACTGATGGGGCGAAGCACGTCGTCACTAGTCCAGTAGTTGTGACAATGCAACAACCTCTTTGATCACATCTTCGGTTTTGGGTTGTCTAGAGTTTTCCTGCTTTTTGTTTTTAGAGAGTATTATCTCCTTCCAATATACATAAACCCTAGCGTGAGCATCGCGATTTCTAGTTCAGAAAGCGCATGCAGTTGGTTTCAGTAGAGTTCTTAAGTGAGGGGCAATCTTTGTAAGACAGAAGAATGCAAGAATGAATGTAAAAATGCTTTGCTAAGAATATAGGCAAATTCGCAAAACCAAAATTTTGATGTTGAGCATGCATCCTGTTGAATTCCTAAGATGATAATGAACTATTCTGAAGTTCATTTGAAGCTGGTGATAGGTGCATCACTCGGAGATGAGATGGTTCTGACCAGATCTGGTGATCCAAAAATCCTAAATTTGGAGCTTTACTGAAGTGGTCTCTGGTGTCATATGGCTGTCAAAATGGTCATAAATGACATCCATAAATAAGCACGTAAGACAAGTGCTCCCTGCAAGTATCGGTTTGCTCCGGCTTTTGTACATTGAGTGGTTTGAGATCAATGGTCCTAACTCCTAAGTATATAAGACAGTTTTGATATATTTTTCTTTTCTTATTACTTCCTCCTATCACTTGAGGGCGGAGATAGCACTTCCTCATGAATTTCATCTTGAACCAAGATCTTACACAGTAGAAATATTCTGTGTCTCTGGCAGAGAAGTTCTTATAAAGGTAGGAAATGCCCTATCCAATTTTTGTTTTGTTTTGTAAAGAAGAAATTGAAGCAAAATAGTTGTTAAATGATGTCTTTAGTATAGTAGAAACATTGACATATTATTTTAACTCAAATTTGTATCCAGTTTCCGTGATATTATGCATGGATCAGATAAATCTTGGTGAATTCTTCGGCCAAGCCTCATCACTTTTAAAATTTTCCTTTTGGATGGCTTGCTCCTCTCATACAACGATCCTAAAAGGTTGGAACGACGCAACATTTGCTCGAAAGTTAGATATGCATTGATTTGCTCAAGCTCGGGCTAAGGCCGGTGTCAATTAGTAGGGTGGGAAAGCCTAAGGGCTCAAAAACTTAGACAAGCTCTAAAAATGTGCTCAAAGTTGGTGGATCTTCATTGGGTTAACAAGCAGAGGACAAATGAAGATATCTACGAGCATACCACACCTATTTATTTAGTAGGAAATAATAATGCAACCCAAACAAAGATAACGAGACTCGTGTCTAGCCATAAAAGGGGTTTAATTTCTGTTAACAGCTCAGCTTCGCTGGAAAGGGACCAGTACTCAAGTCGCAATCGCGTTCTTTTAGAACCTACAAGATGGCTACTCTTGCGCAGAGTAAATAGCTGGTTTTTCTAGCTTTGCCTCCCTTCTTCTCGAATTCAAATAAAGTCTTGGCTAACTTGACTCACCAATTTGGTGTCGCTTTTTATTAACACAAAAAGCAAAAGAAGGCTTCACTCTTGCCGGGATTAGCGGTTAAAGTTTGTTGGAGTCAATGGTCCCAAGAGTACTGCTATCTCTCCCGTAAGAGAAAAAAAAAATGTCGCCAAATATATATTTTAACGATAAGAGATCGTTATTATATATTGTAGAAATAAAAACAAAATACTTTCTGACACTGGAACTGTCACACACTCAATAATAGAGGAGTTGAGGATTATGGTCGTGAATTTGTTGCGTAAGCTAGGGCTCGTACATTTATGATATTCGTTTTCTGCTTTTTGTTTTTTGTAATGATGATGAAAAATATTATTTTTTGCGTACTTTTATCATTTTCTGTTTTCATTTTAGATAAAATTACTCAAATAGTGACAAAAAATTGAAAAAAAATAACTAAATTTTTTTCACTCAAACTTAACCCAATATGAGAAAAAAATAACAATTTTTTTTATGAAAATGATAAAAGTACAGGAACGTATTTTCAAACTGAAAATCATGAAAACGAAAACAGAAAACGAATATTATAAACGTACGAGCCCCCTAGTTATTTGCCTTTTTTTCCAACAAAACTATTAGCAAAAGCAATTTTGCTATTATAAGCCTTGATCAAAATTAAGAGTTAAAAAGCTTTGACCAAAATTAAGGCCTAAGCCCTGGGTGATGTGTGGTAAGGCTTTGCATTCCTGTCTTTGGAGAGGCTAAACGCAGCCCCCATTTCTGAGAAAATAATAACTGGGCTCAAGAGGACACGTGAAGGCCCATGCTCTGTTGGGTCGAAACGTGTGAATGTGTCGAATTGGTAGGCCCATTTTCTAATTCTGAATCCATTAACCATGGAGAAGGCCAACAGATTCAACAAGAGTCCAAGAGATGAAATTCACGCATCACCGTGACCCTATGTAGTATTGGCGTTTTGCTTTTTGCATATAACATGAAGCGTCATGAACATTCATGGCAAATTATTAGCCTTTTAGCGACAAACGAGTGATCGGAGAACGATCCTTGATATGAATATGATTTGCCTCAAACTGACCATGGGCTTTCATTACCGATCAGTTCCTATTCACATTTAACAGGGCTCCTGGTTTGCATCTCCTGTGGGCTGTGGATGCCGATGAGGCACCGCCTGCGTAATTGGGCCAAGACTACGGTGCTCTTTCTTGGGCTGATCAAATCTTGCTCTGGATCTGGGCTGATCAAATCTTGCTCTGGAAATGAGGATCTCTCTAACCATCTCGATATGGCAAAATGTTTCATGGGCCTAAAAGGCCCTGCCCGCTTAAATCATTCTATATCTTTCTTCTTTAGTTATTAATTACTTCAAGGGCCGAAAAGGCCCGACCCGCTTAAAATCATTCTAAGTCTACTATTTTCCCCTTAGTTATTAATTGACATATTTTTTTGATTAGTCTCGATTTATAACATGAACCCGTTTTTTTCTTTTTAAGTGTTCACTTCAATCTAATCAAGCTCTTAGCAAAAAGAGCGGCGAATTCACCTCGAACAAGCCAATGGAGAAAGATAGAGAGTTACCTACATCATTCGTCCATTAAAAACTAAACCAAGTGCTTTATCATGGCAATTCTCATCTTTATTAAGAAAAAAACTAACACTTCATGCCTAGTTTTCTTGTCTATGACTTCGATTTTACCTACTAACTCAATAGCGAAACAACACTTTTGCTCGTTAATGGAGCAAACATGCAAGAATTGAGCTATGGGGAAAGTAGGGAATGACCCCTTCTACTTTACACGTTGTGCGATTTGCCCCCCTCCACTTCAAAATTAACCACTAAACCCCCCCACACTTACAGAAATTGGGCACCTTAGACGGATCCATTATGAATAGTGTGAAATGACCAAAATACCCTTATTTCTTTATTAGTTAATGACCCCTTGTACTATACACGGTGTGTAATTTCCCCTCCTCAACTTCAAAATTAACCACTAAACCCCCTTACACTTACAGAAATTGGGCACATTAAATGGAAACCGTTAAATTTAAATGACAATTTTGCCCATGACCCTCCCCCCCCGCCCCCCCTTCATTCCCCACCCCCCACCCGTTAGACCAGTCCCCCACCCCATTCTGCGCTACCAGATTCATTGCAAACAAGGGATTGCTGCAATCTGCACCTCCTCTTCTGGTCAACCCCGCTACAATTGGTGATTCACTGAGCACAACCACTGGTCTTTTTCTCCGACCACCAGGGAGTTACAAAAAAAAAAAAAAGGAACCACGATTGCCGTTGGTATATCACTGGCGCAACAACTACCATGATCAGCGTCACAGTAACCACCATTCTGGCCAACTCCCCCAACTTTATACTGTCTGGCTACACATCATCGTGAGTTGCCTCATCGCTGCCATTTCCCACCACCTTGCGTCTGCAAGCCAGTGGGGCTTCTTCATCGGCCACCAACCGACCGACGCAATCAACACCGGTAACATCAATCCCCACAGACACAGGCTATCGGCGTCTGATTGCCGCACATCCGTCCAGATCCCTACCACCACGATCGACGACCACGTCCCCAAATCGCAGGTCTAACCTCCGTCGTCATTCCACCCCAATCCACAACATCGCGCCAAGCAGCGTCACATGACCACCATGACTGGCTACACGTTGCTGAGGCTGCACCAGATTCGCGATGACGTTGCCGCCACAGTCGCATGCGAGTAGCGTGTGTGTATGTTTGCAGTGGGTGCGCGTCTGTGTCTGGGTTTAGGGTATGTGTGTGTGTGTGTGTGTGTGTGTGTGTGTGTGTGCACGTGCGTGCGTGCTGGGTGTGCGTGGAGTGTGTGTATGTGGGATTGAGTAAAAAGTCTGAGAGGAGAGAAAAAGAAGTTGAAAGAATGGTATTAAACTTAAATAGGGTAAGGAAATAAGGGTATTTTGGTCATTTCACGAATATTCATAACGAACCCGTCTAAAGTGCCCAATTTTCATAAGTGTGGGGGGGGGGGGGGGGTTTAGTGGTTATGTTTGAAGTAGAGGGGGGGAAATCGCACACCGTCTATAGTACAGGGGGTCATTAGTTAATTATCCCTAACAGAATGGGCAAAAACGTCATTTACAAAAAAAAATCGTTAGTCAACGCGCGTGTTGACCACGCGCTGTTAAATTTAACGGTTTTCGTCTAAGGTGCCCAATTTCTATAAGTGTGGGGGGGTTTAGTGGTTAATTTTAAAGTGAAGGGGGGCAAATCGCACAACGTGTAAAGTAGAGGGGGTCATTCCCTACTTTCCCCTTGAGCTATCTCTGAGGGCTGAAGCAAATAAGAAGTTAGGAAATTCATGTCTAAGATCTTTGGTTAGAACTTATTCCCAACCTACTTTGGTTGCACCTAAGGGCTCACGGCTGGTTCTGTTTTGCGCGACATGTCACATGGTTAACGGTCAATTTTTTAACGCTCTCAAGCCGGTCAAAATAACGCATTCTCAAGTCACGTGCATTTTCTGTGTGAAACACCCTTGGGGGTCGACCACCTTCCCCTCAAAGGGGTTGGCGTGCCACTTACCTCTCATTCAATGCATGCTCTCACTCGGCCTTGCGTCTCTGCCATGCCCGTCTTCCTCGCGCCGACTCCACGACGTCCATCGTCCATGCCCTCACACCGACTTTGCAACCCCCATCGCCCGCATGATGTCGCCGTGACTCCTGTCGCCACGCCCGCGCCGACTTCGCGACCCCCGTCACCCAGGTTCAAGCATCGTCTTTGTGACCCCCTTCCCCCACGTGGTCTCCGCGATGTCTGTCGCTCGCACGGTCTCCACGATGTCTGTCGCCCGCACTCGTGCGCCGACTCCGTGACGCTAATTGCCTGCGCGTCGTCTCTGTCTCACGTGCCCTCGGCACAACACCCATCTCCATACACACGCTACCACGCCATTGATACAGTCGTGTCCCCAGGTTATCAGTGACACTACTGTGCCCCCAGTATGATACACACTACGCGCGCACCCATGCGCCACGCTACTGATACAATCGGGCCCCTGGCTATCTGTCAAACTACCATGCGCCGACACCTCACGCATTTTGCCATGCCCATGCACAGTGCTACTGATACCGTCGCGCCCTCTGGTTCTCTGTCACACTACCGTGCCCCCTTCACCATACACACTCCGTCGCGCCCATGCGCCGCGCTACTGATACAGTTGCGTCCCCGTGGTTATCTGTCACAATACCATGCCCCTGGCACCTCACATACTCCACCACGCCCATGAGCCTCGCTACTAATACAGCGCGCCCCTAGCTCTCTATCACACTACCACGCCCTTGTTGGTCTATTCTTTCACCATACCATGCACACCTTGCCTTGGTCATGGAACATGCTTCGACCCATTCCCCGGAGTATGCAGCATCCCACAGGGATAGGCAACTCCTCCGGGACACGATCTTCACCAGGGAGCTCCAAGTGCTCAGAGCATGAAGACTCCCCTTCCGCCAGGTAAACGGCTCTTCCAAGATGCTACCTCGGCCCGTCAGGTAAGCGAATCTTTTGGGACATTATTTTGGCACATTCCAAATGCTCCGACATAAGGACTCACCCGCGAGGATAGCGCGACTCCTCCAGGACACCAATTCGGCCAGGGAGCTTCAAACTCCCCTTCTGCCAAGTAGACAGCTCCTCTGGGGTGCTACCTCGGCCCGTCGAGTAGGCGACTCTTTAGGACACTACCTTGGCGTGCTCTGAGTGCTCCGATACGAGAACTCACTCGCGAGGATAAGTGATTTGTCTGGGACATTATCTTTGGCAGAGAGCTTAACTCCCCTACCGCCAGGTAGACGGCTCTTCCGGGATGCTACCTCGGCCTATCAGATAGGCGACTCCTTCAGTACACAACCTTGGAGCACTCCGAGTGCTTCGGTACAATGACTCCCCGCGGATAGGCGACTCCTCAGGAACATTATCTCAGTCAGAGTGTCTGCGTGACAAGCCTACGTGCTCCGGCACTTGGGGCTTTCATCGGCACCCCTATGCACTATGAACCCCAGGTCACTCCAAGACAAGAGCAGGTCTTCGGGGGGCGTAGCGCCTAGTCTACCTGGCAATTGGGCATTGGGTCTTCCTCACCACCGGGCCTGTAGGACTCTGGAAAGGCTTTGGACTGATGGCTAGATCAAGGGAGCTTTCTAGCCACATCGACACTTTGTAGGCCAGTCTTTCTAGACAGTAGCAGAGCCATAATTTTTTTTTAAGATGGGCACCAAAATCTCAATCTGAAATTAACAATCCCACTAATAGCAATTTTCAAATTCTATCAATTTCTAATTGTAAATTGCAACCCAGTTGTCACATCTTAAATTGATACAAAAAATGAAAAGTTTCGAGATGTAAAAAATTTAAGAATTAATCAGACCTTCTGTTAATTTTACGGACTGCGGCGACCATTTGTGTCTTTATCGAAAAATTGACCTGGCGACTGTCGTCCATGAGCATTGTTGTCGATAGCCTGTAGCATGCTTGAGCACGTGAGGTCATGACGTTTGGGCCTTGGGTGCCCTGAGTTGTAACCCCGTGACTTGTCGGAGCTAGACCAGTAAGTGGAGGCAGTGGCGTTGGCATTGAGGGCGTGCCGTCGTGAGGTAAGGCCGGTGTGGGGTAAGGGAACTGAAGGGGAGGCGGTGTTCTCATGTTTGCATATGTGCCTTTAAGGCTTTGAAAGTTTTAAGCCTTTGGAAACCGTACAGAGTGCGAACAAAAATGTGTTAATTTATGCGTAAACTAAGTCTTTTATTTGTGTAAGTTTAGCATTTTAAATGACTAAAAGGATATCTTCCTTGAAATTGTTAGATACATTAACATGTAAAATGACCACAAATACACCTCCTTAGGTATTTTTTAAATTTTTAGGTGGGTACTTTCACCTTTGGAGATAAAATATACCATATAAAGGGCAAAATTTCTGAAGAAGCAGGTAGGCACCGGCCCACTGGTGCTTCCCACTCCGTCTGCCACTGTTTTCAGACAGGCAGAGTGACGTTGTGAGGAGCAGGCCGGGCGAATATGCGATCCAACAGTCTGTAGAGCACAGACACATGTGGACCTCTCGATGCCGTGTCACTCCCGAGGAGCGCCACGTGTTGCTTGATGACATCATCGTCTCAACCTCTATAAATAAGGGTCTTGAGAATTCATTTGGAGGTTGGACATTTATCAAACTTTCAATCTCACTTTCACTTTCTCACTCTACAAATTCTAGGGAGAGAAACATATAAGACCTTGGCTCTGGATCTAAGTATCGGACTGTGACTGTAGCCATGTATTCATCCCGCGCCACCGCCCTCGCAGCACTACCACCTTCAGGCTCTGCCTAGAAAGTCCTTAGTCTCTGCCCTTCCTCCATCCTTGATGTGTCCAACATTAGCATACTTGGCATCTAAATCGAACTGCATTCCTTGTGGCACCTCTACGTCGACTGCGAACCCACTTCCTTACCATCAGAGCTCCTTAACACAATTGCACAAAAATAATTAATGAATGTGTATTGTAAGTTTTCGAGCGTGGAGTACAAGTAAACTTAGTAATATAGTATATAACGAGTAAGAATCTGGTGGGTACCAGTAGAATTTATCCGAAACTTGTCGGTAGCATTATTTTATACCGATACCCGACTCCCACTTACCCTAACTTTGAGGGTATAAGTGAAAATTACCCGTAAAAATCACGGATAGACAAAATAATGCCTATATCAAGCTACTTTTTTTGGCCTGGACCGAATCTACCCTCGGCCGAGGGGTAGACCCTGTCAGCTCTCGAGTACAAGTGGTATCATCATGTTTTTGGTGTTGTACGCAAGTTTGCAATGCTTTCAAGGGAGAAATTAGATGCACCAATGGGCAAAGGGGCTCCATATGATTTGGCCAATGTGTACCCTGCCATATATAGGAAGACCCAAAGGACCCGCATATCTGTCTATAAGTAATCCCACTTGGAACTTTCATGGCTGTGACATTGAAAGTAATCTGTACGTCTTACTAAATTGCAAGTAGACGAACAAGTTGCCAAGTTGCAGTTTTTGGCCACAAGAAAAGGATATATCAAAGTATAATCAAGAAATGTTGGCTTCCCTTAAAAAATTGTGAAGTCTCAACTGTATGTTTGGTGTGCCAAGTCCCATCATCTATTGGTTGGAGCCAGAGAGGAAAACCATTTGTTATACCGTTCTGGAGTTCTGCTGAGAAGGAAGAAACTTATTACTACTTCTTAGGAACAACTTGCACCAGTAAATTTAATTTACAAGATTGAGAAGAAAAGTAGGTTAACTACTTGTGTTAGATGCTGTATATTGCGAGCAAAATCATCACAAAAAATTGGGACGTGCGAGGCTTGGTACTCTCATGCGGAAATTGTAACGTTTTACTTTCTCCAAGTAGAAACAGAAAATTATCTGCATATTTTATAAAGAATACATAGCAATATGAAAATATAGGCACCATGTTGACCTATCAATAAGTACAGAGAGTAAATTACTCCCTTCATTTGTGTAATTACCTCTAATATCTCCTCAAACTTAAGATAGTTGACAAGAAATCAGATTGAGTTTGGATACGAAGCGCAAGTTGGACCTGCTCGCCAAAAGCTTCTTTTGCTTTTTCTTCATTCAGGTGAGCTGAATTTCATGCCCCAAAAACAGAATCAATGCATCATACATGCTCGAGTGTATTCGACGAATTTTCTTTAATTGCCCTTTGACGACAACTCTTGCATGCACTTGCCCACTTGGCTTTTGACGCTAGTCTCTCGGTCATGATGTTACTGGGCATTCTATTCTATGTTTGCCTTTTTCTTGCGTTTGGTGGCTCGTCGAGTATGGTCCACCTAAACACCAAGAGAACGCGGTAATCTACCAAAGAGAAGCGTGCCGACCACAAGCTCGATTAGCTACACACATCGTTCATTACTTGAAAGGGACCAGATTTACGACAATCGTTGACGACTTAACTTCAATTGTTAGTACGATCTGACCAACCATTTATTACGGAACAGACTGGTCAGATCGAAAGTCTCAGAGAGATTTAATAAGTCGGAAGAATTTGCAGGCAAAATAGGGGGCCGTGGGATTAATTTCACGGTACATTACATCATGTAGCAGATAGTAAAGTTTAATCTGACCCGTCCATCTGCGATCGATGAATAGTCAGATTGCACAGGCAATTTAACTTAAATTTCTAGCAACGCTATCAATTGATCAACAAGTAAATCTTTTATCAAATAAATAAACATTTTAAATCATTATTGAGAGTTGTCAACGTATAAGCATGTCAAAAATACAGCATTCAACTAACGTAGAGCTTATAATTTTCACAGAAAGTTAGTCAAGTATAACCACTTTTTCAAATGAACAAATTTTGACTCCTACCCGAGTTGTAAGAATCTTCCTCCAACCCCGTATGTAATGACAATTAATAGTCGTTAAATGTTTCTAGTGACTTTTTTAACACTTTCAGCGACAATTATTAGAAGCATTTTTTAGCGTCACTAAATAAAAGTCACTAAAAATATTTAGAGATGATTGATTGTCGCTATATAGGAACTAGGAAGAAGATTCCTCCAACGAGAATAATACATAAAAATATTCCTTTTCGAAAATGATTACAAACAACTATCTATATGTTTTCTTTAAAATGACATATTATTTACACTTCAAAATTTTAAAGAATGAAAACTAAAAAATAGAAACCATGTGGGCATTACTGGCCTACGCTTTTGTACCGCCATGTACGCAGGGTTTTTCCATCTCAAGAAACAAATCTTTCACATACCAAAAAGATGATATTTGGAAGGATTTAAATATTCGAAGTGATTGACGGTCCAGTCCTGAAAATACCGACAAAGCCTTATATTTTTCGTTAAATGATATATAGGTCATCCACAATAATGTACGAGTAATTAGGCAGCAAACTTCAACACTTCAGAATTCTCCTTTCAATAAAGTGATAAATTTTTTCCGAAGGAATAACTAAGTAAATTTGTTACTAAAAGTGAGAAATGAAGAAAAACTCGTGTGAGGATCCTATCCAAAGGTAAGGAGAGTGTATGTCTATCTATTATTTCATCCGTACAAAAAAAAAGGGTGAGCATAATGCCCCAAAAAATTTGATTATTTTTCGATTGAGAAAGATTCTCTAAATACTTTTACATGTTTACCTATATATATATATATATATATATATATATATATATATATATATATATATATATATATATATCATGTTTAATCTTCCACCAACCTATTTTCTCTCTCGTAATTTATTTGATTCCTCCCTCTCTTTCTCTCTCTTGAGATAAAGCCAAAAAACGTAAAACTTTTCACCTAAATTCCTTAACATGCGTGCAAGTCAAATGTGGTAAATTATTGTAAAACGGACAGAGTATTATTTTGTTGGGTACATGTTGATACAGTTTTGGCTGATAGTATTCTCTGCACAAAACATTGGGCTGGTATTAGGAAAGCAAAGATTAAAATAATGACATTTTAGCTTAGAAATAAGTCAAATAAAAATAATAAAACTTGTAATGATCTAAGTAATTTTTTATTGAAACATACGTACTAAAAAGTTTTATATATATATAGGGAGCCGATCCACACCCACTGGTGGATATTATCCACCCAACCGCAACAAATTGTTGCGGTTGCTAATCATTTCCCCCCTCCCCCCACCCCTCATGTCCTTCCCCCGCCCCCCACCCCCCCATCCCCCTCATGTCCTCCCCCCCCCCCCCCCCCCATCCCCCCCCCAAAAAAAACCCAACCGCAACTAAGAGTTGCGGTTGGCCTCTTATCCATGGCCCCTACGCCCCCCTCCCCCCACGTGGTGCCCCCTCCCCATGGCCCCACCCCTTCCCCCTCCGTGATGCCACGTGGTGTCCTCCCCCTGAAGCTTTGGACGCAAAGTCTTCTGCAATTTTTTTTTCTTTCGCAGCCTTTGACTACTGCTCACTCACGGACTTTTTTTTTCTCTGTCTTCTTTCATATCTCTCTCCCTCACTTTTCTCTCTTTATAATCCCTTCTCCCCCGAACCCTTTCTTCCACTCTCCATCGTCTTTACCGACTGTCTTCTAACTCCATATCTCACCTACATAATCTCCACAACAATACAAACAAAAAATTTGTGCTAGAAGATCGGTAGATTTTTTCGCTAGAAGATCGGTGGATTTTTCTTCAAATATATCAAGTCAAAACAAGTAAGTAATTTGAATTTTCTTATAATTCAATGTTAATTTCAAATTATTCTTACCAATGGATTGTTTAAATTGTGTTATGCTTAAATTGTTCTTACCATAGTCTAAAATTTGTGTTTTTTGACAGTTTTTCATGAATTTATAAAAAATAACTAGAACTACATTTTGTCAAAGTGTTAAAAAGAGACCCTAGTTATTCTTAAAATATCTATATCAGAGAAAAATTTCAGATTTTTCCAAAGACTGGAAAAGGGTTAACTGATACAGGGAACCTTGTAATTTTGCAGTGTAATTTAAAATATCAAACTAGAGCGATTTCGCGCGAAACTTTTATAAGAACCCTAGGATGTTGGGAAGTTCCAATTCCTAGGAATTTGGACCATTCTGAGGTCATTGCCTATTTTTTGGCCGAAAGCTTTTACGCGTTCGATCCGGACACCAGGTCGGGATTTTTTGGCGAAAAGTTCGTAAAATATTTTTTAGATCAAGAATAAATTCAGGAAGCTGAAAATAGCATTTCAAAGCACTTTTGAGATTTTCTGATGCCAGGGGGCATTTTGGTAAATTGCCACCCCGAGAGGGTATTTTGGTAATTTTACGGTATTAAGGTTTTCAAAGGACTTTTTAGTCCAGAAGTGTAAGTCAAACACCTGAAAGGTTATTTTCGTTAGGGCGATAATGAACCCCTGGGGGCATTTCGGTAATTTGCCGCTCATCGGGGGTATTTTGGTAATTGAACATTGTAAAATTTTACGGTCAATGAAGGAAATAAATTTTAACGCCATGTGTGTTCCTAAGGTGCAACACTATGTTTGTTTAATGTGAATACGAAACGTAATTGTCGCTAAAGGTGAAAACTTAATTAGACAGTTTTTCACGAATTTATAAAAAATAACTAGAGCTAGATTTTGCCAAAGTACAAAAAAGAGAGCCTAGTTATTTTTAAAAGATCTAGGAATTCGGGCCATTCCGAAGTCGTTGGCTAATTTTTTGGCCGAACGGGCTTTTACGCGCTCGATCCGGACACCGATTCGGGATTTTTTGGAGAAAAGTCCGTAAAATACTTTTTAGATAAAGAATGAATTCGGGAAGCTTAAAATAGCATTTCAAAGCACTTTTGAGATTTTCTGATACAAATGGGCATTTAGGTAAATTGCCAACCCGAGAGGGGTATTTTGGTAATTTTACTGAACGCGAGAGGGGTATTTTGGTAATTTTATGGTGTTAAGTTTTTCAAAGGACTTTTTAGTCCAGAAGTGTACGTAAAACACCTGAAAGATTGTTTTGAAGCTGGTTTGGGGCGTTAGGGTGATAATAAACCCCCGGGGGCATTTCGAAAATTTGTCGCTTACCGGGGGTATTTTGGTGATTGAACATTGTAACACAACTGGAGGAAATAATTTTTATTTTATTTAATTCTATGACTTGTTGAGAATGATATACATTTTTATTTTTTAGATTTCAGTATCAATATGGATGCAACTGGAGGAAATACTTTTTGTGAAGGTTCTGATCCACCTTACTTGGGTCAAGTTTTTCAAACACTGGACGAAGTTGAAGCATACTATAGAGCATATTCGAAAACGATAGGTTTCGGTATTAGAATTAAGACGAGTAGAAAACGGGCGAATACAGATCAAATTTGTGGAAGACTATTTGAGTGTCATAGAGGAGCACCGTATGTACCCCCGGTTGTTCAGGTCACTTTTTTTTTGCTCATTGCACCTTTGGCACGCTAGTAAGCCCATTTGTATCAATTTCGGAAAAAAACGAGACACATTGTTTTTTGGATTTTCCTACGAAGGCCCGTTCGGGCACACTTTAGGGGCCCAATTCATAACTTCCGAAAAATTACGTCGTTTTTTTTGTCACTTTTTTTTTGCTCATTGCACCTTTGGCACGCTAGTAAGCCCATTTGTGTCAATTTCGGAAAAAAACGAGACACATTATTTTTTGGGTTTTCCTACGAAGGCCCTGTTCGGGCACACTTTAGGGGCCCAATTCATAACTTCCGAAAAATTACGTCGTTTTTTTTGTCACTTTTTTTTTGCTCATTGCACCTTTGGCACGCTAGTAACCCCATTTGTATCAATTTCGGGAAAAAACGAGACACATTATTTTTTGGGTTTTCCTACGAAGGCCCTGTTCGGGCACACTTTAGGGGCCCAATTCATAACTTCCGAAAAATTACGTTGTTTTTTTTGTCATTTTTTTTTTGCTCATTGCACCTTGGGCACGCTAGTTAGCCCATTTGTCCAAAATGCACCAATAGTAATAGTAAGGCTAATTCAATTTTCAAAGCTTAATATCCAAAATACAACAATAGTAATAATAATCCATACGAACGTCTATTACATATCAGGATAATGGTAAGGAAGGCGTCTAGCTACACCCTTTTTCAGCTCCCAGGCTATCCTATATCTAAACGTCAGGGCATCGTTTCGAGACCACGTATCATATTCTAGCACATCCGAGCGAGCTATGTAGTCCATGTACTTGAGGACGTAAATCCCGCAATCATGACTGTTATATTGCTTTGGTCGGTTTTGTATTGTCACGACCGTCCAAGGATCAATCATTGTTTTGCTCGTGATGGCTTCCCCCTTAAAATGTCGGCACGCTAGTGGAATGATAGTAGTCTGCATCCAACAATAAAAAAGGATATCAAGCCTATATAACAAGAAGAATAGACAATGAGCGAAGGTCAAGAAATATAAACTAACCACCGCATTGATGTACGTGGAGTACACCTGCGCCAGCTGCCGACCAGGTCCGTCTTCCCTTAGGCTATCGTATATGTGGACCA
Source organism: Escallonia herrerae (assembly GCA_033070095.1). Taxonomy (NCBI): domain Eukaryota; kingdom Viridiplantae; phylum Streptophyta; class Magnoliopsida; order Escalloniales; family Escalloniaceae; genus Escallonia; species Escallonia herrerae. Next base: position 360,676 of record JAVXUP010000564.1, read on the forward strand.
CTTTATTCTCTGGAAAAAGAACTAATAGGAAGAAGTGGCTTGCATGAAGAGCAGGTAGCATGATTAGGTTCGCCTCAGCTGCGTGACATTGATAGTCCGCGTTCAAGTAGGAAAGCACGTTTGCAGATGGTCTCCATTCACCCTTGCTTGTCCCTCGCGTCCTCCTCCATTCTGTGAACTCCTTCATGCTATTCACCATGAAGGGGATAACAAAAGAGGCATACATGTTGAGCTTCAAAGTTTGGCAGGTGTTATAATTTAGCTCTCTAACACGGAGCAGATCTATATACGCGTCAATAAGAAAATTTGAAATATCTGTGTTTGCCGCCAACAGTCTTAGATCAGAGTGAGCTAGGAATCCTGAAACTGGAAAGTCTGCTGTAGCGATTGGCTCATGCCCAAAGTAGTGCCGGTCGATCCAATCCCGTTTGGCCGGACTCAATGGCTTCGTCGGTTGTCCTTTATCCGACCGGATGCTTGGGCGCGATGCCTGGATTCTTAGTTGGGTCACCTGACTCTGGCGCCGATAGTCATACGCGTCAGGAGGCAAGCGAGTAGATGGCTCCCACACCTGACTCTGGGACTGATGGTCGTACGCGTCAGGATGGAAGCGACTAGACGGCTCCCACACCTGACTCTGGGGCTGATGGTCGTACGCGTCAGGAGGGAAGCGAGTAGACGGCTCCCACACCTGACTTTGGGACTGAGAGTCGTACGCGGAAGGAGGCAAGCGAGTAGACGGCTCCCACACCTGACTCTGGGACTGAGAGTCGTACGCGGAAGGAGGCAAGCGAGTAGACGGCTCCCACACCTGACTCTCGGGCTGATGGTCGTACGCGTCAGGAGGCAAGCGACTAGACGGCTCCCCTTGGTAACCCCGGTACGCAAGACTAAAGTTTTGAACTTCAGTCTTGTACCTCTCAATGGACCTCTTGAGATTGTCAGGAGCCTGCGCGACAAACCAGTCAAACCCCTCCAGCTGCTTGAACACCTCAGTGCCCTGGTCAACCTAAAAAACATGCATACAAAATATGGCTAATCATTTCAGGCATGGTAGATAAGGCACGCAAATAAAAATTGAAACAACACTAGCCTGACTTACAATGTTTAATGCCCAGAACTGGTCATAGATCTCACGTGGTGCATACGATGTCTTCCTCGCCTGGGAAGGGCGATTCACCCTCGTGCGCGTCACCTTGAGAAACCATTGCAGGTACTCGTCAATGTTGATGCTGTCGGCCTTCAGCGATACAAGGCTATCATATGTTTCTTGCCAGGTATTCCACTGTTGCACCTCGTCGCTCAACAAATTCAAGGCATCAGGCACCTCGAAGTTCGGCCCTCGACCACTCCTGTACGACCGCATGTCTACAGCGGGTTTTGGTATCCCTTGTAGACAGCCAGCTTGTCTCATAGCTCGATCGGGCATCTGAAACTCACATACTTCGAAGTGAATAAGCGGCACCCGAACCAAACCTGCCAGCACGTACGACACCGGAAGTTGCCAACACCACTCATCCAACCGATGCATCACCTTGCTATATGGCTGCCATGTCACCTGGGATGCATTGAGTATCTCTAGTTCCCCCCGATAGAACTTTAGATGGTGGTGCGGGTCTACCCGTCTCCTCCGGTTGGTCGTAGGCCCCAAGGCCCACACCCTAGGCCACGTCTCATCAGAATATTCCCGCGGTTGTGGACGACCCGTGGGTAGCCTCTCGTAAGACCAAACCTGTGAATGCAAACATTATCTGGAATTAGCACATTGATGCACGAATATATTGACACGTCAACCAAGACAATAAATGCTCAAACCTGTAATAGAGTGAGGCAGGCGGCAATGGACTTTGCACGCTTTCTCGATGCTTTGTGCAGTGCTCGATATAGGTGCGCAAGGACAGCTGAACCCCACGAATACGAGTATACCTCCTCAAGATCCTCCAAGAACACCATATACTTCGGATGCACCGTGTTTTTCGAATGCGTAGGAAGTAATATGGCTCCAATAATATACAGAAGGAATGCTTTCGTATACGTCACGAAATCGTGAGGAGTGTATTCATCCGGTAGCACGCCATACTGCTCTCTTAGCCATTTAAGTTTGATGCCATTCGTTGTAAGAGCTTCCCTCGGAATTCCCGGGAAATACTGCCTAGCCATCTTCGCTATGGATGCAGACGTTTTGCTCGAAGTAATGGGTTTGCCGTGACATGGGATTCCAAGTATAAATCCGACGTCCTCTAATGTAATAGTCATTTCACCAAACCGGAAGTGAAATGAGTTCGTCTCGCTCCTCCATCTTTCAACTAGAGCGGATATAAGGCAATCGTCGTGTCGAGACCAAATCCCGGGATCGGTGAACATAGATAGATTTTGACGGTGTAATAGTTGTATTTGTTCCTCGTTTAGTACCCACTCATCGTGGTGACTTGTGCTTTGAATTGTTTCCAAAACACCCCTATCGACACCGTCAAATACGTCCCTCGCGACGTGGTCATCGTCATCGTATAGGATTGATGTATCATGAGGTCCGGCGTTGAAATCCATATATCTAAGAACAAAATATAATCGTAAACCAACTTAGTATCCATAATATTTACATTCCAAAACTATAAATGGATCTTTAACCTAGCTTACCAACGCATTACCAAAATGCCCACTGGCATCAGAACAATCTCAAACGTGCATTGAAATGCTATTTTAAGCTTCCCGAATTTATTCTTGATCTAAAAAGTATTCTATGGACTTTTCGCCCAAAAATCCCGAACCGGTGTCCTGATTGAGCGCTTAAAAGCCCGTTCGGCCAAAAAAATAACCAACAACTTCGGAATGACCCAAATTCCTGGGGGATGGAACTTCCCAACATCCTAGGGTTCTCATAAAAGTTTCGCGCTAAATCGCGCTGGCTTGATATTTTAAATTACAGTGTAAAGTTTCAAGGTTCCGCGTATCAGTTAACCCCTTTCCAGTATTTGAAAAACTCTGAAATTTTTCCCTGATATAGATCTTTTAAAAATAGCTAGGGAAAATATTTTTCATCAAATACCGCTGCTGGCTGTGCAGCAAGATTTCCTACAATTGACGAGCCATTCATAACATAAACACAATTAACATTTGGTACAGACAACAGTTATAGCATAAAGTTAACGTTATACAAATATATACATCAACAGTCAACGCTAGTTAGTCAACTTTATACATTTTTACACATTATCCCTCCCTCCGTTTCCTTCTCGCTCTAATCTGGAGAAAATCTATTCCGTTCTTGAGCGAGTGCCATGTACCAATACTCCTCATCGAGGAGCATTTCGCGCCGATCCCTCGGCATCGGCCTCGCCGGATGAGTTTCTCGTAACCCATCCTGCATCATCCGAACCACCCTTCTCCCCGCATCAAAGGTATACTCTTCCCTTTTATTCGCTCGTGCCAACTCCTCACGACGACGTCGCTCTAACTTTTCTACCTCCTGCCCCTCCATGGCTCGCATCTCCTTCGCCTGATACACCAGGTGATCCCTTTCCCTCACTACCTCAATATACCTTCGTTTCCAAAAGTTCTCCACATGATGTGTCCGGTATACGGTGTTATGCACCTTCACAAATCCCACCGGCACCTCAGGTTCAGTCTCTTCCTGTTCCTCCTCCCCATCCTCTGGTCCGGACAAATCTATTTCCTCGGGCTCCTCGTCATTTGGCCAGGGGTCCTCCTCGGGATCTTCCTCCTCTTCGTCCCCGGCCATGACGTGCTCATCAATCCATCCAGCTCCAGCCATAATCTCCTGCAAGGCATATGAACTCACATCAGACTTACAACACGGTATAAGTAACTTCAACACCTTTCTGCCCCCGTACACACTTAATATTTATGTCTAGTTTTACGGACTTTTCGCCCAAAAATCCCGAACCGGTGTCCTGATTGAGCGCTTAAAAGCCTGTTCGGCCAAAAAATAGCTAACGACTTCGGAATGGCCCGAAATCCTGGGGGATGGCTTTAAAACAACCTTTCAGGTGTTTGACTTACACTTCTGGACTAAAAAGTCCTTTGAAAAACTTAACACCGTAAAATTACCAAAATACCCCTCTCGGGGTGGCAAATTACCAAAATGCCCCTGGCATCAGAACGATCTCAAAAGTGCATTGAAATGCTATTTTTGGCTTTCCGAATTCATTCTTGATCTAAAAAGAATTCTACGGACTTTTCGCCCAAAAATCCCGAACCGGTGTCCGGATCGAGCGCTTAAAAGCCCGTTCGGCCAAAAAAATAGCTAACGACTTCGGAATGGTCCGAAATCCTGGGGGATGGAACTTCCCAACATCCTAGGGTTCTCATAAAAGTTTCCAGCTAAATCGCGCTGGCTTGATATTTTAAATTACAGTGCAAAGTTTCAAGGTTCCGCGTATCAGTTAACCCCTTTCCAGTTTTTGGAAAAATCTGAAATTTTTCCCTGATATAGATCTTTTAAAAATAACTAGGGTCTCTTTTTTGCACTTTGGCAAAATCTAGCTCTAGCTATTTTTTATAAATTTGTGAAAAATCCTCATTTAGACGCCCTAAAAAATCGCTATTTTGGAATCTATAAATGTAATACCGCTCATCCGATCTCGGATTGATCTGATTTTTGTTTCCTTCAATTCGTATTTTTCGTTATCTTTGATTTGAGTCTACAATGACTATTTTTGAACTTTGAAATTAATATTGAATTGAATTATAGGAAAACCCAAAAAATACTTACTTGTTTTGACTTGATATATTTAAAAAAAAATCTACCAATCTTCTAGCGGTTATCCACCGAGCGTAAAGACGATGGAGAGTGGAAGAAAAGTGTGGAAGAAAGGGTCAGTGGAAGAAAAGTGGAAGAAAGGTTTCGGGGGAGGAGAGTTTATAAAGTGGAAAAAAAAATCCGTGAGTGACCACGTGGCATCACGGAGGGGGAAGGGGGGGGGGCATCACGGGGGGGACACCACGTGGGGTGGGGGTGGGGGACCGTAACAAACAAGGGAGGGGGAAGGGGGGGCCATGGGGGGCATCACGGGGGGGGGACACCACGTGGGGTGGGGGTGGGGGTGGGGGACAGCAACAATTTGTTGCGGTTGGCATGCCAACCGCAACAAAGTGTTGCGGTTGGGCATGGTGGGGGGGACGGGGCCACGTGGCGGGGGGAGGGGATGCCACGTGGCTGGGAGAGAGAGGGGACGGGACACGTGGCGGGGGAAGGGGAGGGGGGACCGGGGGAAGGGGCCAACCGCAACACTTTGTTGCGGTTGGGGGCATGGGGGGGCCATGGGGGAGGGGAGGACGGGGGGCCGTGGGGGGAAGGGAGGCCACGTGGCGGCCTAGGGGAGGACGGGGGAGAGGACGGGGGGCCATGGGGGGAAAGGGAGGCCACGTGGCGGCCGAGGGGAGGACGGGGGAAGTGGGGCCATGGGGGAAAGGGGGAGGCCACGTGGCTGCCGAGGGGGACACCACGTGGGTGAGGGGGGCCAACCGCAACTCTTTGTTGCGGTTGGGCAGGGGGGTGGGGGGTGGGGGGAGACGGGGGGAAGGGGGAGGGGGGGCCATGGGGGAAGGGGGAGGGGGTCCATGTGGGGCGCAACCGCAACTCTTTGTTGCGGTTGGGCAGGGGGGTGGGGGCGTGGGGGAGAGACGGGGGGAGGGGGGAAGGGGTCCATGTGGGGCGCAACCGCAACACTTTGTTGCGGTTGTGTACTTACAATCAAAAATACCAACCGCTACTCTTTGTAGCGGTTTGAAAAATACCAACCGCTACAAAGAGTAGCGGTTTGGTGGTAAGCAAAAATTCCAACCGCTACTCTTTGTAGCGGTTTGGTGGAGAAATTTTATTTCTCCACTAGTGGGTGTGGATCGGCTCCCATATATATATGATCCACCGACGCCATTCCTGGCATTCGTGTTTATGTCTTCATTTGGAGAATTTTGCACTCCACCGTGCACCCATCACAAGAGATTCCCAAATCATGAATTTCACAACCATTTCCCTCTGGCCAAGCTCAACAGCCTGATTTAATTGTTTGGTCCAGAAGAAGATGGGAGCTTTTTGGTCGAGAAGGTAGAGTTGCAAACAAAGGGGAGATTGTGTTTCATGATGTTTGTCATCTCTGTCACGTTGAGCACATTTTTTTCAGTCTAGGTCCTCCTTTACTTTGGATCTTCGTGGACGTCTCAAATTTTTGCTACACCGTTTGTCTCGGAGGCAATTCTTCTATAAAAAATGATTCATATCTCACCCCTAGTTGATATATGATTTGTTCTACCAATAATCATATTTTTTCTTCAGAAGCCGTCGTCAACACGTGTGCAAGGTCCAAATCATCACTACAAACTCCGATTTTCATATTAGGGACGTTACAAGGAGTCTAACTCAAAGTACTAGAAGTTTACATTGAGAAGACATGATAACATCTGAATATATATATATATATATATATATATATATATATATATATATATATATATATATATGTCTAACTTATTATCTGTACTTACTCAATGCAATGTCGATGTAACTTTACGCGTGTGCGTGTATGCCTAACTTATTATCTGTATTTACTCAACTCATAACATGTTAATCTTAATATCTCAAAACTGTAAGTCCTAAAGAATCAGAACATCTATATTATTCTATTTTTATTCAAAAAATGAAATGAAATTCATTTATTTGTTTATCAAAATTGTTTATAGCTCGAAATGAGAAGCAAGAACTATATGTGTGTAAAGAAATTAAGTCGGAGTCTTTTCTGGCCGTGGTCTGTGGAGAGAGAAAGAAGCTTTGAACGAGCAGTACATCACTTTGGGCGGGGGGGGGGGGGGGGGGGTGGTTGAATCACAGTTCATGTGCATTTGGCGGCATTAGCCACGTGGTCGGCGTTGTGGGCCCGGAGTCCCTCCGGTTTAAAATATTGGTGGATTTTGTCTGTTTCCCACTCTCCCATCCTTTTGTTCCGCCTTTCCGGCATATTCCGGTGCATGCACCTCTTTTTACCCTGTTTATTTATATTTGTTTATTTATTTGTATTTATATATATATATATATATACACACACGCGCTACTTCGTCGTATGCGGTGAAAATAGTATGGACGGTGACGGTCACAGTGCCGTTGGATTATCACAAACTTACCCTTCTTTGCATCTGTCCTTTTTCCCGTTTTTATATTTGTATTATATATACGATCTATTGTTCACACGCTATACTTGTGATTATCTTTGTATAACTTTTGATCATTTTTACATGATATTTGTTACAAAATTAAAAAAAAAATGTAAAGGCAAAGAGAGTATCACTGTTGGAGTGTTGAGAAAAAGAATCGTAAGACCGTCGATTGCCGATTTTGATCTGCAATGGAGATAGAGGAAGGTATAAGAGGAGAAATGCACTTACTTGAAATGTAGGGAGTGGAGGACTCTTTGTGGTAACTAAAGGTTTGAGAAGAGTGGGTAATAATACTTTAACATTTTTGTCCTGATAATTGACACGTGTCAGGACCTGAATGAGTGTCAATATAACAGCAAAAGAGTATTACACCAAAAATAAAAACGATATTCTCATTATAAATAGGATAGATGTGTAACGTAATAAAGATGCTGCATATATGGGTAAATACGCCAAGCATCTTCTCTTTTTCTCCGATGCATGCAGGGGTAGTAGATAGACACACTTTTTGCTACAAAATTGAAAAGATTACATATGGTCATTTTCATTGCAGACATACCGTATTTGTTCATTTGTTTTTGACTCACAAAAATTGTTGGAAGCAGGCACATCCATCATCTGGTATACTGCGTACCGATATGCATCATCCACCTTCAACCGGCCATTCATGACCTTTGTTTCTCTGCTGGCATCTGTCAAACCTAAAAATTTGACTGTATGTATATCAGCCAAGGGTTAGGTGATTCAACGAACTCCATCAATCATGTCCGGTCAAAGATTAGGTGAAATTCGTACTTTTGTGGATCGGGTACCTTCAAGGCCACGAAACTTTCTTCTCTTGATAGTTACTCTCTCCGTGAGTAATTTATTTAACTTTATACGTATGTGAGTAATTTATTTAACTTTATACGTATATTAAGAATTTAAGTTATATATTATGTGTTTTTTTTTATTTTACTCTTTAGAAAGAGGATGGGAAGAGAGTGTGTCATGAGAGAGAAAACTGGTTAATAGAGTGTTAAATGTGAAGAGAACAATAAAATAAAATAAAAAAAATGTAAAGTGACGAGTCAAGAAAGAGAAAATGAATTGGTAGAGAATTAAATGTGGTGAGAGAAATGGAATAAAAAAAGTATAAAAATGATAAATATATAAAAATATCTACAGAATCTTTCCTAATTTGGAAGTGATCAATTTTTGTGGGACGACCTAAAAAAATATGATCAATTTTTTAGGGATTGGGGAAATACTTTAAAGGCGAAAGAATTTGCTACAGCTAAAATAATTAATTCTCGAGTCATCGATGGACTTTGACTCTCCTTTTGAACTTGGCGGGGCAACAACAAAAGTTAAGGATACTCTTGTAAATTTCTCCGACCTGGTTGAATTCTAAAAATATGTTATATAAAATAACGCGATATTCTTGACAAGAACGTTGATGTTAATAATTATGTGACATGATTGAAGAGATTGGATATAAATTATATCTAAAAGGTTGTGAAATGCCTTTTTTTCAAAGTTGTAACAGTTAACTGAGCACCTTCGTAGATTTTTGGAACAAGAGTAGATCTGGACATCGTAGACCAAATTTGAAAGAATCTTTTTAATAACCTCTCTATCCATTTTTCCTACCAAAAGTTGAATAGTGTAGAAGGCTATCGTGATTTAATTTTGACACGCTTGTCGCTCACGTTGTTTACACTTTTATTAAAATATACTCTTCTCAACATATAAAAATAATATACCGTTTAATTAACTGATAAGCTAAAATGATAATAAAAATTTAAACCTCTATTATTACCCCGATACTGTATCAACTCATAGTCAAATCTCGATCACGGGTTACAACACAAGATATATTTTTCATGCACATGGGATGTTATATCACAAGAATTTCTCTAAAATTATAAAATTATTCACATTATATAAATATTGTTTGCCAACTTAAACTATGATTAAAGCAAATGAAGTCAACATTGTACCAAATCTATAGTAATAATGTAATAAAGCAAATCTAACAAGGGTACAAAAGTATATGAACATTGAGGCTCTACCTCATTCCTGCCAATTTCTTGAGCTCAATCTCAATCAGAAGGCAAACACACTACAACTATAAAGCAGACCTTACCTTAACCTTAACCTTCACCCAAAAACCCTAACTTTCCATTTCATTTCCCTCTCAGTAAAAAAGAAAAATCCCTTCAAGATCCGATCTTTGGTTGTCCAAACAACGACCCCTTTGCAGACATGTGTGGTGGAGCCATTATCTCCGACTTCATCCCACCGAGCCGGTCCCGCCGGCTCACCGCCGAGCTCCTCTGGGGCGCGGCTGAGCTCAAGCGAAACCCCGGCAACTACTACTCCAAGCCCCTCCGATCCGAGATCATTGACCTCTATGATGATTTCGAGGCCGATTTTCAGGGGTTCAAGGAGTATTCCGACGACGACGTCGTTCCTGATGTCAAGCCTTTAGCTTTCTCTGCTTCGAAAACATCTGGCCCTTCCCGTGGTAAGATCCCCATTTCTACTTTTTTTTTGTTTCTAGAAGATAAACGCCTTTGTAAGGTTCTTGCCCAAAAACAAGAAAAAGGGAGTTCCTTAAAAAAAAAAAGGTGATTGTCTAAGTTGGGTGTTTTTAATTGTGATCGGGGTACTTCTTTGAAACCGATCATTTTAGTGTCAACTTCCATTTTTTTCAATGTAAATTATACATTAAGGGTAACAAATTTTACTGGGTTTCGGTAATCAGTATAATCTTGGGGCTTGATTGAGTTGTATTCATTTTAGTTCCCTGTTCAGTGGGATGCTGCTGAGATATATCTTATTTTGAGTCCTAATTTAGTATCTACTTAATTTTCTTACAAAAAAAATAGTATCTTTAAAAGGTAAAATTTTCAATTAGGTTTTGTTTATGATTTTAATTCATTCAAGTGCCTATTCATTTTGACGAAGGGATTTATCTTCTTGTGATTTCTTTCTATTATCTAATTATATTTTTTCTTAGAAAACAAAAAATGCATATTTAGAAAGTTATTTTTTCAGTTGGGTTTTGTTTATGATTTTGATCTAGGAATTTAATTGATCTGTACTCGTTTTAGTGATTGCTAAGATAGAGTGGATTGGTTTGGATTTTTTTTTTCCTTTTACATGATTTGTAGTTGTTTTTTATTTTCCCAATCTTTTGCTCAAATAATATGTTGGCGAGATGATTATGGAAGCAAGTCTCTCTCTTTTTCAACTTTTATGTACAGAAGTTTCCTAGAAAGCAAATAAATAAAAATGGCCCTTTTGTTGATTGATGCTTGACCTGAAGTCTTATGGTTCATGAGTTATGGCATCTCTTAGGTGGGCTTCGAAATTTTTTTAGTTTAAGGGACATTTTTTCTTTTAGTTTCACCCATCCTGTGTTGTAGGAATAGTCCTGAATGTATACCTTCATGGATATGACTATTTTATGATCAACATTTATTTTGGTCCAAACTATTGATGGGAAATTTCCCCTGCTTGGTTGAACTGCTAAGAATTGCACCACTTGCGGGTTTTCTTTCACAAATCTTGATGAGCCTTTTGGTGGTTGGGGCTACCTTTTGTTCTTAGTTGTTAGTAACAGGGGGAAATGGATTATATTGGATTGATGCAGCTGAGTGAATGCTACCCAACTGTTTAATTGTTTCACTGCAGCCGAGTTTTTCTTTCTTAGGTTATTGAATGCTAGAACTGAATGATGTTCAGTTTCCACTTTCTAGGGAATAGTTTTCACTCTCTTTCTGTTATCATTTCAAACTAGGTTTCCTGATATATATTTAGACCTTTTTTACTGGTGTCCATATTTCTACTCTGACAATATGTTGAAATTCCTTTTTTCCCTCTCTCTCTCTCTTAATGAAGGTTCTAAATCTGTTAAATCTGAGGAATTTGATGATCAAGATGATAAATCAGCAAAGAGGAAGAGAAAAAATCAGTACAGAGGGATCCGACAGCGTCCATGGGGTAAGTGGGCTGCCGAGATCCGTGACCCAAGGAAAGGGGTCAGAGTTTGGCTTGGAACGTTTAACACTGCTGAAGAAGCTGCAAGAGCTTATGATGCCGAGGCACGGAGGATTCGGGGCAAAAAAGCAAAAGTGAATTTTCCCGATGATACTCTTCCAGCTGCCTCAAAGCGTTCGGCTAAGAAAACCCCCCAGAGCACTCCTCCTAAGGAAAACTCGAACACTCTTGAGCCCAGTCTGAATCAGAATTTCAATTTCATGAACAACTGTGACAGTGACTTTTACAGTTGTTTAAGTTTTGAGGAAGAGAAACCTTCTCCTAAGCAGTTTGAATATGCTGATGTTTATCCTGCTACTAGGGAGGTGGGGCTAAAACCATTTGGCCCATCAGACAGTGCTGCTTTGTATTTCAATTCTGATCAAGGAAGTAACTCCTTCGAGTGTTCTGACTTTGGGTGGGGAGAACATTGTTCAAAGACTCCAGAAATAACATCTGTTCTCTCGGCTACTATAGAAGGTGATGAAGATCAATTCACCGAAGATGCCAACCCCGCAAAGAAACTGAAGTCTTACTCTTTGGACGCCGTGCCTAGTGAAGACAATACTGTGAAGAAGTTGTCTGACGAGCTCTCTGGTTTGGAGTCTCAAATGAAGTTCTATCAGATCCCATATCTTGAGGGGAACTGGGATGCTTCGGTGAACAATTTCCTTAACAGTGGCACGACGCAGGATGGTGGAAACCCTATGGACCTTTGGATGTTCGAAGACCTTCCCGCTATGGAGGGGGGAGCTTTCTGAGCGACTTTTGTCCTTCCTGCTAGTGGTGTAAATAAGGTTACATGTCAGTACAATCCACCATATTACTAGTTTTTATATGTGCAATCTATGTGTTCAATTGCCTTTCCTCTGACTTCCTAAATTTCTTTATGGAAGAGGATATTCTTTATTTTTCCCTTTGTTCTTTCAGGTGTGTTTGTTGGTGGTGGAGATGAAGGACAAACAGCTGAGCATGCTTGAGCCTTTGAATAGTGTTTTCAATTGGCTTTTGTTTTATGAAGAGTACATCGGTATTAGGTCCATTTAACTTCTGAGACCTTGAATTTTAGTATTTTGATTACAATGTTTGTATGGATGGTGACATGTGATGAAGCTGAACCTTTCATGATACCGTCTAAGTTGTTTGTTATCTTGGTCAGTCCTTTTATAGGTTTTTAGTTCTTCATTCCTTTCTAATTCTATCTTGAAGATACTTTCAATTATCCTTCAACATATTACAGAGGTCAGGCAAGCATTTGACTTGTAGATGATAAAACTGTTCTGTGTTAGTTGATGTGGATATGGTGTTAAGTCACATGGATTTTGCCCCTTTTTTGTTGTGGCAATTTTAGTTGGACGGCGGGTGAGGGGAAGGTGTTGGGGGGGCATATTTACTTTGAACCATCTCATCACCTTCATATCTCAGAATGGTTTTTGGAGCTCTGGTTTATGAAATGAGTAGCTAACCACTGAGTTTTGGTTGTGTTTATGGAGATATCAAGATGGAGGAAGGTCTGTTGATGTATTTACCAAGATTTTAGAAGAATATTTGAACGCTATCGAGAAATTTAGTGGAGATTTTTCAAATGTTTGGGAGAGGACCTGTCTCGCGGTTTCCCATGTAATCTTGTACTCTCTGTTGTGGCAACCGGTAAAGGGGCTGTGCTACGCCCCTTTTCTTGCTTTTCCTGTTGCCCTTCTTTTTGGAAAATTAGTATTTTTTAGTATGGGGATTCGAACCCATGATCTCGATGTTATACCCGGAGGCCATTTGTCAACACCACCACCCTTGTTCCATTTGGTTCATGAACATTAGAATCATACAATCGGAAGGATAAATGCACCCTATAATATGTCAATAGTTATCCTTTTAACAGCCAGTCAACAATGACACATAAGATGTCATGGCAGTCATGGTTTTACTGAGCTTTATACAAACAGTTTATCTGGTCATAATTGCAGCCAATTTCGCAATTCATGTTTAAAATGAGGTAAGCTGTCAACATCAAGGACTAGTTGTAATATGGTTGAGATGCGTGAGGCAAAGTTTTACCTACCAAATCCGAAATAAAAAAATGTATTAGTGGGTTGGTTGATGGGTGTAGAATTGTATTAGGGGCTGTTTAGGAAGAGAAGTTGAGCACTCTTGGCCATCCAAAATTTAGTTTGCTAGAATCTTATCAGCATGTTGCTTGAAATTTGCTGATACGTTAAGCCTTGATGAGATGAAGGGAACCCCAAAATACTTGACTCGTACAGACCCTTAAAAGGGTTCCTGAATGAGAACTAAGGCAGCAGATTCCGAAAACAACTTTTCTTGTTAGTAAGCTCGTAAACAATGAAACTTCAAAAAATTTTGTGTACCATTGCATCCCTTACCAAGAGATGTGAAGAGTGTATTTATTTCGAGGTCTCTTTGATATTGCGATGATATTCTTACCGACCAAACGGAAATCATTCTTAGTACGAAACATCTCGCTTGAGCTATACAAAAGAAGTATTTTTCCAGCTAGCTATGTTGAGGCGCGAACTAGGTCGCTCTCTTTAAGACGGTTTGCGCCCCTACGGTATATAACCGGTGCAATAGGTCTCAGCACGCTGCCTCCAGGATACAACAGCCCAGCTCTTCTACACTTGATGTAGCTTCTCTTAGCTTGCACAACAAGAGAAGCGGAAGCTCCACACAACACCTTTCTTTGTCCAAAACATTACTGAGAATCAGCATACTAGTGTATACCGGCATAAAACCATCTGAATGGTGTATGGTGAGGAAGGCTCAAAAACAAAGGCCAAGCTTAACAAAAGACAACTATTTTCCATTGTAGCCTGGATAACCCATGCGAGGCTTTCCATCTTGTTTTTTGAAAAGATGATTGGGAACTCAACCAAGTCTTTGTCTATATAAATAGTGTAATGGAAAATATAACTGACATGCCATTGATTGGTAGAGTTTAAAGAAGGTTTTAAAAATTATTTAAACTCAATAAAGGTGCAAAAATGTGGCACATTTAAATTATAATGATGAGACATTATGGTACAAATAAATTTTTCAAAACACATTGAATCATTTACGCTTATTGACTAATAAAGATAAATAAGTACACTATTATATTTCAAATATGTAACTGCCAAATAATGAGGGGAAAAAATAATAAATTATGATCGACTATTAATCTCCTTTTTTATTAAAATACTCCAACAATTAGTGATAGGCATGATTCGAATTCCCAGTTTCTACCAGCCTGCTCACAGCAAAAATGTAAGCGTGCAGACACGAGTTCTATTCCAGCGTGTGAATGCTAGCCAAATCTTGTCCGGGGTTCCGCAGCAACATGATTCAACAGGCACCATTGCAAAGACGAGAATATTAGGCGACATCAGAGCTCGTGTGCAGGTACTTCAGACCACCTTGCCAAAGTTCAAGGTTAGTAAAATCTAACCGTCCACGCTTAAAAAGGTTGATTGACGACGACATGTTATGGATGAACAGTACTATATTTGATAAGAATCGATGTCCTAATCATGAATCAGTCGGTGATAACGTTAGGCACAGAGGATAACTACAATTAACCCACCAACTTGTGTTGTTTCAACCTTTTTTCAAGCCTGTGTAGGTCGCTCTGGATTGTGAGGTAGATATTGATTACAACAGTCTTGCATTCAGTAATGAAGTCCAGAGCATGAGATCAGTATAACAAGTCTTGTACGTATTGATTGCTTTAAAATCTTATTGCCACCGGTTATACAGTTCCGATGCAACACTTCATCTACTACAATTTTGCCTTATCACTTGTACGGATGATAAAACTTTTTCAGGTGAACGTTCCCGTCAACTCCCAGACATTCTCCAAGAAGTGTTCGATAGCTTTCTACATATAACTAAGGTATGTACATTTACTTGAACCTTGCCGCATACTGATGTTGTCAAATGTGCCAAAAGTTTCAACGATCATCTGGAATGGTTTCGCAGAGAGGGTGAAGTGGTGAACCCTGAAAGCATGATACGAAAGGATTTACTTGTTTGCTTAACTATTTTGAGGGGATCATGTTCATAAACAAATCCTTCAAAGAAACAATTTCAAGCTGGCCATTTCTGTAAGGCTCCCCTGACCCTGGTGATGTAATGGCGTTTCATTTTCCCTTCCAGTCATGTGCATAGTGCAGCTCTTTTATGCTCTGATGATATACAATTTGCTTAGATGAAGTAGCATGGCCTGCACAAACTCAAAGGGCGACGGTAATGTAATCTATACGTATATGCTTCAGTCTGTTGTAAATTTGACATTTTAACCATTTGTTTTGTCAGAGAGTTACTCTCTAGCATATGAAACGTAACGCTTTTTTCGGATACCATTCTCGCTTGTTGAAAAGATCCTATTTTGAAAATTATAAAATGACACAATTTTATTGTTTTCGTTAGCAAATTTAAGTTTAATATTCATATAAATTTGTGTTTGAACATCAAATTGAAATAACCACCGACTCATCTTTGCACAAACGCCCACATACAAACCCGACCTTACACAAAACTCATCTTGGTCTTCCCTCTGTACACAAAACTCCCTGCCCCCCTTTATTTCTCATCAAATGAATAGATAGTATGAAGAAGAGAGAGGATGGTGAGCCCCTCATGGAACGAAGTAGTGGAGGAATATGCTTTTGCAAACTCCTTTGTGTGAGAAGGGAACGATAAGGAAGAGAGAGACGAGGAGGAGTGAGATTAATGTCTGACGGCTGTCGTTTGGTTTTAAAAAGGTGCTCCAACTTTGGATATGAGAAGAAAATTACAAAAAACTTTTTGAAAATTGGATAAACAAAACAAAAAAAAAATATTTTTTCTTTACTTTAAGACCAAGTCATTTTGAAATTGGATGACTTAGCTCACCCAATCAAATCATATAGAACCACTTCACAGGTTTGGACTTTATATCCAACTAGAGTTCAAAGATTGTCGCTTGATATGATAAGATTGTTGCACAGCAATCAATCGAGGATCCAACATTTCAAATACTTATATGTCATCATCGAACTTTTCATCCCGACATTTTTAAACATTAAACATACGTTGTCGTGATGCAGTGCAACGATAACATATAGTATCAACTTCGTTGATATTAAGGCGACGAAAGTGGTGCGTAGGGGATAAGAAGTGAAGCTTTCAAATCAAAGTGCTATCAAAATGCTCTCTGTATTCCAGTTATATTGGCCAAGTGAAGCTACATAATTGTCTCTCTCAACAACTAATTGTATAGCCTTTCATTTCAGTTTTACCTTTGTGACCTTGACATGTGTTATTTTATAATTCTCTCTAGTTGAATTATTTGATTACCGCGTTGGGCCTCATTTTCTAGCACTAGTTCAAGCTTGTACTCCTCCACCATCTAAGTTGGTCCAAATGACTTTGTTTTGTTCGGCCAATGGGACAGTTTATAAGGTTCTCGTTTGAGTTCCCAGCCTAAAGTTTTGTAGGCTTGTTCATTGACCATTTCTCTTCTACTTTTCCACACAAAGCAAAAGTTGAATGAATAACCCCAAATCACCAAATTTTCTTGCCTCTGAACAATCCTTTATTTACTTAAACGAAAAAAAAAAGGTATAGGAGCTGATTAAACCTATATCCCTGAGTTTAGGATAATGTTACATTTATGTTCATTAGTTTGAACAAGTATCATTGACATTCTTTGACTAAACAGATTCTTGAAATATATCAAGATTTCGACATAATGATTTTATTCCCCATAATTTGGAAGGTAGTTTCTAGATTCGCCCTAGCAACTCACATCCCAATAAATATCTCTCCTCTTTGATTTTTCTCTTCCCCCACGTTAACCACCATGCATGCCACTGTCGCCGGAATCACGAGATCCCTACCACCTTCACCACCACGCACTTCTCTTCCCGACATCCACCATGTCCAGCATCGACCAGGCACCACCATGTCCAGCCTCCAGCAGCCATTGCGTCTAGCCTCCACCAACCACGACCACGTTCAGACTCTACCAACCACTACAATTTCTAACCTCCACGACCACATCGCAGACACAATCACCTAAAACCTTCCAACATCAATCCCATAAACAGCGATCAACGTCACCAGTTTACCACGTTCTATACCCACCTCCACACCACAAATTGTGCACCTCCGTCTAGCCCCACCTATCAAGAAATCACCATCATCACCATCCAACTAGGAGCACCACCACAAAACATTACTGCACCATGCTACTACACAAATCCGTTGTCAGCTTTGGATCCTTTTTGTTGCAAAGGAAAAAAGAAAAGATTGAAGTAGAGAGAAAATAGAAAAAGGGAAAGACAACCATAATCTGAAAATTAGGAGAGTAGGCGGGTTTCTCTTTGCCTGATTTGAAGGTCATATACTGTATATATTGTATAACGGCTATATTTGTATTTCAAAGTACAATTACATAATAGCAACAAACTTTTTCAACAGATCAACGATGGACACACCTAACACAAATTCATGCATGTGGTCACATACTGTTACACATTCAAACTTAATATCCCTGATCATAATTTTACATAACCTCAGGAACATAGGTGTAACATTTTTTTAGTCTTTAAATGAGGCGATTAAGGCGAAGTTGTTGAGCTTTGGAAAGAGCTTAAGCTTTATTTTATCACATTTGATATTGAGTCCCCTATTTTCAAGTTTCAATACTATTATTATTTTTGGGTGTTTTTTCGGCGAACACTCAATCTTAATTAGCTTCAAAACAAGTCGAAATTTTGATTATCTTCCCTTACCAACCACTATCAAATGAACCTTTGAATAAGCAAAATATACATAAAAAAAGAACTCAACTTGAGTAATGTGCATTCGTAATATTCTTTTTTACACAATCACTTTGGAGAAATGCCAAGTTAGTAAGCTCTTAATGCCCGTCAAAAACATTGATTTGATGACGTCAAGTAAAAACTTCAGACTCCAACGATTTTCTGCCTATCAAAGTTTCCTGCTATAAAAGTTTGTTCATTTGCTTGGTACATTTGGTTTCTAAACGTAGCTTCAACCCAACGGTAGTAAAAAAGATCGACGAGATCAATCGTGTTGAACATCTAATCTCCTATCATGTCATCACCTTGTAAAATTTTGTGTATCTTTTGTACCACATTCTTCACCTTAACTTTTACACACGAAAAATTGAAAATTCAGTGACATTTAAAAAAATTTATGGATATTGTACAAAGTTTTAATTTATTCCTGAAAATTCACACGGGATCAGTTAAAATAGGGTTAATTACTCACAGCACCCCTATGGTTTACCCTAAATTACACACGGACCCCCTATCTTTTGAAAATTACACTCCGCTTCATTTCTTCGACGGTGTTAACGGTGAGACGCAAAAAACCATTTTTACCCTTGTATATTAACTACACAGTATCGTCTTGGATTTTGGAGAGACTGTCTGGCTCTTCACTCTTGGCTACACTGGCCAGAATCAGCCATCGAGGACCGGATACGTTGCCGACAGTAGTGATTCCATGGCTGTTTTGGAGGTTGCGGCGGGCGGTGCTTCCAATGGAGGGCTACGGTGTCAGGCATGCAGCTTCGGGTTCACGGGTGATGAAGCCGTGCGGTGTTCGGTTTCGCAGTGGTGCGTGGGGGTGTTGGGCGGTACTTCCGGTGAGGGGCATGGCCGGAGAATGAGTGGCTGACCATGAGATGGCACCGAAGATGGCGCCGGAGATGGCGCAGATGATAAATCCCTCGCAATGGTGGCTGCGGCGTGGTGGTCGCCACTGTTGTGTAGTGGTGTACACTGTAGGTGACGCCGGAGTCCATCGCCGGAGAAGAAGCCCACTGTCGCCGAGAAGAAGCCCGAGGCCAGCAAGAAGCTCCCCAAGGAGTACGAATTATCAATTTTGGCACGCATTATCAATTTTGGCATGTATACTCGCGAGTTCTGATGGGGCTGGGAAATAGAAGGAAGAAAAAAAACTTATGTCTTATTTTTATTGCTTGTTGTGGCTGTTGGGAACGAAGAAAAAAGTTTGTGTCCAATTTTCTGGGTATTTCATTTGTTTGATTGGCGAAGAGGAGGTGGCTGGCGGGGAGGTGGCGACGGCGAAGAAGTAGGAGGTGTCGTTGCCGCCAATAGTTGGAATCAGAGAGAGAGAGAGAACTGGGGTCTGATTTGTTCTGATCGAATTTTGTAGAGAGAGAGAGTTGGGTCTAATTCGCCGCCGATATCTTGATCAAATTTTGTTATGATTTGCAGCTTGCATGAAACTTATATCTAGCCTTTCTTCTCTCTTGCTTGCTCGATGAGTTCTTTGTTATAGATCCTTGACATTTTTTGGTTAGAAGAGAAAGAATGAAGGGAAGGAAGAAAGAAAGGGAGGAACAAGGAGAAAGAAAAGGGTCTGCAAGGGGGAAAGAGAAAGAAGAAGAAGAAGAAAAATCCTAAAGGGCAAAGGGGGGTTTTACTCAAGAAAGGGAGAGCAGTTTGGGGATGAAAAATTCAAAAAGTAAGGTGTCAGGGAATCTTTAGACAGAGTTAGGGTCCCCGTCAATTTTGTGGGGCTCCGTGAAATGCGAGTACAAACTTGGGGGAGCGGAGTGTAATTTTCAAAAGATGGAGGGGTCCGTGTGTAATTTAGGGTAAACTTCAGGAGTGCCGTGAGTAATTAACCTGTTAAAATATCACCATGGAAGGTATTTATGTACATATATAAACCATGAACTAAGGTGAAGAAGTCAGTCATGGCAAGACAAAGCACCCATTTCATCATCTCAGTTTTCTCTGCAGTACTCTTCATCTCAACACCAACAAGCAGCCTTACAAGTCAATGCCGGCGTAGGCCCACCGGAAAACAAGCTGCCTTGTTCATTTTTGGAGACTCATTCTTAGATTCCGGCAACAACAATTACATCAACACCATTACTCTTGACCAAGCCAATTTCTGGCCGTACGGTGAAACTTACTTCAACTCACCAACCGGACGATTTTCTGATGGCCGCTTGGTGTCAGATTTCATCGGTCAGTAAGCTTTTTAAGTCACTTCCTGCATTGTACAAGTAACATAATACCAATAATGTGTTCATTCTTTCCATTCACGGACACTTTCTTCTGTGTGCAGCCGAGTACGCAGAGCTGCCATTGATCCCCCCTTTTATGCAGCCGGGGATTGAGTACAACAAAGGGGTGAACTTTGCATCAGCTGGAGCCGGGGCTCTGGCTGGGACATTTGACGGATCGGTATGTAACAATGTTTCTCTCATCATGCAGCTAAAAAAGTGGAGTTCTACTTTCTTGCTTTAATTAGAAACTGATACTTCCACACCTAGATGATTAGATCTAATTATAGCAACCCTTCATCACAAGAGATTTGACAACCTTTTTGAAGCACTTTGGGTGAAAAGGCTTGGGATTCGAGTTCCCACGGCATCTTCCTCCGTACGTGCACATATAAAGTCAACCATACCAAACATGTCACTCTACCTTCCAGGGGTAACCAAAGTAGTGTTCAGTGAAAAGGAAGGAGTTTGCCGCTAAAGATACTAAATGTGTCGAAAGGGCTGCTATTAAGTTTTACAGGCCGTTTGACATGGATTTATTTCCCTCTTTTTTGGCCAAATTTTAAAATTTCTCAAGAAGTCCAAAAAACTGGGGTGTTTGGCGGTTCTTTAATTTTTAAGAAAGTCCAAGTCTTTAAAAAGAGGAATCATGTTTTCCAAAAGAGTTTTATCTCTTTTTGAAACCTCTTTTCACGCGGCCCAGATGGCTTGACTTATGAGGTCTGGACTTCGAGTCTTCTTAGCAACAAAAAATAAGATGGAAAAAAATCAAAGAAAACATTAGAGTTCACATCTCTTTGGCCGAATCGCATCTAGGGAGTCCACAGCCACTGCTCTGCTCGAATTTTCTGGATCGCATCTCATCTCTCACGGGTCCACAGCCACCGCCTCCATCTCTAGTCATCGCCTCCATCCCTTCTTTCTCTGGCGCAGCCACGAACAGCTCTTTCTGGGGGAACATCTCTTCGCTGTGGAGCTTGATCTCATCTCTTCGGCTGAATGGCATCCGGGGGAGTCCACAGCCACCGCTCTGCTCCAAATTTCTGGATCGCATCTCATCTCTCACCACAGCCACCGCCTCCATTGTCGGTCACCCCCTCCGTCCCTTCTTTCTCTGGCGCAACCACGAACAACTCTTTTTGGGGGAACATCTCTTCGCTGCGAAGCTCGATCTCATCTATTCGGCCGAATCGCATCTGGGGGAGTTCACAGCCATCGCTCTGCACGAAATTTCTGGATCGCATCTCATCTCTCACCATAGCCATCGCCTCCATCGCCGGTCACTGCCTCCGTCCCTTCTTTCTCCGGTGCAGCCACGAGCAGCTCTTTTAATTATGCTAAAATCAAAAAAAAAAAAAAAAACCAAAAGAGCTATCATGTCAAGCGCTTGGACTTTTCTGTTTTTTTTTTTTAAATAAACTCTGTCAAGCAGCCTCCAGTTTTTTAAACTGGTAAAAAAAACAGAACTCTTCTCTTTTTTTTAGGAAAAAAAAAACTGAAAACTAACAGTGTTACCAAACAGACCCTTAGTTGTCAATTAGAATTGTCCCATAAAAAATGTATGTCAAACAAAAAGAGTTATATAAATTTTACTAATAGCAGCTAAAAAATAGATTTTCCTTCCTATTCATGTATATATATTGCGGCTTTCTTTTCTCGTTCATCAACTTTTAGCACATTCCTTTGCGGTTGATCACCGGCTGTCGTAATAGATGAGTTTCAAATCTAGATAAGGATACTCTGCTGTAACAGCTTTAATTACCGGCCACAACCAGTGTTCTCTCGCTGTTTAAAATTTTTTGGTCAAAATCTTAAACTGCAAAAAATTTTAGCGACATCTTTTTTTTTATCACAACAAGGTGCTGTACGGTCATACTCCTAAACTACATTGCAATCAAGTAGTCTTCTGAATGAGATGGAGACTCTTGGAATAAACAATGTCTACGTTCAGGTTCGCAGATCGGTACAAAGTTTAAATATAGTTAACGTGTTTAGAGTGCCTGCATTTAATCATATATATTTATTTAAGAGGGATAACGCACGACTCAGGCCTTTATGTTCGGGGTCAACCAAGCAAAAAAGGTTTTTGTTTAGGCAAATGTCTGAGAGCAGCAGCGTAGAATTAGGTCATCTGAATGAACGTTTTGTCTCTCCCCATCAATTATGGAGGTGTGGGCCTTGTTCTTCGACATTGTGTGGCCTGAACAAGAACTCCTATGTCTGGGTCTTTCGGTCCTCTGTTTCCAATTTTGTCCTGTGTCGGTATTCTTTTCGAAAATCCCTTTTAGCGTTAGGTCTTGTTAATTTCTTGTAACTTCGTTTATCTGTCGTAATTCAACATCTTAACGTCTTGGAAAATTAGCTTTGAGCTTCTTCTTTTTTTTTTATAACATAAATTTGCTTTAAGGTATGACTCATTTTTGAATAAAAAGTGCTAAAATCAGTTTCAATGTGACAAAATAATCAAAATTTTAGTGTTTGAATAAAAGATGCCGAAGGTCTTCGGTATTAACAGGGATATTGGTCAATCCTAAATATGAAAAAGTGTTAAGTCTATAATCTTTGTTTTCTAACGTTACGATTCAATCAGTTTGTCTATTTTCGATCAATTTGTATGTTTCTGAACACCTAAAGGGCTGATTTAATTTAGGTTAAAGATTATCAAAAGAGTCAATTACATTTCACAATCAATACTTTAATGGCAAACTTTAGCTGCATTCTTTACTTTTCCTGAATGGTAATTGGTGATACTTTTGAGCTTGGGGGTACATAAAAGCAATGGCGTGTGACATCAATTTCCCAGGTAATTAGTCTCAAGACACAGCTAAGGAATTACAAGAAGGTGGAGGCTCGGCTGAGAAGTGAGTTGGGCGATGGTGAAGCCAAGATGACCCTCTCAACAGCAGTATACTTGTTTAGCATTGGATCCAATGATTACATTAGCCCCTTCTTAACCAATTCCACCATATTAAACTCCTATCCTCCGGCACAATACGTGGAAATGGTTATCAGCAACTTGACAACCGTGATCAAAGTAAGTCAAGCCTGTCCTCTTAAGAGAATGCTAAATCCTAGTCGCACCATATTATGGTTATGCAGATTTGAAGGGCTTTTATTGAATAAATTTTTGCTCCTACTTGGGTGGAACTTGGAAGCTAACTGAACTTCCTTCAAAGTGCACGCTGAAAAAAAACTACTGCTGTAAAACCATTCATGGCATTTTTAATGGCAAAGTATTGATGCTAGTGTTGGAGTTTGTAGCTAGAGTGTTATCTAGAATATTGGGAGCAAATTGTTGCTAAGAAGGCGGGTGAAAAAAGTTGTTGCTCCAACCCTTGATGTAACGAATTCTCCCAACCCCCTTTTTTACGACAAAAATTTGTTGCTGGTAGTTGTGACATCTCCAATAACACTTTAAACGAAATACATATGATGGACGTATGCAGTTTGCATTAGAGTTTTATCACAAATAGAAATCTTCACGGCAACGATAATAGAAATAATGTGGTGTAACGTCACCACCGCCATTAGAAAATATACCTGACATGAAGAGGTTTACTTTTCCATATATTATGATTATGTCAGGAGATACATAAAAGAGGAGGCAGAAAGTTCGGGTTTCGCAACTTGGGGCCATTGGGCTGCCTACCAGGATTAAGAATACTCAATCCACAAGGTCATGGCGGCTGCTTAGAAGAAGCTTCGATGCTGGGAGAACTGCATAACGAAGCACTCTCCCAGTTGCTCCCAAGAATGGACAAGCATTTGGAGGGTTTCAAACAGTTACTTTACGACTTCAAGAGCAGTCTCAGGCGAAGAATGAAGCACCCTTCCAGATACGGTACATAATACCTCTTGTAGTTGCGTCCTTGTGTGTGCTTTTAGCTAGCAGTCGTCTGTGAGACTGAACCTGGCTTATCTAACGATGAGAACAAATCCCAAGAGCAATGATCTTGTTTACTCTCCGTGACTTAACAAAATTTTTTGCTGCTATCCAGATCGTACAAACATGACTACAATGCTAAGTACTTTTGATGACGCTGGAAAGTGCTATTAAGAATTGTTAATGAATGTACTAAAGAAAATATAATTAAGTTGATATAGCGGCCTTTAATTATCTCTACATGCAGCCCAAGTTTCTCTTGAAAATTTTATCCTCCTTACCTTTTCAAAAAAGCACTATTCAAAAATTGATCAGAACTGCAAAGCACCCTTCACTGCTTACACTAAATAAAAAAGAGTCCTTTGAGGACCTTGCAAAAATGTATCTATAAGTATCTTTGCAGCATAACGGAAAAGGTTATCTGTAACTCAAAATTGACATATACTTAGATAAAAACTTTGTTCTGATTAATGCTTTGACCGGAAAAAACTCTCTTAAAAAGAGACGAAAGCAAATATCTTTTGCAGGCTAAATGTTGACATGAGTTTCCAATTGGTAGATTGATAAAAGTTGTTTTTGTGACAAAGGTTTCAAGGAAGGAAGATCAGCGTGCTGCGGGACAGGGAGATTTCGAGGAACATTCAGCTGTGGAGGAAAAAGGCCTGTGAAGGAATTTCAACTGTGTGATCATCCAGAGGATTATGTGTTTTGGGACTCTTATCATCTCACTGAAAGAGTTCACAAACAAATGGCAGAAGAAATGTGGACTGGACACAGCACACGACCTTACAGTATGAAGACCCTTTTCCATTGTCCCTAATTGTCACCTCTGAGAGACATGATAGACAATGTGAGCAGTATTAGATACCTTCTACAGTTCTAAGTTCTAACATTTACTGGCTGCCAAAGAATCTAATTAATATGTGATTTTGGTTTCGCCATATATACATTCCGTTAAAGTCAAAATTTAATCATGTTATACTCTTCTGATCGTGTTCTTGAGTTAGGTTGTAGCTAGTCCACGAGAGTGTTCTAGCAAAATGGTTGCTATTCGTGTTTGCGATTCTCGATAGCCCTGTTAAGGATCCAGCAAAGAACCTTAATACCCTAGAATGGAGTACAATATATATGACCAGGATTCTACATCAGCATCCATGTAATTTCCCCTGCACCTAATGAAGAATAATTTCCTCTTACTCTTCTCCACGACAATGATGACTTTGTTGTGCTATGGTTTCTGGAGATCTGTTGAAACTTCAATAATTTAAGAGTCAATTGCGTGGTAAAAAAGTTCAGGTAACAACGGCAGAGTCAAATTGGCATTGTAAAATTCCTCTATATATTGATGTTTCGAATGCGTCCTTTTTCCTAGTAGAGCTAGAAAATATTGAATGCAAGCTTTACAATGGCAAGCTCAATTTTGAACTTCCTGATCTTAGTTTCAGTTGCAATCTCAATCGGCAGCTGCCTTGCTAATAGCATTGGGCACACTGATATAGTTAAACATGTCCCGCTCTTCCTATTTGGCGACTCATTTTTCGATTCGGGTAACAACAACTATATCAACACTTCCATAACTTTCCGAGCAAACTTTTGGCCGTATGGCGAGTCCTTCTTCCACTACCCAACTGGAAGAGTTTCCAATGGCCGTATCATCCCGGACTTTATCTGTAAGAACCAACAAAAAATATATTACTCCCTGCAATTCTTCCATAGCTTTTACTGTATAAATAGAACGCTCACTGCAGTTATGCTTTGTTGTATCTCGTGCAAAAGTTTATTGGGTCTGATATACTATTTTGCTCGCGTTGTGCTTTTTCCCAGCTGAGTACGCGAAGCTGCCACCGATACCACCATATCTCCAACCTGGCAATAATCAGTTTGTTAATGGGACAAATTTTGCATCTGCTGGAGCTGGTGCGTTGGTTGATACTTCTCCGGGTTGGGTATGTTATGTTGAGTTCTGCTTGCACATATTGAAGGTTTTAGACCAGCAACATATAACAAATTTTTGCTCTAACCCCGGTTCAAGCAATCTTCTCCCTATCAGTGACATATGTTGGACTTCTATTCCAAGTGATGCCATTAATATGGCAATTGTCACCACTCTCTTTCAGCGAAGAAGTTTTAGTCGCAAATGTTGTTTACTTTTCTTCCCCAAACGTTTAAAATATTATTCACTGCTGGGGCGACTGCCTTGGTTCCTAGAGGATCTTTCTTGGCAATGAAAAGCCACCAGCAAGACTTACTATCATTTTGTTGGTTGTTTTGTGCACGATAGGTAATCAGCCTGAAAACTCAAGTGAGCTATTTCAAGAGTGTTGAGCAGGATTTGATGAAAAAGCTAGGTGATAAAGAAGCTAAGAAATTATTATTTGATGCTGTGTACTTGTTTAGCATCGGAAGCAACGATTACCTGCATCCTTTTCTGTCAAACTCGAGTGTCCTCGATTCATATTCTAAAGAGGATTACGTAGAGATGGTGATTGGAAATCTAACAGCTGCGATCAAGGTATTGGCAAGCAGTATATGAGTGTGATCAATTGGTACACCCAGCTGATCTTTCATTCATTTCACATCTCTTTCTTGTGGACAGGATATACATAGAAAAGGAGGGAGAAAGTTTGGACTTCTTAACTTGCCTCCGTGGGGATGTTTACCAATTGCCAAACCACTCATACCAGGAAATTCCAGTGAATGCATGGAAGAAATCACAACCCTAGTAAAGCTACACAATAAAGCTCTTCCCAAAGTGCTTCAAAAGCTAGAGATGCAACTGAAGGGGTTTGCATATTCGATTTTCGACTTCTACACTGCTTTGACTGAAAGAATGGAGAACCCACATAGATATGGTATGCTGCCTCCTTGGTTTGGCTGAGCAATTAGTGCTACTCTTTACAAAATTGAGTTCTCATCAAACTGTGTCTACCTCTATGAGCAACTGATGCCACTTGCTTCAAATTGAGTTCTCAAATCATCTCTGAAGGGTTTCCTAGAAACATCAAAATCTCTAACGTTTTGGTTCCTTTTTATTCAAGCATAGTGATTCCTTAATTTCAAAAACAGAACTCGAGTATTATAACATTATTATTACTGCTTCCATTGTTATGTGATAACCCCTTCCTGACAATCCATACCAAGGTTTCAAGGAAGGAAAAAGTGCATGCTGCGGCTCAGGTCCATACAGCGGAGTTGCTAACTGTGGAAGGGAGAGCATGGAGAATTATGGTTTGTGTGACGATCCTGATGAATATGTGTTCTTCGATGCTGCTCATCCAACTGAAATGGCTAATCAGCAAATTGCAAAGCTAATATGGACTGGACCAACGAAAAACGCCTGGCCTTACAATTTCAAGGCTCTCTATGAACGTGCACAAGAGTAGATCATGTGAACTCTTCATCTTTTTGCCGGATTTTTGTTCTTTGTGAAATTCCTTTGGACTATTACTAGCAACTAAATGAATGAGTCGACATGACCCGGTTACAGGGTCATTGATTATATATTTTGTTCGCCGACTATGCAACTTGGCTCAGGGGTTACCTGTAGATCCCGGAAAAGCTCCCAAGGACTCAGACCATGAAATTCGTTGCAACAATATTAAGCAGTAGGTCTGCTACGAGTTGTACTTTATAAAATAGGTTCCATAAACATTTGAGAACTTCGAAAACATTTGACTCGAAATACATATCATCACGTGTTTAGCTACAGACTGTTTTTTTTTTTTTGTTTTACCTTTAAACACTGTAAAAAAAAAAAACATACTAAGGTGTTTAGCTACATATCATCATATGCCACGCCCTCTTTTTTGCCCAATGCATAGCATGGGTGTGGCGTGGCGTGGCCTTGCCGTGACTAAAAATGTCATAGCATTGAAGTTGTTGCGCCTGTTTTTTGGCCAACGCGTGGCCGAAAAAGTTGTTTATATTATTCAAAACTTCTATCAACTTGTTATCGTACCGCTATAAATTAATCAAAGTGGTTCCCTAATATTTAGTGTTACTATAAACAAGTTGATCAAGGCTGTTCCCTAAGATAAACAACAGATATGACCAGGATTCTACATCGGCAACCATGTAAGTTCCCCTGCACCTCATAAACAATATTTTCCTCTGACTCTTCTCCACAACATTGATGGCTTTGTTGGTCATGGTTCTGGAGATCTGTTGAAACTTTAGTAATTCAAGAGTCAATTGCGTGGAAAAAGAGATTAGGTAACAGCGGCCAAGTCAAAATGGCATTGTAAAAGTCCTCTATTCCGCAGTTTTGAACATATCTCTTTTCCTCCTACAAAGCAAGCAAAGCTTGACATTAATTGAGTCCAAGCCATACAATGGCAAGCTCAATTTGTAACTTCCTCGTCTTAGTTTCAGTTGCAATCTCAAGCGCCAGCTGCCTTGCTCATCGCATTGGGCACACTGATATAGTTAAACATGTCCCATTGTTCATATTTGGCGACTCCTTTCTCGATACGGGTAACAACAACTATATTAACACTTCCATAAATTTCCGAGCAAACTTTTGGCCGTATGGCGAGTCCTTCTTCAAGTATCCGACTGGAAGAGAATCCGATGGCCGTATCATCCCGGACTTTATTGGTAAGAACCAACAAAATTTATAAAACTCTGCGATTCTTTTTAACATTTATTGTGTAAATAACACGCTCAATATAGTTATGTATCATTGTGCCTCGCGCAAAATAATTTTACTCTCGTTGTACTTTTGTCCAGCTGAGTACGCAAAGCTGCCACCGATACCACCGTATCTCCAACCTGGCAATTATCGGTTTTCTGATGGGACAAATTTTGCATCTGGTGGAGCTGGTGCTTTGGTTGATACTTTTCTGGGTTGGGTATGTGATGTTGACTTTTGCTTGCACGTAATGAAGGTTCTGGACTAGAAACATATAACCACTTTTTGCTCTAACAGTGATGAGTGTTGTACTTCTCCCTATCAGTGACGAGTGTTATAATTCTATTGCAAGTGATGCCATTGATATGGCAATTAGTTCGGCGCAAATGTTATTTACTTTTCATCCCCAAAAGTCTAAAGTGCTAGTTAGTTCTGGGCAAACTCGATTGAGAACTTACCTGCGGCGACTGCCTAGGTCCCTAGAGGATCTTCCTTGGCAATGGAAAGCCACAAGTAGGACTTACTATCATTTTGTGGTTGTTCCGTGTACTATAGGTAATCAGCCTCAAAACTCAAGTCAGCTATTTCAGGAATGTAGAGAAGGAGTTGGTGAGAAAGCTAGGTGATAAAGAAGCTAAGAAACTATTATTGGATGCTGTGTACGTTTTTAGCATCGGAAGCAACGATTACCTGCGTCCTTTTCTGACAAACTCAACTCTCCTCGATTCGTATTCTAAAGAGGATTACGTAGAGATGGTGATCGGAAACTTAACAACTGCAATCAAGGTATTGACAAGCAGTATATGAGCGTGATCAATTGGTACTCCCTGGTCTTTCATTTGTTTCACAACTCTTTTTCGTGGACAGGATATACATAGAAAAGGAGGGAGAAAGTTTGGACTTCTTAACTTGCCCTCCTTGGGATGTTTACCAATTGCCAAACCACTCATACCAGGAAATACCAGTGAATGCATGGAAGAAATCACAACCCTAGTAAAGCTACACAACAAAGCTCTTCCCAAAGTGCTTCAAAAGCTAGAGGTGCAACTGAAGGGGTTCGCATATTCTATTTTCGACTTCTACACTGCTCTGAGTGAAAGAATGGACAACCCACGTAGATATGGTATGCTCCATTCTTGGTTTGCCTGAGCAATTAGTGCCACTCTTTACAGTTTTTTTTTAAGTTCTAAATGGGTTTCCTAGAAAAGTTGAAATCTCTGTTGTGGTTATTATTGGTTGAAGCATAGTCACATTCCTTAATTTGAAAAACAGAACTTGGGTATAGTAACATTAGTATATTGCTTCCATTGTTATGTGTTAACCTCTTCGTGACAATCTTTACCAAGGTTTCAAGGAAGGGAAAAGTGCGTGCTGTGGCTCGGGTCCGTACCGCGGAGTTGCTAACTGTGGAAGGGAAAGCGTGGAGAAGTATGGTTTGTGTAACAATCCTAGTGAATACGTTTTCTTCGACGCTGCTCATCCAACTGAAAAGGCCAATCAGCAAATTGCCAAGCTAATATGGACCGGAACGACGGAAAACGCCCGGCCTTACAATTTCAAGGCTTTATTTGAACGTGCACAAGAGTAGATCATGAGAACTCTTCATCTCTGTTTCAGATTTTAATTGTTTGTGAAATTCAGATGTATTAAAGAAATTCACCGAAGATGTCAAACACTATTTCCAACTGTTACTCGCAACTAAATAAATGAGTCGATGCGACCCGGTTACATGTTCTGTAAGGATTTATGTTGCTTGCCGACTGTGCATCTTGGATCGACGGCAACCAGTAGATAGATGTGGAAAGACTGTCTGAGATTTACGCCATAAAATTCATTGCAACAATGTTGAGTAGTAGGTCCGCTCTCTAAATTGGTGCTAGTTGTACTTTATAAAAATATGTTAAACAAGCATCTGAGAACTTCAGAAATTTGGCTCAAAATACATATCATGGCGTGCTTAGTCACGGATCGTTTCCTACCTTTAAACACCACAAAATAAAGCATTCTAGCATTCGGACAAAAATATTTAAGGAAGTGCTTTTGCGCAAAAATAGAACCACAATCTAAAGCTTTTAACAGTGTTCAAATGCCAAACTACATAATCTATAACTTTTAAGAAGGCATATATATAGATGTGATACAAAAAGTACTTGGAGATTACCTTGCCCTTTTTCGGGCCACTGCAATACTTGACCAGTGGGCCAAGGGTTAACTATGGAGAGTTGGGACCAATCGGACTCGTGCCCGATAAATGTTGCATGCGTTGATATATTTCTTGGTCGGACTTAAGGGCCCACTATGAGTCCCATTTCACGTGAACACATCGACACATTCAACTGTCAACTTTTTCAAAGCATCAAATCGGTCAAAGTGCGCACGCCCAAGTTAGGTGTATTTTTCGCTTCGCACGCCTCGTGCGCGACTTACGGTAGCACGTTCGTCATGCCGCGACCACTCGAATACCTTTTCACCAAAAATATCGGCTGATGGCGTAACCGGAGCAACGGGGTCAAGGGGCAAAGGCCTTGGCCTACCCCATGGGGTCGGCTTCGGCCTCCCCCTTGCCTATGGGTCTGCCTCAGCCCCCCATGGAGGTTGGCCTTGGCCTCCCCCCCCCCCAGTTACTCATATCTCGTGCAATGTCCTCTTCGCACATTTTTTGCTTTCGTACGCTTCGTGTGTGACTTTGGCACCTTATTCATTACGTTGGTGCAACTCACGGCAACACGGTCGTCGTACCTCAACTACCCAACTCAGCGTTGTCCACCAAAACACCAATCGTCGGGGTCCCGAAGAGCACCAAAAAAGGGAAAGTGGCTTTGGCCTCCCCCTAGGGTCAGCCTCGGCCTCCCCAAGGGGGTTGGCCTTGGCCTTCCCCAAAGGTTCAGCCTTCGGCCTCCCCTTCTGCGCGCACTTGTCTTCACGTGGTTTTGCGTCTTCATAATGCTTACCATTGCTCGCACACCAACCTCGCGACGTCCGTCGTCCGTCACCCGCAACCGCGCACTGCCTCCGCGATGCCCGTCGCCCAAAGTCGCACGCTACCACCGAGTAACCCTTCGCCGACGGCTGCGTACCATCACTCCCAGCTTTCTCATTACTAAAGATCGCATTTATCATTTTTGTACAACATACACACTTGGCTCATGCCTCGTCTACCGGACACTCGACGCGAGCCCGGGTGCCATCTCCGCTACGGTAGTCACCTTGCCCGTGCGCCACTTCCATGACATGTGTCCTCGACATCAGGTATTGTCTCGTGATGATCATCGCCGCGCCCGTGCACCACTTCCATGACATGTGCCCCCGGCACCAGGTATTGTCTCGTGATGGTCGTTGCCGCGCCCGCGTGCCACTTCCATTACATGTGACCCCGGCACCAGGTATTGTCTCATGTTGTAGGCTTCGCGCCCATGCACTACAATCAATGTCTCATGTCGTTGGCATCGCGCCCATGCACCACAATCATGTCTCATGTTGTAGGCACCGCGCCCATGCATCACAATCAATGTCTCGTGATGTAGGCACCACGCATGGGCGCCACTATCAATGTCTCCTACCGTTGGCATCACGCCTATGCGCCACAATCATGTCTCGTGTTGTAGGCACCGCACCGATGCTCCACAATCAATGTCTCATGCTATAGGCACCGCGTCCATGTGCCACAATCAATGTCTCATGCTGTTGGCATCGCGCCCATGCTCTACCATCATGTTACATGCCTCCGGGCACCACACTCATTCACCACACCATGAGCCCCCGCCATGGACGTGGAACATGCTTTGACCCACTCTTTGGAGTGTGCAGCATTCCAAAGGGATCCGCTCGAAGTGCTCCTGCACGAGGACCCTTTGCAGTGAGATAGGCTCGTTACCACAAAGCTATCACCGCCTAGGGTGACTTGCATGACACTAGGCACTGAGCTGCAACCATGTCCACTCACGTTACCGATGATCATCGGCGCCCTCAGGACGATCACCCCCAAGTTCACTCCGGACGGGAACAGGTATTTGGAGGGCATCGCGCCTAGTCCGCTTGACAGTTGGTTACAGGGGCAACCCTCGCCACTGTCAGGTTCTCTACGCGTCTTTTGACACACACTTGTGAGATTCAGTAAGGGCTTGGACCAGTAGCTGGGGCAATGAGCTTACTCTGATCATGCTATCATGGTGTGGTCAGTCTTCTCAGACAAGTAGAGCGATGTTGTGAGGGGCAGGTAGCGTGAATTTAGGAACCAACAGTCCAACAGAGAACCAGTATTTTTAGACCCCTGGTGACGTGTCACTCCTAGGGGATGACATGTGGCATTTTATGACACAGACATTTGCCTATAAATAGTTGACTTTGTGACTTATTCAAGGGCTTTTGGGCTCATTCTTACAAAATCATTTTCTCACTCTAGAACTTGAGAGCTCTTGGATTCTAGAGAGAGAAATGCCAAATTGGACATAACTTTGGACGGTAGCATTAGACCCTGACTTGGACTGTCGACTACCGGTCCTATTCGTCTAAGCCTTGTCTCCACAGTACTGCCACTGGCATCTCTCACGGCCTGTCTGAGAAGCCTTGCCCACTGTTCTTATTCCACCCTCGTTGTCTCTCACATTGTATATTTGGAAGCTAACTCGGACTGTAACATTTGTGACACCTTCACATAGGCATGAATCCACTTTTCTTGGCATCATCTCTTAATTTACATCAAGATTTAAAGCAAGTACCATTCGAAGTTGTGATTTTAGAGAAGTGAATTTTGTAGATGGTGTTACATAAGAAAAACGACTCTCGCCAGGAATGGGATACTCAACTGTAGTTAACACCTAATGCTAGATGGTCCAGTAGCAAATATTGAGTTTTGAGTACAAATTTTGATCCCCAGCATTCTTGACTACTCAACCTGCAGACACTAAAAGGGAGCCAAAGAGGAGGGATGGGGACGAAGGGTAGTAAGTGTGATTGACACCTACAGATAAGCTAGAAGCAGGTGACCCAAATTGGGTAAGAATTAATTGCACTTGTGCACAAATTTATTACTTTCCTGAGGTGACAGATTTTGGCCCAAGATAATTAAGAATTAGCAGTCAAAGCCGCAGAGAATCAGCAATATGCAGCCGGCGCCTGACGCAATGGAGTGCCACAAAAGTCCAAAGGTACCAGCGCTTGACAAACCACTGCTCACAGCTCCCATTTTAGTTCGCTTCAAGTACTCGGCTTAAAGTCTTAAACCACCCAAAAGTCATTATCCAAGCTTTCACCTTTTTCCATGGCAGTATCACTACTTCCTGGCTTGTGTGCCTTCGCTTTCCTAACGAGCCTCCTCAGTCCCAGCAGTTGCCTGTGTCCTATTCAGCTCCCAAGTGAACGGGTTGGCCTCTACGTTTTTGGGGATTCACTCTTCGATCCTGGCAATAACAATTACATCAACACTACCACCGCTTTTCAGGCAAATTTTAAGCCGTATGGGGAAACTTTCTTCAAGTACCCAACTGGGCGATTTTCCGATGGCCGTCTCTTCCCAGACTTCATCGGTAAGTACACGAGTGAATGTCCCCATTGTTACTTCTTTACTACAGAATGGGTTTTGCTCACCAGGAAAATTGTGTTGTTTGTAGCTGAGTATGCGAAGCTGCCACTGCTTCCTCCGTATCTCAAACCTGGCAGCCAAAGTTTATTTGCTTATGGAGCTAACTTTGCATCCGGTGGTGGAGGCGCCTTGATCGAAACTTATTCAGGACTGGTACGCTGACATTTTCCCTGATAAGGTTCTCTCAAAGATAATGTTATTAACTAGTTGTACCGTATAGCTTAATTTTGGTCAAGGAATCAACCCTAAAGTGGTCAAGCAGTAAGTAGGGATGCCAGAGTTGAACGCTTGCTACACTTTTTTTATTTTATCTTGACCCTATTCATAAGATACCATTTTGTTCCATCCATCAATCAACAAAAAGTTGTTTATATTATTCAACTCGTTATTGTATAATATAAATTTTTGTAGCTAATTTTTCTCATTCCAACTTAAATTAACCCACCAAGTGTTGCTATTCAATACCAATCCCACAAAACTCACTCTTTAAAAGGTCTCTAAACTCGTCTCATGTTGTTTATCGTTAATAAAAATTACAAAACTATTGTGAGTTTGGTTCCTCACCCTCGCTACAAGGGCAACAAACTAAATGAGTTACTCCATCTTTTAAGTACAGCGATGCTTTCTTGTCGGTGACGTTTTGGGTGGTTAGTGCAACTACAGCGACTTCTTTGCATCTTTAGCAAATTGATTACATCACTGCTAAAATTGCCACGCATAACTTCTTTCAAGAGTAAAGAAGATCAGGAAAGGGCCTTCCGAGTTTGGAAACATTAACATAATGGTTTGGGATCCCACGTGTATTGTACGAGAGACGAGAGGGAAGACTCTCAGCTACATTTGGCAAAGCCTCTGTGACTTGGCTCTTCAGCCTTAATTATATTATATACTTGGACAGAGGATTATTGTAGAGCATACCTACCATTCAGCAGCTTCGTTCACGTCAAAGCTCTACTGAATTAATATAAACCTTGCTTAATTATCTGAAGTTATCAATCATATTGAACTGTGTTACGAGAATATTATATAACTCATTCGTCCTGCAATTGTACATTATTGTAATTTGTAACTTGCATTTCTTAAAATCAATTATTTCCTAACTTATCAAGTGTATCTTCTCTTATAGCATGGTTGTCTTCAACTTTACAGGTGATTAACCTTAAAACACAGCTGGGTTACTTTAATGATCTGGAGAAGCAGTTGGTGCGACAGCTAGGTGGCAAAGAAGCTAAGCAACTTCTCTCCAATTCTGTGTACATGTTCAGCATTGGAGGCAATGATTACTTAAGCCCTTCCAGGACAAATGCCAGCATTTTTGGTTCGTTTACCCAAGAGGAGTACGTGAAGATTGTGATTGAAAACTTCACGATCGTACTCCAAGTAACATCTGAAACACCCCCTTTCCATTCTAGAATTAGAGTTCTTTTAACTTTTGAGCTACTTCGCGTTGTAGAATTTGAATACGTTAGACCAGCAAGTACGTAAGGTTAATACTGATGCGTTCACCTTCTATTCTTGGAGTATCTACAAATTCAAAGAGCCACAAATTTTGAAATGGATGAATGGTTTCTCACTTTTTCTTCTCTTAATTGCAAACAGGAAGTATACAAGAAAGGAGGAAGGAAGTTTGGGTTTGTCAAAATGCCACCAATAGGTTGTTTACCATACTACAGGGAAATAAACAACGGTGGATGCTCGGAAGAAGTCAGTGCAATAGCAGACTTACACAATAAGGCATTCTCCCAAAACCTCAGAAAGTTGGAAAAGCAATTAGAAGGGTTCAAGTACTCTCTTTTTGACCTCAACACTGTTGTCAATGACAGAATCAGCAATCCATCAAAACATGGTAAAAGCTCAAACAGCTGAAACCAATCTCTGTAAGCTTTCCTGGTATTGTATGAAAGGTGATCAAGCACAATGTTGAAATCTTGTGGTTGTGGCATGTGAAGGTTTCAAGGAAGGAAAGGCAGCATGTTGTGGCAGCGGTACTTATGGCGGCATCTACAGCTGTGGCGGGAAGAGAGGACAAGAGGAGTACAATATGTGTGATGATCCCGGTGAATATGTGTTCTTTGACTCTTATCATCCTTCTGAAGTGGCTTACCAGCAGATGGCTGAGCTAATGTGGCAGGGAAATCCAAGCATCACCGGACCTTATAATTTGAAGTCACTTTTTGAGGGTACAAAAGTATAATCAGTTGAGAAGTTCACAAGAACTTGGTACGAGTTCAGGGAATAAAGAACCTAATGTATAGTCCATGTTAGCCAGGCCATAAATAAGATCAAGTTGATGTCTGGTGGATGGTGTATCTTCTGTGAAGCATAGACGCTCCATCTTATTACCATTTTCTCCGTTTTTGTTTTCATGTTTTCGGGTATTTCTTGTTTAATTATCATTTTCAAGTTCTATTTTCAAAACGTCAAGTTGGAGTCAGCAACTCTTGCAAAATTCTTAGTAAATTTCATTACTTTTGTAATTCAAAGGCGTCTTCTTCATACATTTTTTTTGTTTCTTTTTAAAGAAAGCAAAAGCGGTAACAGTGACAAGCGAAATGGGAGCAGCTTAACCGTAACAACAGGTGTCGAATTGTGTTTGCCCTTCGAGTCATAATTCTTGTAGGGCAGTTTTTACAATGCAGGGCCCAGCCCAGTTGTGGATGATATTATTCTTGTCAGCCCAGGATGGGAATCCGAAAAAAGCTCGAGTGGGCCACAACACAACAAACTTGACCCTCATCTTTGCGCCAGATCCGATGGCACCACTTCCACGTTTACCACATTTTAAACAGCGACAGAAATATTACTGCACAATATCTCTGCTGTTGTAAAAAGTTATCGATAAATGTAAATAAAGATAAAATATTGTCGTTGTAAAGTTTAATAACAGTAACAGAACACTTTTACTTATAATTTTTTGTTATTACAACAGAGAGATAGTGTACAGCAGGTGATGATCTTAATCCTTTAAAATTATTGTTGTTTAATAAATTATTTATTATTATTTTTTTGTGGTAGTCAACTGAGAAGGAAAAATGAACATGATAAAAATAAAGGTAGCATCTTTCATCAATTATTATGAAAGCTATGACACGCAATACAGTATGATTAAAGGAGGCCGGATGGTGATCCGTGACATTGGAAATCATCACAAGTTACCTGCACATGATGATTAAAGAAAGGTGAAAAGTCTATTTTTGGTGATTTCCTCTCGCCTTTGTCTCTCATGCCACAATTTTCCCCCTTTTTAGGTGTGCTGCGTCTGTCACCAGCTTCACTCACAATTATTGCCCCTGTCTCTCCGTCCTTAGTTTACCAAAAGGGTAAATTATGAGAAAGTACTGGCTGAAAAATATAATCAGCATTTATAAAAAAAAATAGTACTATAAACTATTAATACTAGCTAAAATACAAAAATCAATGCGGTCTTCTAAACATGGAACTATAGGATACGGTGAATCGGTCGAAACGGTCCAGTATCGTGGGTGCCTCAACCATCCTCTGAAATTCAGATAGGCAGCGCTTCAGGAAAGTCGGTGACAAGGATCCAATGATTGGATATCGTGAACCAGAAATAGATTTTTGTTTAGTGCAATTGCACATGGTAGGAAAAATTTTATCTTTAAGATGACTTTCTAGAAGTATTTTGTCTAATAATAACCATATTCTAATTCTTTTTCTTTCTTGACTTTTCTAAATACGTAACATCGGCGCAGGACAGTGCGTAATAAAAACGCGTAAAAGATACTTTATAATATGTACGCGCATATTTTTTAAAGTTGTCGCTCAAATTTATTTATATTTTTTAGATTAAGATAATAATATGATAGTACACGTAATTCCATCTCCGTGTGAACTATTCAAATATTTCCGTACCAAAAACATTATAAACATGACTTTGGCCAATAAAATAGTACAAAGACATGACGCACACGCATTACTTTCATTGGGATTGACCTCTTCTACCCATACTTCCAAGCAGCTCGGTAGGAAGATGTATGAGACGAGGCAACGAATGATTGGTGGGTTTTTGTGAAAAGTAAACGGGTGAACTGCACACAAACGCTGCCCATAGCATCCTCTCTCCAATTATTGAGCTTGGCCTTCGGACACGTAGCGTCGCTGTCGGCACAAGGCAACCAATGGAGACAAAGAGAGCATTTTCACGTGGGTCTGTGACGAGATAGGAAGTCTCCACAATGCCACGTCACGATCTAAACTGTATCCAGATGCGACTGCGATCTGCCCACGTCTTCCTTGCTGCCGGTGGCGTGCTTCACATTTCAAGTAGTGATGACAACGAGACGAATCGGATACGGATCTTATTAGATTCGCACCCGTCCCTGTGGCCAAATTTTGTGACTCCCACCCGCCCCACCTTCGGGTCAGGAGATGAGAATATCATCCCCGATCCGATGGATTACAAAAAACCCCGCCCTGCCCTGCCCCGCCCCCGATGTACTCCCTCAAACCCCAACACTACGCAATCATTCAAAACCCCACCAAAAAGCTCTAAAAAGACCATGAAAATGCTTCATTTCCTCTTTTCTCTTTCCACAAAAAGCTTAAACATCACCGGAAGCACAAAAAGAAAAACAAAAAAAGCTTCATCGCAACTTTTAACACATAATTTGATAATAAACACATAAAATGAAATCAAAGTTCATTATAGTTTCTGATTCAAATTGTCCAAAAAATAAAATTTCTGGAGTCAACAAGAATTGGCGACGCCGCGGTCCACGACAGAAGCATTTGGTACACTGCTGCAGCAATCAGAGGTGGAGGAGCTTCGGTGGCGGATTGGAGATGGTTGACTGGCGGAGACAAGCGTTTGTATTATGCGACGAAGACAGGCATTGTACCATGCGGTCGTGACCATACGACGTACCAACTTTGAGAGAACAGAGAGAGAAGTAAGAGTTTGAGAAAAGTGAGAGTTTGAGAGAAGATGGGTGGCGTTGAGAGAACAGAGAGAGAAGTGAGATTTGTGAGAAGATGGAGAGTTTGAGGGAAGACGGGGCGGCAAAACAGAGAGGCAAGAGAAAGAGAGAGGCTTTACCCATTATATATACTATAAGATGGATGGCTGAGATCGCTTAGATCTAGGGTTAGGATAAAAACTAATTAAATATAGGGCAGCGGGGCGTGCAGCGGTTAGCCTAAATACCAAATTCGACTCATACCCGTTGCGGGTTTAAATTTTATATACCATATTCGCCCCGTAACCCTGTCAAAGTCAAGAAAACCTGCTCATATAGGATCGGGGCGGGACGGATATCCACTGGTTGCGGATCAAATTGACATCCCTAGTTTCAAGGGTGTCTTTTGCGACGTTTTCGTGGCTAACTGTGATCGGTGACAAGAAGTATTAATGCTATATATATGTGTGTGTGTGTGTGTGCGCGCGCGCGCGCGTGTGCTAATTTTTGTTGTTAAAAGTGATCATAAAAAAATCATTAATGTAGTACTGTGATTGCAGCAAGAATTATCTATTATTGTGCGTATGTGATCGTCTAACCTCCACAACGGTTGTAGGAAGACACCATTTAAAGTTAAAAGCTAAAATAAAGTAAAACATTTTCATTGTTTCTCTTTGCAATCAACAAATTTGACAAGTCATCAATAACCATGATGTTCCGAGATCAATAGACGTCATTGAAAAATGGTATAATAATCAAGAGAGTCTAGCTTGCTTGGCACGTCGGCGGGGGGGGGGGGGGGAGAGTGGGGCTTCATTCCACAGCATCGCAACTGTCAAATGTCTCCTTAAACGGGCTAGCAGAACGAATGTTAAAAAAGTTTACTAAGAAATATCTTAAAAGTTACAAGACCAGCTTCGGGATCCCTCACTTTTGCAGACGACGTAAGTTTTCATTTGCTGTTATTTTATATATAACGCAGTACCTAATTTTGTACATAGTTGATATGGCATCTTCATTCACCACATTAGACCATAAAAGTTGGGATCTTTAACCATCGAAATCCACTATTCAGTACATGACAGTGTCTTCGGTATAAACACCGGCAAAATAATTGCTAATGGGTTCATTAACAAGGTCCTTTAATGTCGCCTTCAAATTACAGCCAAAGACCTTTCATCTACCAATCACCCTTTTCGCACTTATTTTGAATAATAGACACGAACATTCTAGATTTCTCATTTAACTAATGTCTTTCTAAGATATATATATATATATATATATATATATATATATATATATATATTGCCTATATATTCCCAAATGAACTCTCGACAGTGAAATAATTACCCCTTATCCCCCAACTTCTTTGCCAAAATCCAAATCCACAGCATTCAGAAAAGGTATGTCTCTACGATTATCTCCTTTTCATTTTTCTTTTCATCTTCCGTCAAATCTCATATTAACGGTTTTGTTATTCCGTAACAGTTTTGATTAAACAGCGTATCAGGATAAAATTTCGCTCCTCATTTATAGTGATCGAAAATAGTTGATCCCGCATTTTCAAATGCCAAAGGTAACTTCATGAACAAGGGTGTGGAACTTGGAACCTTGTCATTACTCCAAAAATGTAGTTGAATTATAATGTTGCTATATAAGAGAAGTTCGAAT
Organism: Escallonia herrerae; assembly: GCA_033070095.1. NCBI lineage: Eukaryota > Viridiplantae > Streptophyta > Magnoliopsida > Escalloniales > Escalloniaceae > Escallonia > Escallonia herrerae. The sequence goes on from JAVXUP010000564.1 coordinate 401,596, forward strand.
TGATTCCGATACGAACAGGATAAATTCCATGTTCCTGGGTGGAAATTCAGAACTAAATTCCATGTACTTAATGTCAATAATTACTGAAAGGGATATCAGTATATTCTTTTTTAGCAATCTTATAGTAGTTTTCTCTATCAATTATTCATTGGGACAGTTTTAAGAAAGAAAAAAGAAAATAAAAACTAAAACTAAACAAACAAACAAACAAAAATTCACCTTCAAGGCAAGAAGCCAAAGAAGTTTTAAATTCATCTTTTAAGCTCCAAAATGGTGGACAATGGCTTGCATAATTGTCGTTAAAGATATGAAAATTGTGACTGAAGGTACAGGTGGAGCTCAAATTTCCGCCTCTATTATTCTTTTGGGTGGAGCTTATTATTTCTTAATTACAAGAAAAGGTCAGTTAGGTCACCACGAAGACGTAGGCAACGACGTGAAAGCATGAGGTTTCTTGTACACAAGAATGTTCAATTCTAAATGCATTCTCTTAAAAATTAGGATTTTACTAACCAGGAATTTTGGTTATAAAAGTTTAATTTTGTTTAAGCCTTCCTCTAAGGAAGGTAATATATTGCCACAATATTCCAAGAAACTAGAAAAAGAGAACCAAAATTGCTTGCCATGCAACATTTCTCGTGTAGTAGGGAAAAATAATTGCTACAAGTATTCTAGGCCATTGCTTAAATTTAGAGTGACAATCTTTTGTCACTGCAAATAAAATTTCAGTTACTTTTTTATTTCTTCGGAATTATTAGTGAGCTTTGTAATGTCTTCCATCAGGAAAAAAGTACCAACAGTCAATCAACAAACCTTTATCTTTGAAAAATCATCAAGATCCTTTGATGCAAAATAATAAATACTTAGTTCTAGATGAATTTGGCGATATATTCGCTCAAAAATGTTATACAACGCGTGTTACCTTGAACTATCAACAACAAAAAAGTGATTTTCACTTTCTTATATGCTTCATTGGTTCATTTTTTTCTCATTGAAAATGTACGTTTGCCAGAAGTACTAATCCTTTAGAGGCAAAAGAGGGGTTTAAAATAGCGTATATGTAATAAACTGACACATAACGAAAATAGCCTCAACAGCCTCATTGATTGTTATTTTTTTAAAAAAATATAACAAACGTGGTTATCATTTCAGAAAATGCGAAATTATTGAAGCACGCGATATAATTCAGCCCTGGCGAAGTGGACGATGTTATAAAATTTAGATAACCGTAATACAAAAGTAAATATTAAGGTACAATCATTTCAAAACAGACACAATGTATACTTGTCACACCTATTTTGAGAATGAAGTGAGCGTCAACTTTTTAATAAGAAGGCAACATTAAGGCTCTGTTTGATTTCTTTTTTATTTTCAGTTTTTTTTCTCTAGTTTTGTAAATTGGAGAAAGAAAACGCGTTTAACACATAGTATTCGTTTTTCTTTTTCTTCAATTTTGAAAACTAGTTTTTAAAACAGAACTGTTTTTGAAAATTCCCATTAAAAAGTTTTGAATTTTCAGTTTTTGTTTTTATTTTGAGGCCGCCACTACCACCACCCTCCAACCGCCACAGCCACCGCCGGACGCCACGCTCCATCACCGCCGTCACAAACCACCACCCAAAGAAAAAACTCAAAACAAAAACTGGATAATCGAACACTCAAAAGAAAAAAACATAATCAATTACCTATTTGTTTTGTAAAACATAAAAATTAAATTGGTTTTGATTTTAATTTTTTGAAAATAGAAAAATAAAACCGCTTATGACAAGGAAAATGGAATCGGACAAGGGGAGAAAAAGAAGTAAAAGACGCGAGAGAATATTGTCTTGCCGGGAAATGGAATCTACTCTTACTGCTGTTCAAATTTCCCAGCGTTGAGGTCTTAAAATAAATAGAAAAACAACTTTAATGCCATCACAGCAGAGAGGGAAAAAAAGAAAAAAAATAATAAAATCTTTTATAGTTTGGGGGGTTTTTGTGTGGATACAGTCGCCGGAGCTGTACCTTTCTCCCTCTCCCTCTCCCTCTCCCTCTCCCTCTCCATCGATCTGAAAGTCCCATTTTCAGGCTCACCTCTTCATTCACTTCTGTTTGGTCACAGGAACTTCTTGATCTGCTTCTAGCCATTGCTTCGACTCGACTTTCGTAATCCTTGCTTCCGAACAGATCGAGTTTCGTGGCATTCGTTACGTTAGTTTTTTTGTGCAGTGGACTTAGAATGGTGTATCTCAAGCAGCCGATCAGAGTCTAGGGGTTTTTGGCTGCCGTGAGTTGACCCGGGTTTGGGACTCGGGATCCAGTCATGGCGATGGAGAGCGAGCAGCATGCTTGGATCGAGCAAGAGCACAACCCTAACGCTACCATTTTGCAGAAATTCAGGCTTTACGAGACTCGTTCGGTATATCTTTTGTGGTCTTTTCTTGTTCAGGATCAGTCGTGTTTTATGTAAACTTGAAAGTTCTTACTTCATTCATAGCTGGTGTTGGATCTTAAATTCACCTGTCTGTGTTTGTGATTCTGTCGTAGAGCTTAAACCCGGTCTAATTGCCACTTGTTGATATTTCCGTTGTATATGTTAACATTCGAGAGTGTCCGTCTTGAAACTGAAATTTGGTACAAGAAATGTATGTTAAACAACACGGTCAATCTGGCTACAAGTTTCTTTTCTAGGTATCGCGTGATATTCTATGATGTTTGAAACTAGCAATTTACGTTTTCTTTTTCATGATCATGATTACAATATCAGTAACGCTCTGTTGCTGAACTTCAGGGGAAGTAGCTCCCTGAAATTAAATCCTTGAAGGAATTCTATTGGCCATGCTCAGGGTTTGCAGTGTGTGAACTGAGTATCATAGGCTTAAAGGAAAAAAAAAAACCCCTAATGCATCTGAGGTTACTGACCATGGATTTTGTTATTTGAAGCTGCCCCAATTCAATTTTAACAGTGGGTGCACATATTCATCAAATTGGAATCCGTCCTTTGAAAATATCAATTTCATGATCAGCTTAGTCTTTCCTTTTGGATGGCCTGGTGCCGTGGTCTATCTCATTAAATCATTTAGTTTCTGTTCACTTCGTCATATTTCCCATGCCGGGGTATCCAGTTTTCATGGTTTGCTTGTACTTTACGCATCTTTCCTTTGGTCTAAGCCTTTGTGTTGCCTTTGTCTGCTAATAATGACGGCCTTTCTCAGAATTTTTAGCTCGTTGGGAAGTTACACATTCATTTGTCAGTATCCACTGTAATGGTCTATCATATGTATGGAATATTGGAATCTGAACATTCAAATTGGCTTTTGCTAGTTAGTTTGTCCCCACCTTCCCTAAACCGTTGTGAAGGTTGGAAAATCAATTTTGATAATGCTATTGGTTTTTTCGTTTACCTTCCATGCTTGCAAGTTGCAGTCTTGCAATTATTCCAAGTTCTGGCGGATATTTGAACTCAGGTTCTCTCTCTCTCTCTCTCTCTCTCTCTCTCTCTCTGTGTCCCTTTCGCTCTCCCTCCCTCTCTCTCATCCAAATTCTTTCTAAAGCTGCACGTTGATGGCAAAAGTATGTGTCAACCCCGTGGTCTGTTTAATGAAAGCATTTAGTGTTTGTTTGCGATATATGAATTACATGGTTTTCTTGTGCTTTACGCTTCTTCCCTTTGGGTCTAACCTTTAGTACTTCCTTTGTCTGCTTGCATTACGCCCTTTACGAGAATTCTTGGTTTGGTGGGAAAGTACACATTCCTTTGTCAGTATCCACTGGCACAATTTATAATATCTGCAGAATCTATAATTTTCATTTTGCTCTGCGTTGAGCTTTGTTGGCTAGCCTAGTGCTGGTTGTAATATAACACAGAATTTTAGATCAAGTTACCGCCACCCCGTCTCATAATCCCTTACCAAGTTGACGAAATCAATTTCAAATAATGCCACTGCTTTTTCCTTTTCCTTCGATGCTTGCAACTTGCAGTACTTCAATTATTCCAAGCGCTGGCAGATATTTTGAATCTAGGTTCTTTTGTTGCGTCTCCCTCCACCCCAACTCTCTCTCGCTTGTTCACTCTCATTCATCACTAAATCTGCAAGTTAATTGCAAAATTATGTCTGAAACTTTTGGCTATGGTGTTCATCAATTATGATGCTTGTTACTTGTTATTATTACATCGTATGAAATGAAATGACAATGCTGCTGCATTTGGCTTCATCTTCCGTATTTGTTTGAGATTCCTTTTCAGAATTTATTCTCAAGCATTTTCTCTTCCACCCTGTCATAAAAGAGGAAACAAAATTGTTACTTTATTTGTCTGAACTTTAATCCAGAGTTTCCTTATCGTGAAAGAAAACTAGCAGAATTTTAATATACTTTTACATGCAACAGAACTTTTATATGATTGGACGCGACAAGAACAGGACCTTCTGGCGAGTCTTAAAGATTGACAGATTAGAGCCTTTGGAGCTGAACATTGTTGAAGATCCTACGATGTACTCAGAAAGTGAATGCTGTGACATGCTCAAACGAATCCATGATGGGAACTTGGATGGACTTAAATTTGTGACCACTTGCTATGGAATAGTCGGTATGTTATATTTGTAAATTCTACGAGCTCAAATGACTGACACCTAGACAAGCACGATACTCACACAATTTTCTGTGATTTTAGGGTTCATAAAGTTTCTGGGGCCTTTTTACATGCTGCTTATTACAAAAAGAAGGAAGATCGGCGTGCTATGTGGTCATGCAGTATATGCGATTACCAAGAGCGAGATGATACCAATTCCCCATTCTTCTGTGCAATCAAATATGGCTAATTCTAAGAATGAGAACAGGTCTTTTGTCAATTCTGCATGTAAATGTAAAATATCCTTGGTACTTCTAAGGAGACATAAGCTATTAGAATTCCGGAATTACTTTGTATTTTGATCAGTCCTGTCTTTCGATGTGGTTGTTTTGTTTTATACTTTAGCTTAATTCATATTGGACAAATAGTCTGGGCTTCTTCTTTTGCTAATAAACAAGTTCTACCACTGTGGAGGTAATCTCTATACTGTTTCATGAATACACCCTTCAGTGTTTTCTCAGTGACGTGAGTTTACCTCATGTTTGTCTCATATTGATAGTTTGTCACGGTTAAGTATCTAACTCAAAGTAATAATTCTAAGCGCTACTGTTACATGCATACTCTCTAGTTATAATTGTTTGTAGAGGCCATTGCCTGTTTAAATCCAGCAAACTACAGGGGCAAGCCTTATTGCCATTGTGATGTTAATATAACCTGTTGAGGGCAAGGTATCGTCACGATTTTGGGGGAGAGGCTAGTTTTATCTTTCTATTGTACATCTCTAAATTGATTCTCAGCAGCTGTTTCTCTTCTAGTATTTTCCAGTTGATATATACACTTAAGTTTGTGGACATTAACTTTACTTTTGGTGTTTTCTCTTGATGATATAGATACAAAAAGCTCCTGTGCACTGTGGATCTTACTAAGGACTTCTTCTTTAGCTACTCCTACTATGTCATGCGCAGTCTTCAAAAGAACATTTCTAATCCCGAGACAGGGCAAGTCCTGTACGAAACAATGTTTGTATGGAATGAGTTCTTAACTCGTGGAATCAGGAATCACCTCAAGAACACTCTATGGACGGTTGCATTGGTATATGGCTTCTTCAAACAGGTACAGGTTCTTATATTGCAATAATATCTTCTAATAATGACACTATATAATAAAACTTGACCAGTTCCTAGTTTATGGAACATGATCAGTGGTGAGTTTGCTATGGCAGAAACTCTTATAAGAACCCTTCTTTTCCTCGTCCATTTTCCACTCCTGCTGTTTTCTAGTGAAGTGCCATCTTTTATTCTCTTGTTTTCTTATTATTAATACTGTTCATAATCTAGAGTATGGATGGATTTAAGAGGGTTCTGCTAAACATGAGTATGGACAGATTCCAAGACAATTTTCTGGCCCTTGTGTCAAGATTTTGTGAAGTTATCTTTAAAAAAAAAAAAATTAAGTTTGGTGTCCAACTCGTGGTTGCATATTTGCATGGCTAGACTGTCAATTGTTGTGTGACCTTGTTGCTAGATTGTTGTTTTCCTGGTCTGATATTCTATATACATGATCTGAAATATCAGGTCAAACTTTCTGTACCAGGGAGGGACTTCAAATTGACACTCATTGCTAGACGATCACGACACTACGCTGGAACAAGGTTTGTGTACTAAAGGTCTCCTGAGTAATATTTTTTTTCTCATGCAATAAGTATGAGATTGTCAAGTTAAATTGTTTTCTTTAGATAGCACACTTTTACAGAAATGCTGTAGTTTTCACTTGACATTTGGAAAATTATACTTCTCGTCTCGCTGACACATCGTAGTATGTAGAGTGAAACGCTACTGCATGTATGAGTTGCATTGTAGCGGGTAGTGTTCCACATTAGAGTGGAACACTTTGCCTATATGGAGAAATGTGCATAAGCGCAAAAGAGTCGGTCATGTTATTGGAGATCTCAGTGTGCTGACACATCCTTTTGTCCACCCTCACACTTTTTGATCAATTTTCACTGGTGGGTCATTAAGGATCATTCCTGTTTAGTTTCTGGAAGAGTGATGTTATTTTTAGGCTCATCCTCTGATTACATTAGCTTTCCGGCAATCGCTGAAATAAAAAATTACTGGAGCTTCTTTCTGAATTTCTTGACCCTCATTATATATTAAGGTTGATGTACATTGTTGGGTTCATTCTCAAGTAACTTAAGCTTTTGGAGGTAATTGGTGTCCTAACACAAATTTTTAAAGCATTGCATGTATACTAAGTGCATTTAAATTAGTAGTTCTAGCTCTTAAATATCTTCATCTTCGTTCTTATGGTTGTTTTTCCGCTACTCTATTGTAGATACTTGAAACGGGGTGTAAATGAAAAGGGCCGTGTAGCTAACGATGTTGAGACTGAGCAAATTGTTTTTGAAGACGTTCCTGAAGAATGCCCTATGCATTTAACTTCTGTTGTACAGAACAGAGGTTCAATACCCCTTTTTTGGTCGCAGGAAACTTCACGATTGAATATCAAACCTGATATAAGATGTAAGAATTTGGTATGCAGCTTTTTATTTAAGATGATGATATCCTACAATGTTCAGCTGATCGGCTTTTCCTATATAGTGTCGAAGAAGGACAATAAATATGAAGCCACCAGACTTCACTTTGATAATCTGGTCAACCGATATGGAAATCCCATTATTATATTGAACTTAATTAAGGTAGGCCACCCACGTTACCTGATAGACCAGTTTTGACCTCTAATAACCTATTATTCTGGTCTTTCCTTCGTGTTTATGATAATGATTCATGGTTAACAGACTCGTGAGAAGAGGCCCCGAGAATCCATTCTCCGCGCTGAGTTTGCCAGTGCTATTGATTATGTTAATAAAGATCTACCTGAGGAAAATCGCTTGAAGTTCCTTCATTGGGATATAAACAAATGCTCCAGAAAGTAAGTTCACTTATCCTTTGTTGTTTCAGATATTGATTTTTTCCTTTCAACTATAATATTTTATGACATGATTGATGTGAATATATCCTGTTCTTTTCAGCAAAGCTACAAATGTGTTGACAATTCTAAGCAAAATGGCATTGTATTCATTGAATATAACTCGCTTCTTTTCTTGTCAAGTAAAACCAAGTTCAAGGGGCAGGGGATTGCTGAACTGGTCCTATTTTGAGTAAGTTTGACACCCAGTACATCTGTTTGTGGCATGGCATCCCTTATTCTTTCCACTCTTTATACTGGCGCACTTGTAAGGAAGTAATAAGTGATTTTCTGTTTCCTTAAAACACCAATGGACATGATAAACTCCAGCATTGATACCAACCAGTTTGCAAAGCCTTGAACTCAACCACTCTCTATACCGACTGAAATTCTGTAACCAGGAGCTATGATTGTGTTGGCGGCCAGATAATGATCATGCATGCAGAGGTAAAATTTAGGATAATGATAACCTGTTCCAACAGGTACGCGTTAAGGCACAATATGAAATGGATGAACACTCAATGGAATGATAATTTAAGACTCACATGCCTGCATCAGTATTATACTGTTGTTTCCACTCAATCTACCCCAAGATTCATATATATTCCGTGTACCACTACATCTTAGCCCGCTGATGGGGAAAGCTATTATCAAAGAATCTAGTTGTTACTCCCTTGAATTCAGGACCCATAATTGCAAAAATGGTGGATGTCTATTGCCTACCTTGGTATATCACGTAGTTTTTTTGCTGGGATGCTTGAACATTTAGTTTTTTAAGTTGAATAGGAAAGATCTCTCTCTCTCTCTCTCTCTCTCTCTCTCTCTCTCTCTCTCTCCCCCCCCCCTCTCTCCCCCCTTGCACACTTAATGAGACTAATAAAACTCAAGATCAAACTTTGATGCAGGAAGGATGATGGTGGTGACTGGTCTGTTCAAAACTGGCGCAATGCAAACAATGGCACCGATAATTTGGGAAATTCAGATAGAAGAGACAATGGAAGCAGTCGTGAAAGTGGTAATCAACGTGTCAAAATTCAAATTTCCCAGAAAGGCATCCTACGGACCAATTGCATAGACTGCTTGGACCGCACAAATGTTGCCCAATATGCTTATGGATTGGCAGCTCTTGGCCATCAGTTAAATTCTTTAGGATTACTAGATGCCCCACCTATTGATCTGGATTCTCCTTTGGCGGATGATTTAATGAAGGCTTATGAGACAATGGGTGACACGCTTGCACTTCAATATGGTGGATCTGCAGCACACAATAAGGTAAGTTTTTTGATTAATGAATGTGTATACTTGTACAAGATGGGAAAACAATTAGGTAACCTCTGGTGATAATTAAAGACATCAACCAGACTGATTTCTAGTGTCGGATTTATGTGGTTGATATTTGGTACTGTTACTATGTTAGACCATTAGAGTGATTGGAAGGTGGAACGTGGGTCGTTGGTGTTGGAACATGGTGGTGTGGATGACTTTTATGGAACAAAAGTATAAATTGCTTAAAAGTTGACTGAAAAATGGGATGTTGCATCAGAAGAAATGTGTATTGAGATCGTTCGAAGTAATTTCTTTAACTCATTCAAAACCAATAATATGCTTTGCCATCAAATTCTTGCCTCATTTCCCTTGAGAATAGTGAGTTCTGTTTTGGCTTCCATTTCTACTAAAGCCAAATTCAAGAATTACTTGCTCTTTCGTGTGTACAGATTCAAATCAATGTATTTATGTACACCCAGACATCAAATTACCAATTACCAAGAATGGAAAAAAGGAGGGGGGGGGTGATGATGCTATTTACAGTTTCATGAGCAGTTTTCCACGACGTATGCCCACAACAATCATTAGAGTTGACACGAGTTCCCATCCATAGATTTGCTATCCTGTCTTTACGTTCCATTAGTTTCCTTCATTATTCTTATCTTCTACGACATAGCGGCCATAGAGTGACCTTGTGAATGAGGGTTTTTCACATCATATTCCCCCAGAAAATTTTACATAAAAACCTGAAATTAGACTCTGTAGCACCTCTATGATTGTGAGTTCCTCCTTTCTTATGTGGTGATGTTTTACCGATTTTTATCACTTGGTTATTCTTTTCTCCCCTTTAGTGGTGGATTCTATATTTTTGTCTGAAAATGTTGTGCTTTCCACCTCCATCCTCATGCATGTGTGACATTAAACAGATATTTTCTGAGAGAAGAGGTCAGTGGAAAGCAGCCACACAGTCTCAGGAGTTCTTAAGAACTCTACAGCGGTATTACAGCAATGCCTACATGGATGCGGAGAAGCAAGATGCTATTAATGTGTGAGTTCAATGTCCCCCCCAAACCCGCCCCGCAACAACGATACAATAGTTGTTCCTTAACAGTAAACTGCAATTCCACATTACATATTATTGTTCTGTTGATGCGTAGAGTTAGGTGGGGAATTACTGTTATCATCATTTGTCATTTATTATCTTCTGTTGCTCTTAATGATTGTGTTGCTTCTATTGAAAAGTAGACAAATTTCCCTCTTTGAAATGATTTGTTTCATGTGATCTGCTGTTGGATATAATCCTTATGGATGTATCTTGAGCAGGTTCTTAGGACATTTTCAGCCACAACAGGGTAAACCGGCTTTGTGGGAACTGGACTCAGACCAGCATTACAATGTTGGTACCCGTGGATCTAATTATGCTGGGGAAAATGCCAGGTACAATTACAGTGTTCGTTTATTCTGATAATTTAAGTTTACTCATCGTGAATAAATCTGGACTCAGTATGTTAATATTTGAAAAAGACAGACAGAGGTAAAAAAGGGCATTCTTCTGCTGACAGAAAACATCATTAATTTGGAAATAATGATTGCTTGCAAAGAGTTCCATTTCTCATTTGCACCCTACTGCCATGTCACTCTTAAAATTTTCTGGATACAAGTACCCTTTGTCCTCCTTTTTCTACCTTTGATACATCAAATTTGCAGTCTGTTTTTGTCCAAGACCTTGCATTTTTGTCTTTCCAGAAGACAAGAACTTTCCCTGAATATGTCAACTCATCTAAGCAACTCTTGTTCCTAAAAGAAATTATCAATAGAAGTTTTAATTAGAAACAAATAATGATTGCAAAGATAAGAAGACGAAGCTGAAGAGAAGAATGACTTTGAATCACTTCTGAGGAATAGAAAGTTTAGTCAGACACTGTTTCCCTAAGGAAGTTTGTCTCAATTGTGAATATAATGTTTGGCGCAGCTGAAGTCATGAATGCCATCTTCTTGAAGCTGTGTAAATGTGAATACTCATTTGGTTTTGGTTAAAAAAGTAAGATGACCCTTTTCTGCATGGACAGGTCTTTTTTTAAAAGGTCCCTATCGGATGGAAACATCCTTTGTGAAAGTGACTCACCTATTGAAGTTGCGAAGGTTGGAAAGGATGAAGACTCTGAACGTTCATATCTTGACCAGAATCAAAGCAGTAATAAGGGCCTCTCAGAGTCCACCCCTGAGATCTCAACTTGTGAAAGTGTTGCATCGTATTCCAGGTCAGCTAACAATTACTTACTAGAATTTCTTTTTTAGGTACTATTTAATGTATATATCTGGAGAGCCAAATGTTGTCCAAGAAGTTTCATGTACTTGAGGTTAAGTCTTCTACAGCTTGTTTGAAACCGCCCGACTAGTTGCCCTGTGATGCTGTTGTTCAAGTACTATACCACATGTAGGCTCTCGTGAATATCGAAATTAGAAGAAGGTGGTGCAGAAAGGGGGAAGAAGGGCTCCTTGATAGTTCTCGGTCTTTAGCATGCTTCCTCACGGGCTGGGATATGTGCGACTACATGGTGAATCCATCTAGTAGTATGTGCTAAATTAACCTTTTCGATGTTGTTTCTTAAGAAACATATGAACTAGTTGAGTTTAGCTTTCACAGTTGTAGCTGAAGTGCTTTACAATTTTGATAAGAGGTCGAAGGAGTTGGCACCCGTTCATGCCTTTAGTGGTTTGGACAGACAGATAAGAGAGTTTCCGGAGTTTTCATTAATTCTATAAAGAATTGTAGATCCTTCGGTTATATTGTCTATCGTGAAAATTTGAACATTGAATATTTGCATGCAGCTATTACGTTCTTCTAACATGGGATAGAAGTTCAGAATGCTGCATGTCTTGTTATGCAGATGTCAGTTGATGGTGATTCTGAACTTTTTCTATATTACTTGTTATTAAATTTGTGAATATAGATCTAGGATCGGGGCATCTGAAGATGGCTTGGGTGGGTGTGATGCTCACTGCTAATGTTTAAAATTTTTTAATCCATATCTGGTTGTATTGCATGGCAGTTCGGGGCTGTTTCTTGTTAATTGATGTTGGTAATCAGGGGTTTTGGGTATTGTGGAAAATGGGGTGATAGAGGAAGATATGGGATAGCTCCTCTTCGTCTTACGTTGTATCAAGGATATAAATTGCTCAGGGTTGAGATTCCTCTCATATTCTTTTATTTACCATTTTCTGTGGTGTGATTTGTCTTATTCAGGTCATGTAGCTTCTTGAAAGAGTTCTTAGAACGTTTGTGGTGTGTAACTTTTAAGCTTCACCTCATTCTGTGAAGCTTAATCCTTCTCTTATTCTGTGTGGATGTGGAGTAGTTTTTCTGGTTGGCATTCAAGTTGATACTTGTGGACACCTTTCAGAGAAAAAAGGATAACCTTTCGGCTATGGACTTTGCATTTAGGAAAGCTATCCTGTGTAGAGTTCTAATGTATTTCAATGTGCTATATTTTTTATCACATTATGTTTAATATTCGCTGTCTTCTTGTAGGTATACCCCAGCAATGTCTTGTCAACAGCTTTTCCCAGATGCACAACCAGAACATTGTCTTGATAGTGATCAGCCATATTTTACTGAGCGTTGGGATTCGTTCAACTGTTCAAATTTTCTTGATGTGGACTGGCTTTCTTCCTCTGGAAACTCGTGTGAAGAAGAGACGTTTGAAAGGTAATTCTTTAGGTTTTGTGAACCATGCTGTGCTTGGAATTACTTGGAAAAATAAACGAGAAGGATCTCTTATTGACATCAGACCCTGGCAACCCTTTTGGCTGCCACCACCACTTATGTGAACAATTCCTTTTCCTGGCCATTTCCAAGTTGCATCCCCAGTTGTCTAAGCATAGCTAGCTGGCACGTCTTTGCCTGAAAATTTTCTGGGCTATAAAAATGTATATCTAGCTACAACTAAGTAAAGCACATTGTTTTAGGGTGAGGAGCCATCCAAGTTAAAATTTTACGACAAAATTTTATTTATCCGCATGAACCATTCTTTGATTAATTGGATAGTTTTTGTTGTTAATGACTGCATTAATAGTTTGTGAAATTGGAATTTAATGTTGCGGTTGAATTGGATGCAGATCGACGCTGATAAACTCGCCCGTCGCAGGCCTATCATCAGATAGTGTCATAAATGAAGCTAAAGAGGAAACAAGCGCTTCTGCGAGCGAGTCTGGGTCAAGTATGAAGGTCAGTTGTTAAAGATGGCATACTTATGAAAAAGTTCTGGATATGTGAAATGGCAATTTCGGCGTCTATTGGTATATATAATTAGTACATAAATGTCTAATATTGTTATGGTATACTGCCGTGGGCTCGTCGTGGAAAAGTAGGTAAGTCTTCTGCCCGTTGAGGATACTTTTTTTGAATACGGGGAATACTTTTTATAAAAATGTGGAATACTTTGGTTTATACATATTGCTTCTGATACTAAAACTGGAGTAATAAGCTATTCAATAGGAGCTCTTTATTTTTCTCTTTATACATCTTAAATATGCTTTGGTTATCAACTGATTTGTATATAAGATCTCACGGTCTATAGTGCATAGAGCAAATGAGTGGGCAGACGCAGTATTGGACTCATTTTTAAAAGGATCTGTAGCATTCATTAGCTCAATATGGCAGCGATGCAGTTGGAAAACATGCTACTTGGACAACAAATATGCAGAAGGACTCTATCATTTATCCCATATCTTTTCAAGTTAAATGCCTTGAATAACTAATATACGGGAAAACAATTAGCGACCCTCAACTTTGAGGAATATTTATTCAGTTATTTTGCCAGATTAAGCATCCTGACACTGGACCTAAAGTTCTTAGTATTTGCTCCTTTTATTATAATCTCAATCAATTCTTGCTTCTTATTCTTTCATTATAAATTAACTCATTTCTTCAGGGAAAGGAGCAGACTGGTATAGATGCGCGCAGTTCTAATGTTCTTGCAGAGTTTTCTGATAGCTTTGTGAACTGGGTGACGTATGGAGAGATGCTGTTCCCATAATTTGTTTGGCCCCAGTTGTCGATATTCTTGCCACCGGCCGTTCTGATAAAATCAACCCGTCCGAAGGATGTGGATTAGCCAACACAATAAATTGTAGCGAATCAGCAGTAGTGAAACGAAAAAGATATCCGGCATTTTCATGAAAGATAGATTGTCAAAACAAAGCTATTCTCAGGCTGTATAAAGCTTCTAGTGGATATGGACATAGCCATCTGAGAATGACAGAAGAAGTACAAGAGTGTACATAGGAACGGCTAATTTCTTTTGGAGCTCTTAATTCTTCCCCCACCCACAGGTTAACCCCAATTTTCAATCTTGTAAATTATCTAGGGATAATCTAGATAGAGCTCCATTTCTCAGTTTTATTATTATACTTTAGTTTTCATGGTTTACTGGATATGCCCCATTACAAGTTTTTATATATCCTCATAAAAGAAAGGCATATCTTTAGAGCGGATCCAGATCTCCTGCTGTAGTTGGTCTAAAGCAGAGGTGTCCTAGTGAAGATCATAGCCATACCCTTACATCTGATGCTTTGCAGGCTGCCTCGTCCTAATGCTGCTCAAATGCCATCAAAGCTCTGCCGAACTCCGTGTAAGAAAGCGTGAACACCTCTGGTTCACTAGCAAATCTTTTGCCGAGACCTCACTGTTAGACACCACTGACGCGTCTCCCTATCACCACCCTGACCACCACGATCAAATCTCCCAAGCACCGGATCCACTTCCATACCCACCACCATCTCAACCCACCCGATCACTGAGCCACCGAGCTCACTACCATGCCATATCTATTCACCAACAGCCAATATTTGAACAGTGCTTCCTAGCTCTGGGAACCCGCGACTTTGCCATGCCATGTCAAGCGATCCGCCACCTTGCCTAGTTTTCAAATTGCTATTTGAAGATTTAGCCGATGCTTTGAAACACCCACAACAATGCTCCCTGGCTATTAGTTTTATTGGAATTGGAATATCCGCAAGCGACAGAGGGAGTTTTATAAGATCCAGAGGGTCTGTTACGGTCAATTATAAGTAGAGGTGAGGGGTGCAGCCCTGCACCAGGGCAGAGATGAAGGGTTAAGTGGAAGTTCATGGCTATTTTTGTTCACATAAAAGATTTAAGAAGAGAATTTGGGAAAACGATGACGTGTCATGCCGACAATGGCAAATGTTACTTAGAGTAGAAGAGGGCTGATCATAGATTATGTATGTAGGTCATTCATATGTACACTTGGTCAAGTGCATTTTTTTATTTTTTTTAGCATCA